>OX418218.1:2711811-2903864 GCA_948455865.1 Conomelus anceps | reverse complement strand
CCTTGAGCTTTATTCTTAATTTTTTAATATCCTCTATTGATTGCAATTCTAGAGGCAGCATTGTGAAATATTTCCTTCCCATGTAATGCGTCCTTTTCTTGAAAAATTCCAACCTGTGTCTTTCCGTAATTCTCCCAAATCTGGTATTATAGCCATGAGTCTCATTTCTTAATTCTTCTACAGAGTAATTCCTAACATGCATAATAACGTCAAATACATATTGACCATAAATTGTGAGAATGCCGAGCTGTGAAAAAACTAGCTTTACGGAGTCCATTCTTTTTAGATTCAATATTATTCTTAGAGCCCTCTTTTGCTGTATGAGAATTCTATCAAGATTGCTCTTGGTTGTGCTACCATAAATGCAAAGACCATAGGCCAAATGGGAGTGTATTAGTGAGTGGTAGAGCGTCTTCATAGTTTGAGGGCTGCATTTATTCGACATTTGTCTTAGAGCATACAGCCCAGGGGAGATTTTTTTCACTACCTGAGAAACATGACTATTCCATGACAAATTACTATCAATCTCTAGACCCAGGAATCGTGTACTATTTACCCTTTCTAGCAATTCATTGTCAATAAAGACATCTGGACATAATTCATTTTTCCTTTGATTCGTCGAAAATGCAATTACGACTGACTTCCTACCATTTAAAAGGAGGTTCCTGTCATTCAGAAAATCATTCATAAAAGAAAGGCCAGTCGCGGATGCTGCTACTACACTTTGTACTGTATCTCCTGAGAAAATTACATTTGCGTCGTCTGCATAGAGACATACTGCCGCCTGCTCTTGGAGAACTCTGGGCAACCCCTTAATGTAGCAAATGAATAACAGTGGGCCCAGTATTGTACCTTGAGGGACACCGTAATTTAAATTTCTAATGTTGGAGCGATATTTATTTTTATAGCGCAGCGTTTCAGTTTCATCTATATGCTCAATCTCTACAAATTGCTGCCTGTCTTTTAAGTAGGAGGAGAACCAAGTATGTTCCTTTCCGTTCACTCCCAGGGCCTTTAATGAGTCTAACAATACATCATGCCTCACACTGTCGAAAGCTCGTGTCATATTTAGGAATGTACCAATAATTTTATGTACTGCAATTCGGTCATCAATGATATGACTGTGACTTTGAATGACAGATTGCAGCGTAGTCAGAATTATTGCTTACGTTTTGTCTATTCCCTGCAACGTCATCAGCATATAACACCATCTCATATCAAAAGCAATACTCTAAAACTACCTGAACAAAGACATTTCAGAATAATGAAGCTTGTCAAAAATATTCTCATAAATGGCTCTCCGAAATACTTCAAGAACGATTTCAAGTTTGTGTCTGAAGGAAGAAGTAATACTGTCTCATGCACTAGAAAGAGTTATGACTCCCTGAGGATTCCAATCCACCGGACAACTATCTACAATAAATCCTTTGTTGTCAGTGCTTGTCGTGAATGAAATAAGCTACCTATTTCAATCAGGAAACAAGAGAGTCGAGCGGGCTTTACATCATCATTGAAGAGACATCTTATGGAGATAATGGCTGTATCTTTCTAGCCCTTGAGCGATTCCATGAGTGTTACCCTATAAATATAGCTTTTTATTTGATTTTTTTAATGTATATTATTTTCTTTTTACAAGCACAATTATTTTTTCCTTTAGCATAATTATAGTTATAATTCATCCAGTTATATCAGTACACCCATAATTGTATCTAGTTCTAATTCTTAATCAAGTTTTAATTGATTGTAAATAAGCTTTAGTTGAATCTATACATTATTACTTCTTAACTATTCTCGTTTCAGTTGATTGTTTAGTTTTAGTGTTGAATTTAATTTTTCTTCTCTATTCTCCGTCCAATTACTTAGTTTTTTCTCTGAAACATATCAAGTTTAATAATCAACTCTGACTATTAACTCATTCTCTTTCATTGTATTACGTGAAATATCTTACTAAAATGTATTATTTTATTCTATATAAACTAATTCTAGTAGAGTTCACTGGTAGGGTAAGTGTAAGATAGGGCTATTTTGCCCTAACTCCGCCCTTTTGTGTAAATGCATCACCTTGATATTACAATTCATTTATTATGCAAATATTCTTATCAATGTCAGTAATCTAACTTACAAAACAGTGTAATAGTAGTGTATCGTCTTTTATTTATTTTTTATCTATCTTCCATGAATTTAGGTGATGTCATTCATTGTATGGTTACAGTCATATAAACTGTACTTTTACTCGAATAAGGCTATCGGAATCTGAATCTGTCACTCTCTTACTTTCTCTCAGCCCTCTCTCTTTCTAGCTTGAGCTTTCAACACCTTCTCCCTCCCTCACTAAACCTCTCTCGCTCTTCCCCTGTCACTCTCACAATCATACTATCTCTCTCTTATTCACACTCTCTCCTCCCTCTCTCTTTCTAGCTTGAGCTTTAAACACCTTCTCCCTCCCTCACTAAACCTCTCTCGCTCTTCCCCTGTCACTCTCACAATCATACTATCTCTCTCTTATTCACACTCTCTCCTCCCTCTCTCTTTCTAGCTTGAGCTTTAAACACCTTCTCCCTCCCTCACTAAACCTCTCTCGCTCTTCCCCTGTCACTCTCACTCTCACAATCACACTATCTCTCTCTTATTCACACTCTCTTTTAATCTCATCAATCTCAACTTCATCACCATTCTCTTTTCTTTTTTTTTTCTTTTCTATTTCATAAGTCCATTGTACAATTTGTTTCCCAGTTATTCATTTTTATTTTTACTTCTTTTTTTTGCTACATAAATTTCATGAGTTATGTTTTATCATTAGCAAATATATTTTGTTTCTTTTAATTAATCTTTTTAGTTTATTTCAACTATAATTACTTAATGTAATGTAATATTTTATATTTTAGGTTATATTTATTAGTGTTTGCCATAGGTCTTACTAGACCTGGCAACGTAAGATGTTATAAATAAATATCAAATAAATATCTCTCCACCCTCTCTCTTTCTAGCTTGAGCTTTAAACACCTTCTCCCTCCCTCACTAAACCTCTCTCGCTCTTCCCCTGTTACTCTCACTCTCACAATCACACTATCTCTCACTCATTCTCTCTCTTCCACTTTCATTCTTTCTAGCTTGAGCTTTCAACACCCTCTCACTCCCTCCCTCATTGAACTTTTCTCACTCATTCTCTCTCTTCCACCCTCGTTCTTTCTAGCTTGAGCATCCAACACCCTCTCACTCACTCCCTCACTAAACCTCTTACTTTTTCTCAGTCACTATCTCTCAGTCTTACTATCTCCCTCTCTCTCACTCAATATATCTTGCTGTATCTCCCACTAACTCTCTTTTCAGCTTGAGCTTTCAACAACGCCACGCTCCCTCTCTCACTAAACATCTCTTAATCTTTCTCAGCCACTCTTTCTCACTGACACTCTCTCCCTCCCGCTCAATCACTCTCTCTCTCTCTCTTTCTTTCCCTCTCTCTCACCTCTCCTCTTTGTCTTCGATTATTGTTTACAATCAGCTATTGCCAGTCAAATTATTCAAACTTGGTGAGAACTGTCTCCTAGTTTCAATGGACCTCGCAACTGAACCAAGTCAAGGTGGAACTAATCCTCTCAACGCCACTCCACACTATAACCCCCGGTCGCACAAACGTCCTATCATAATACTGGTTCATTATCTGTTCTACTTTTGTACCAGGCTACTATCCATCATATAAACTATTTTGTCTTCTTTTTTTCGGAAGATGAAGCCCACATAGGTCTGAGACGGGTGCGTGGGTAATGAATTGGATGATGGTGATTGATGAGTTGGACCTACAGTTTTAGGTGGGTTCCGAACCACCGGAAAGTGATTTTACAACAGGAAAAAGAGACTTTTTTGCTGGTTAATCCAATCGGTCACCCTTACAAAGAGCGCCCAGGAGTTACGTAGCTTATCTCTGATTGAACAGATACCTGCTACGGCACTCGGCTATCACTTTCCTATATATTTAATGAAAGTTTGTGTGTGTGCATTCATCACTTCCCCATACATTTATTTGTGTGTGTGTGCATGTGTGTTTTTCTTACGCATTTCACAAAAACAGCAACGATTTAGAACACTAAACTTGGCACATAGCTTCTTGTAAACTCGATTCAGTGCACCTCGAAGCCCGATTTCCTACCAGTATTTTCAAAATTGATGTTAAAATTTTACTTATCTATAGGCCTGGTATTAAAAGCGGTAACGTTTAGAAACACAAATTAAAACATTTATTAGCAGGTATTAAAACATTTATTAACATAATTAGCAGCTGTTGCTCTTCACATTTGAAAATCTGAACATTGGTAACTACGAAGGCTGATACTCAGTCCAAATTATCTTCTTTTTTACAGTGCAAGCGTTAATGTTTTTATTTTTGATTGTGTTGGGATTTTTTCTTGAATTATTATTATTTTTTTTTTAGGATGAAGCCCACATAGGTCTGAGACCTGTGCGTGGGTAATGAGTTGGATGATGGTGATTTATGAGTTGGACCTACAGTTTTAGGTGGGTTCCGAACCACCGGGAAGTGATTTTCAGCAGAGAACAGTGTCTTTTTTGCTGGCCAATCTAATCGGTCACCGTTACAAACAGGACCTACGAGAACGCAGCTTATCTATCTGATTGAACAGATACCTGCTACAAATCGTCTATTTAAGAAACAGATAAACTTTCGACGCATGATACATTATGAGATCTTTTGTATAATTTTGTGTTTAGTATATTATATTAAGCTACTCTGTACTCAAGTGTTAGTTTGAAAACTATGCGAAACACTCTCTAGATGCATTACTCAGACAATATGTGTCACTGTCACATGCATTAATCTATTAGACGCAATTGGAGCAATTAATCAGTGATATGAGCAATGTGACTTTTAATGCAATTACTGAGTCAGCTCTTAATCATACCCTACTGAATCATAACAGCATTGGCAAATGACATTATATTAGTCAATTCAATAATGGGAAGCCGCCCTCTCGGAACACTGATGCTATGGGAGAGCAATAGTCTCTAAATGAATCGATGTCCATGCCTCCTCAATTATTCAACTCATAATAATAATGTTTCAATCAAATATATACGTCGAAAATAGGAATGTGGAATATCTAAATTTCATTTTCACGTGAAAATATGAATATTCCGTACCTCTACATACTAGTATATCTGTGAACAATAGTCTTCACACCCAGGAATAAGGGTGCTTGCACAGAGGAACATAATCGATAAAAATAAATTCGTATGGCTTTTCGTGGTGGGGAGACCCTTACGGGTAGTTCCACCTCGCCGCTTTTTTAACGAATGCTTTTTTTTTATATGCAACCGGGACCGACGGCTTAACGTGTCCTCCGAAACACGGGAGTGGCTCGAGAAAAATATCTTGTACTCAACTGGGATCGAACCCAGGACCTTTGGCTTATCAGACCAGCGATAAGCCAACTCGGCTACGCCGACTCCACATAATCGATGTACTCATTGATAATCACCATTGCAAAATTAAACACAGACATCAGACCTAATCCTTGATTCAATTCGCGTAGTCTGTTTCATGTCTGTTTTCACAAAAGGTTACGCTGTATCACATCAACAAGGCTGTGTTTTCTATTAGCGAGACTGATGATGGCTCAAATTAGATTTCAGATGTCTAATGAATGAGTTTATTAAACAATATAAATACATTTTGTGTATCATTTACTTAGTAATCACTTATTATACTTGATTGAAATATTAGGAAGATTTGTTTCTCTCAAACAAATGTTTTTCTTATAAATGATAATATTACAAGTTAGTTTGAAGTGACTGACAATTGAATAAACTGACAAATATACATAAACAGAATTTATTAATTTCGAATTCCTTTAATTGCTATTACTTTATACTGAAGACTTCCGCAATGGCGGATATTGACAACAGCATTGAACAGCTGATGGGAATCGATGATGTGCAGAAAGGTCTCCATGGTCTAGTGGTTAAGGGCGCTCAACCGGCAATTGAGAGTTCCGTGGTTCGATTCCCGGTGGTGACTGATATTTTTGTACAGTAGCATTCATCGATTCCCATCAGCTGTTCAATGCTGTTGTCAATATCCGCCATTGCGGAAGTCTTCAGTATAAAGTAATAGCAATTAGAGGAATTCGAAATTAATAAATTATTTTTATGATAATATTATTCACATGAAGGCTCAGCTAGATGAATAAGGTGGCCCGAGGGCTGTGTATGAATCTGATTTAAATTGCATATGATTGAGAAGCTCATTTTAAAAATCATATGTTCCTATAGAAGAAGGTCTAAGAGCCATATTTTTTCCCTTTTAAATATCTTTTAAATGCAAGCAAATTTCGAAAAGCCTTACACTTACATCGTGGCGAAGAATAAAATCACATATTTTCAATTCAATCTAACAAATAACAATTGGCAGCTATAGCCGAGTGCCATAGCAGGTATCTGTTCAGAGATAAGCTACGAAACTCCTGGGCGTTCTTTTAAAGGGTGACCGATTGGATTGGCCAGCAAAAAAGAGAATGTTCTCTGTTGTTGAATAACTTCCCGGTGGTTCGGAACCCACCTAAAACTGTAGGTCCAACTCATCAATCATCCAATTCATTACCCACGCACAGGTCTTACACCTTTGTGAGCTCCATCCTCGGAAAAAATTAAAAAAATTGTTTCTTCAAAATAGTGGTTTGAAAAATTGAAATTTCTTGCCGATTTAAAAGAATGTATTTTGAAAAAAAACAATTGTTTGATCGGAGTAGAAAATATGACATTATATTCCTCAAAGTGTCTTTTATTTACAAACAAATGATCAAAAGTTTAAAATCACTTGTAGGTGAGATCAATTGCCCCAAAAAACAAAAATATTGCAACTTCAAACCCCCATATTTTATAAAATAATTGATGAAAAACTTTCTCTTACAGCAATAGCTAACATTTCAAAGCCCAAATAACGTCCAATACAATGAACTTCGATAATAATAATAAGCGTATGGCTTTTAATGGTGGGGAGACCCTTACGGGTAGTTCCACCTCGCCGTTTGAGCCATGTTACGGGGAACATGGTGGACCTACTGTTTTAGGTGGGTTCCGAACCTAACATGAACTTCGATAAAAAATAAAGACAAAAACCCTGCGCCAGCCTTAACACCTAAACAAAGCCTAGGTGAGTAAGCAAATCCAACAAACATTGATTAGCTGCTAAGGGTTATTGAGGCGCAATGTGAATGCCCAGCTGGCAGAATTCCTCGTCAGTCTCAGAGGATGCTGTGAGCTCTGAGATGATTTCTGGAAGACAACATCGAATAGAGGAGATACTAGATACTAGATACTAGATGTGTACTCAAATACTGCGTTGATCAACTCAAGCGATCAGCCAATTAATCATGATCACATTAATTGCTTGTCGCTCCCCAGTGATGGCATTATCAAAGATTATGGCATTGATCTGTGGTGGAGTTCGTATTCAACTACTGACTACACTGTAACCAAGCAGGGAGTATTGTGATGCCATGCAATAGGATGGATTTCTTAGGATGGTAACCCGATTTAATCTTTTTTAGGATGAAATCCACATGGTTTCTGATTTGAAAAAAGAAAGGCAGTTGTACAATTTATCGCATTATTTATTCATTTTTTTAAAGGATGAAGCTTACATAGCATAGGTGTGATATCTGTGCGTGGCTCATGAGTTGAATGATGGTGATTGATGAGCTAGACCTACAGTTTTAGGTGGGTTTCGAACCACCGGGAAGTGATTTTACAGCAGAAAACAGTCTTTATTGCTGGCCAATCCAATCGGTCGGTTATTTCGCCTTCCTACCCTTTCTTCTTCACCCTTTTTCTCTTCTCCTTTTTCCTTCCCTTCTTTTTGATCGTATTCTTTTCTCCTCCTTTTTCTTCTGCTTATTTCTCCTTCTCAACCTTTTTTCTTCTTCTTATTCTCCTCATTTTTCTTTCACTCCTTTTTCTTCTTCTCTTTGATCAACAATCCCCTCCTTTTTTCCTCCTCTTCGATCATCTTTCTTTCCTTCTTTTCTATCTTTTCTTCTCCACCTTTTCTCTATTTTTTACTTCTACTTTTTCTATTTTCTATTTTATTCCTTCTCTTTCTTCTCCTTCTCCTTCTCTCGTTCTTCATCATCATCACCTTCTCTTTCTCCCTTTCTTATGCTTCTTTCAGTTCTCTTTTTTCCCTACTTTTTCTTTTTACTCCTCCTCTTTCGCCTCTTTTTTATCCTACATTTCTTTTTTCCACCTCCCTTTACTCCTCCTCCTCCTTCACCTCCACCTCCTCTTCCTCCTCTTCTTCCTCTTCCTCCTCTTCCTCATATTCCTGCTCTTCCTGCTCTTCCTCCTCTCCCTCCTCTCCCTCCTCTTCCTCCTCTTCCTCCTCTTCCTCCCCTTCCTCCTCTTCCTCATATTCCTGCTCTTCCTCCTTTTCGTCATATTCCTGCTCTTCCTGCTCTTCCTCCTCTCCATCCTCTCCCTCCTCTTCCTCCTCTTCCTCCTCCTCCACCACCTCCTTCACCTTCTCCTCCTCCACCACCTCCTTCACCACCTCCTTCACCTACTCCTCCTCCTTCCCCTCCTCCCCTCCTCCTCTCCTACTCCTTTCCTACTCCTCTTCCCCTTCTAGTTGTCTCAAGGACATTTAGTTGGTGTTGCAGTAGTCCAGTGGAAAAATTAGTTGTATGACACTGTAGTTGTCACACAGTAGCTGTTTGAGTACCATGGTATCAGTCACCCAAGCTGTGTTACTATTTTCATCCAGTCTGTACTTGTTCCGGACAGCTGATTGCTCAAATCAGATCATATTTCACAAGTCTTTTGGATGAATTAATGAAACAATACTAATTAAATTTGAATAATGATCATTTACTTCGTGATAACCTGTTATTATACTTATTTGAAATATTATAAATGATATATTTCTCTTAAACAAACATGCTAATTCATATAAAGGCTCAACAAAATGAAGAAGAAAGCCTGAGGGCTCTCTTGAAATCTGATTCCAGTTGTATACGATAGAGAAGCTCAATTTAAAAATCATATATTTTGTGTATAGGAAGGCCTGAGTGCCTTTGATTATTTTTCCATTTAAATATCCTTTGAATGCGAGCGAACTTTGAAAATCGTCACACCTACATTGCTGGGACTTCCTTAACGAAGATCCACCCAAAATTAAATAGAGTATGGCCCACGCGTTTAGCCGTGAATGCGTTACAAACAGACAGACAGACAAATGCAAAACAGTCGACTTTGGACAGAGACTTCTCTTCGTTCGGTCAATTATTGAAAAAAACTTTTTAGCTCATCGTAAACCATAAAAGAGCAGCTACTAAAGTCAGATTACCAGAGTACACAGTTCATTAGAATTTAATTAAGTCGTTTATTAGTTGAATCAAATATTCTCTTTCAGTTCCTTCCGCAAAGTATCATTCTCGATTATTTAGTATTCACTTTGAATCTTTCTCCGAGTTTTTTCCTATACAGAACGCTTGAAAATAACTGGTCGATCGATTACCAGGGGTTCTTTTTCAAAGACTGTACCCCCGTAATGAAAAATTATAATTTTGCGTACCCCCTTGTTATTCGAAGGGGGTTTGGGGTGTTACGTGGCGGTTAAATAATTATTGGTGATATCCAATTTGAGTTTTTAGGTCAGAAACAGTGAGACAAACCTATTGCAAGTAACTCGACCACACAAGTAATTAATTAGATTAGAACGGAAAATCTCTAATATTAGAAATTGCATGCATTAATTTGATGAAAATTATTTTAAAATGAGAATGGTAGCAGAGAAGAACCATTTCAGGATTCTTGTTGAAAAGGATTCTTGAAACGCGTTAAAAAGAAACAAAGATAATAGGTTCTACAAAGCTCAGTAAATTTCCGCCTTTTGAAAAAATTCAAAATGGAAAAATACTCTCAAGCGATTAAACGAAACGAACAAGAGCCTTCCTTCCAATAATAATTGACTCAAGAATATCAAAGCTGATTCCAATTATAAAAGTAGGCTACTAAGCTGTCCAGACGCTGTTATTGTTCAGAGAATGAATGCCCCAATACAAAGTTTGAACGACTCTACCCCCTAAACCCCCAATCACCCTCACCATGAACCCTCCACCCCCTTCACCATGAACCACCTACCACGCTCCTTCACACTCCTCAACGTAAAACCCTACTCAATAAGAAATGTTTTGCACTTGAAAGAGATTGGCATCATTTTTAGAATAAGAGCTTCTACGAAATTGCAGTGTACTTTCACAATTCTCACAATAAGGACGTTAATAAAGTCAAATGATTGCTGCTGTATTGACCGATTTAGTTAATGCTATTGGAAGAAATTGTGGCTTTCTACTCACCCATCAAGTTGAGCAATAGAAAATACAATGGTTGAGTTCCTGGGAGCCCCACCGCTAACCGATAATGTTACTGGTGGCGTCAGATTCTTCTTCTTTTTTCTACTCCTCCTACTCCTCCTTCTCCTCCTTCTCCTCCTCCTTCTCCACCTTCTCCTCCTTCTCCTCCTTCTTCTCCATCTCCTCCATCTCCTCCTTTTCCTCCTTCTCCTCCTTCTCCTCCTTGTCCTCCTTCTCCTCCATCTCCTCCATCTCCTCCTTCTCCTCCTTTTCCTCCTTCTCCACCTTCTCCTCCTTGTCCTCCTTGTACTCCTTCTCCTCCTTCTCCTCCTTCTCTTCCTTCTCTTCCTCCTCCTCCTCCTCCTACTTCTCCTCCATCTCCTCCTTCTCCTCCTTCTCTTCCTTCTCTTCCTCCTCCTCCTCCTCCTCCTCCTCCTCCTCCTCCTACTTCTCCTCCATCTCCTCCTTCTCCTACTTCTCCTCCTTCTCCTCCTTCTCCTCCTTCTCCTCCTTCTACTCCTTCTTCTATTCCACCTTCTTCTCCACCTCCTACTGCTCCTCCATCTCGGTCTCCTCTTTCTCCTCCGTCTCCTCATTTTCCTCCGTCTCCTCCACCACCTCCTTCTCCTCCTCCTCCTCCTCTTCCTCCTTCTCATCCTTCTCCACCTCCTTTATCACGACCTCCTCCTCCTCCTTCTATTCAAAGTACAGGGTTGTAAATGGCACCAAATTCTTTAATATTTTTTTTCAAATGTGGCAGATGTAACATTCTTTGTCCAACGCTTAGTTTGGTCTCAAATTTGTAAAACCCAAAATTATATCGGACAATTTTACAGTTTTTCAAAGGTGGTGGTTGAAGCACAGCTAGTATTTTTTGGGACTTATAGCATGCTATTGAACATGTTTTCTGGTCATACATCCCGAATTGATTGGATTTTTTTCCCTTCTCACCCAAAATTCACTCTAATTTGACTGGACTACTTCTCACCCGGATTTTCCGCAAATGGACAGGACTATTTTCATGTTACATGAGTCTCCATTGACACATACTTCAATCAACATTGAAGACTTGATGAAAATTGATGAAAAATTGGTATTTTTGTGATGGTTTACGAACATATTACGAACAATTTTGGCAGTGAACTGTCAGAGTACGTCCAAAAGCACTTACTCACTGTCAAGTCAATTTACTATAGCATCTGAGTTGAATTACTATATTATATCGTCATAGTATGCATATAATATAATTTTTATTTGTTCATAGTACCTATATATGTTTGATTGACATATAATATGTCCTAATCCCCACCTCCTGCTATATAATTTATGAAGGAATAGAATGCTGGACGTGGATAAGTTGACTGTTTACTCGAAATGGAAGAGCTAGCGGAGTATTAGAGTGTGCAAGTGTAGAACAGAGGATAGAAGTGCAGTCTATTTGTAAAATAATAATGCAAACAGCATGTTCTTGTCAATCAGTTTACCTATACAGACAAAAAACAGCTACATCCCCATCAATAACATTGCTTTCAGCTCCAATCCGATCGGATACAGTAGTTCTGACAAGCCCTGGACAAATTACAGGTCCCTTCTCACCGACTTCAAACCTAAAAAAAACTTGAATTTTGTTTTTTTAAAACATAGTGGGATTTTTATAGATTCTGAATAAGACTGATGTTGTCTGTACCATTAAAAAACACGAGTTATTATAGTTTCAACTGTCACGTCATTTCCAATTTCAATAAAACTAAAACTGAAATGCAAAGTAGTCTAAAATATACTCTTTTTAGACGAAAACTAATGGGTCGAAGACTGGTTTATTTTGTAGATTACGTCTTGGAGACTCCAGTTAAGGAGTATAAGACAAGTCAGATCAACAACAAAATTATACAATCTCATACACTAGTTACTAGAGATGGGTCGTACTAGGTTTTTCTGATACTAAGTATTCCGAGTTCTAGTACGTTCTAATACCTATTCCAAATACCTGTTCCAAAATACTAGGTAGTATTTTATATAAGCCAGTTTGCCAGAGTAGACGTACAAGAGTACACGTACAAGAGAGTATCGTACTGCGGTACTGGTATACTGTTTCTCACGTGAAATACAGCACGAATCTTTATTACTCGTGTTAAATACAGCACGAATCTAATTATTGAGTTGCTCTCAATTGTGCTGTAGCGAAATGAGACGCGGACGGCAAGACCTTGAGACGCTTGAGTAACAAACTACTTTTTAGTACCCGTACTCAAGTACTCAAGAAGTATTTGTACTGGAAAAGTACGCGCGTACGCCATACGCAACCAAAGACAATCTAGACGCATGCGCCTACAATCGAGTATAGTGAATAGAGAGAGAGCGTGAGAGTGAGCGAGAAAGAATGAGTGAGTAGTTGAATAGTTCTATAACGAGAAATGAGCTATTAATAGCTACTATACAAATACAACTGCAAATTACAAAGCTCCACTCCCACTCCGTAAATTGGAGTGGGGACTTGAAGTCGCGTAGTTTACTAGTTTCTAAAAATACTCACAGATATCTGAGTATTTTGTACTTCGAATACTAGGTGCTAGTCCGTACGTTCAAATACTCAGTAAAAATACCTGTTCCAGTAAATACGCCTCATCTCTACTAGTTACCATAGTTACTATATCAATTAGTAGAGGTGAGGCTCAATTTTGATGTGAAAGGAACTCTTGTACACTATAAAAAGCTTAATCAACTGAATATTTACAATGTATCCTATCAAAGAAAGACTTGCCTAAGTTTGACTTATAAAGGATATTGGAACAGTAATCTATATAAATGAAATTAGAGTTTTGTCTGTCCATTTATCAGAATTATATATTTTTTTGTTATTTTAACGTTTTATACATTAAATAAGCCGAAAATAGTCTTATCTCAATTCCTGTCTGTCTGTCTGTCACAGCCCCGAAGGCATTTTACGCGGCGTTCTCCTCAAAAACGAGAGCATCGATCGGGATTTTAGTTATTGAACAGTATTGAAAACTTTATTGACAATGTCTTTAGCTATAAAAAACTAAATTAACTTTTTTTAACAGAGTAATAAACGTTCAAAAACCAAGTATTGTGCGATTTTGGATACATTTTACGCGGCCTTCTCCTGAAAAACGAGAGCATCGATCGGTATTGAAAACCTTTTTGACAATGTCTTTAGCTTTTAAAAACTAAATTAACTTTTTTTAAACAGAACAATAAACGTTTAAAAACCAAGTATTGTACGATTTTGGATACATTTATTCTAAGTTTTATTACCACACTAGCAGCTACCCGTCCTTCGTACGGATTATGTTTAGAAATACGACTAAATATGTTTCGGCTTTTTTGATAGCAACGATCATGAAGTTGTTAGCAGCTTAGTTAACAACTTAGGACGTAAACAATTCAGTGGCAGTTATCAGAGAGAATATTTAATAACAGCTGATTGATAAATCATCATAAATTACGTGATTTGTTGTTGTTCTCATGTGGTAATAATAGTGCTACCTGGAGAATTCCCAAGAGCCTAGCACAAACCGCACCTTCCTAAAATGTTAATTTTTGTTTTGATAAATTGAAATTAGAAAATTTTGTTTTTTTTCAACAAAGAAATCATTGATAAAACATAAGATGAGCTTTAATTCACCAGACATATGTTTCCTAAAAGACTGCAATGCTCCGACTACACAAGTCTGCAGACAGCGTAAATAACGCCGCGAAGGGCCCACCATTTATATTTGAGAACAGCTGATTGATATATCATGATAAATTACGTGATTTGTTCTTATTCTTATGTGGTAATAAAACTTGGAAGAAATGTATCCAAAATCGCACAATACTTGGTTTTTAAACGTTTATTATTCTGTTGAAAGAAAAGTTAATTTAGTTTTTTATAGCTAAAGACATTGTCAATAATGTTTTCAATACTGTTCAATAACTAAAATCCCGATCGATGCTCTCGTTTTTGAGGAGAAGGCCGCGTAAAATGTATCCAAAATCGCACAGTACTTGGTTTTTAAACGTTTATTACTCTGTTAAAAAAAAAGTTTATTTAGTTTTTTATAGCTAAAGACATTGTCAATAATGTTTTCAATACTGTTCAATAACTAAAATCCCGATCGATGCTCTCGTTTTAGAGGAGAAGGCCGCGAAAAATACCTTTGCGGCCGTGATAGACAGACAGACAGACAGACAGACAGACAGACAGAAAGTGAGATAAGACTATTTTCGGCTTATTTAAAGTATAAAACGTAAAAATAACCAAAAAATATACAATTCTGATAAATGTACAGACAAAACTCTAATTTTATTTATATAGACTAGCAGCTACCCGTCCTTCATACGGATTATGTTTAGAAATATGACTAAATATGTTTCGGCTATTTTGATAGCAAAGATCATGAAGTTGTTAGCAGCTGAGTAAACAACTTTGAACATAAACAATTCAGTGATAGTTATCAGAGAGAATATTTGAGAACAGCTGATTGATATATCATGATAAATTACGTGATTTGTTCTTATATGGTAATAATAGTGCTACCTGGTGAATTCCCAAGAGCCTAGCACAAACCGCACAAACTTCCTAAAATGTTAATTTTTGTTTTGATAAATTTAAATTAGAAAATTTTGTTTTTTTTTCAACAAAGAAATAATTGATGAAACATAAGATGAGCTTTGATTCACCAGTCATATGTTTCCTAAAAGACTGCAATGCTCCGACTACGCAAGTCTGCAGACAGCGTAAATAACGCCGCGAAGGGCCCACCATTCAGATTATATTTGAGAACAGCTGATTGATAAATTACGTGTTTTGTTCTTATGTGGTAACTAGCTATTGTGCCCGTCCTTCGTACGGATTATGTTTAGAAATAAGACTTTCGGCTTTTTTGATAGCAACGATGAAGTTGTTAGCAGCTTAGGTCCCGTTCATACGATACAGTTTTTTTGCGGTACGGTTTTTTTACTGTACGGCGTCAACTGTACTGTGATGTTCACACGGTCCGGCTTTGCTGCTTATCTTATTGCTGTGCTCTCCTCCTTCTTCCATTGCGCTTCCAGTTCAGTCTTATTTATTCCAGTCCAGGATTTTTTTATTTGTGTAAGATTTTTTAAATAAGTTTCTTACTGAAGGTTTCTCTTAAATTTTGATCAAAGTACGCAAATTCTGGTTTCAATATTCTACACATTTTTCTCTCATTATTTTTATATTAATCTTAAGTCTTGTCCCACAAGGCGGGTCTCTCATATATTAGAGAAATTAAATTTTCACAATTAATATCTTCCACTTCTGGACACTGGAATTCACTAATAAGAAGACCAATGCTGAAGAATATCAATGAAGAAGATCAATACTGACGATCTGAAGACTGCTTCCAGCGTAATAAGCGTATCGTTTGAACATATCCATTACCGGTACAATACATGTGCCACCGGATACGGATAGTTATTTTGCGGTACAGCTGATTTTAGTGATACAGTTTTCGAAGACAAAACCGAATGTAGTAATCGGCTAGAACAGTTTTTTTTACTGGATCCAGTCGAAACAGTATTGTGTGAACATACAATATGAAATGTACATGCAAACGAAAGCACTGCAAAATAACTGATAGAGCAAATTTACTGTACCGCACAAAAACTGTATCGTGTGAACGGGCCCTTAGTAAACAACTTAGAACGTCAGCAATTCAGTGACAGGTATCTGAGAGAATATTTTTTGAGAACAGCTGATTAATATATCATGATAAATTACGTGATTTGTTCTTATGTGGTAATAATAGTGCTACCTGGCGAATTCCCAAGAGCCTAGCACAAACCGCACCTTCCTAAAATGTTAATTTTTGTTTTGATAAATTGAAATTAGAAAATTTTGTTTTTTTCAACAAAGAAATAATTGATAAAACATAAGATGAGCTTTAATTCACCAGACATATGTTTCCTAAAAGACTGCAATGCTCCGACTACACAAGTCTGCAGACAGCGTAAATAACGCCGCGAAGGGCCCACCATTTATATTTGAGAACAGCTGATTGATACATCATGATAAATTACATGATTTGTTCTTATTCTTATGTGGTAATAAAACTTGGAAGAAATGTATCCAAAATCGCACAATACTTGGTTTTTAAACGTTTATTATTCTGTTGAAAAAAAAGTTAATTTAGTTTTTTATAGCTAAAGACATTGTCAATAATGTTTTCAATACTGTTCAATAACTAAAATCCCGATCGATGCTCTCGTTTTTGAGGAGAAGGCCGCGAAAAATACCTTTGCGGCCGTGACAGACAGACAGACAGACAGACAGACAGACAGACAGACAGACAGACAGACAGACAGACAGACAGAAAGTGAGATAAGACTATTTTCGGCTTATTTAATGTATAAAACGTAAAAATAACCAAAAAATATACAATTCTGATAAATGTACAGACAAAACTCTAATTTTATTTATATAGATAGATAAGAACAAATCACGTAATTTATCATGATATATCAATCAGCTCAATCAGCTGTTCTTAAATATTCTCTCTGATAACACTGTCACTGAATTGTTTACGTTATAAGTTGTTTACTAAGCTGCTAACAACTTGATGACAACCTATCAAAAAAGCCGAAACATATTTAGTCTTATTTCTAAACATAATCCGTACGAAGGACGGGCACAATAGCTAGTAATTACATAAAAATAACTATGAAATACGGTATATTGTCTTTATCTTTTCATCTATGTTAAATTATGTTTATTAGTGTTTAAAATTACGTTTCGAGGTTATTTCAGCTTGTGATCATGTACAATGTAATAGAGACTTTCAAAGTCGTTCTTAGATAAGAACACTGTAAGTTACGTTATTAACTAACTACAGCCCTTAATTAATGCCTTATTTATGAACTTATTATCATTGATGCCTTATTTATGAACTAATGCCTTATTTATGAACTAATGCCTTATTTATGAACTAATGCCTTATTTATGAACTAATGCCTTATTTATGAAATTAAGCCTTATTTATGAACGTATTTTGACAAAATCGCAGACTTAGAGAAGCCTTACTTACACTTACAAGTTCACTAAGTGACAAGCAAGTAGCTGTAACACTAAAATCCAATCCAGCTCCTCCAACAAAGGCCTGTCTCCTAATAATATTCTTGGATTTCTGGCCTTTGAAGATGAGTTTCCATGACTCGAAAACGTTTGGTCAAAAAGTGAGTAGAAATATTATTTATTTATTCACAATTAAAATAGACTGCAGGTCGTTGAATTTACTACAAAAAGTTAATCCTAATAAAATTATTATAATTGAAGTTATTACTTCTTGTTGACCAGTCTGGCCTTTAGCCCTTCTAGAACTTATACTATTTTATTATTATCTTCATGTGTACCATCCCACACAGCACAGGCTCTACGTAGCTTCGGGATGCAAACCTTTTTATTAGTTGTAAGAGATTTGTATTATGTAAAATGTTTTGAGCTTTTGACTAAAAAAAGTTATTCATTCATTCAGTTTTCAGTTAAACAACACTAAATTACACTAATATGAGAATTTTCACTACGTACCATTCAGGGACAGCTAGTTTGGCAGCTTGGCATGTAGCCTGACTTGTCAGCTAGTAAACTCGCCCAGTATAATCAACGCTTTGACTGAATTCGTATTTATGATCCCTAACGAGAAGATCGTAACTTAGAAGTCAAGACTTTCTTGAAATCTTGATTTCAATTGCGTTCTTGGTCGAACTAGGGAGAGGGATGCCTTGAAACTGTTCTTAAGATTATTTTTTATCAAATTTCGGCTTTTTTTATTATAGCGTATCACCAATACAAATATTTTATAGATTCAACATCAAAAACTAGAAAATATGGTACGATTGATTTCCTCAAGCTCTTTTATCAAAATAACATTATTCTCAACAATTCTGTTTCCGCATGTTTATCGTTGCAAGTATTTTTTGATAAATACAATTACATACATAATAGTGACAAGCATTTTAAAGGGCCTCTATCACACTTGACAGTGCTGCCTATTGATTTTGGTATGGAACAGCATTAAACGACGCATGTGTGAAACCGTATTTATGTTATCAGTAATAAAATGAGATAAGGAGGTGTTAGAGGTCAGTAGCGATGATATGATATACTAGGTGACCTTGAAAGGGGTTGACTTTGAACCTCTCTTATCAATGGAAGTCCAGCAACTTGATCATGAATGACAGCTGATTAAAAGGATGTTGAGCTTCTGCCAATAGTTTATAACTGGCGCAAACTGACGGGCATAAAGATCATTATATCATTGATCATTTGATATACTTGATGGTTCGTCTATGATTATATCCACGGAAGTGTAAGAAAGTGGTGGAAACACAGCGTATACTGCCATCTTGTCTGTTGTACAAGAAGAAGAAGAAAAAGAAGAAACAACCTCAATAACTCCCGATCTGTTATTTATTGAAGTTTTGCGGTTGCTGTCTTAAGATAATTTGACATCTTGTGGACCGGGGCTCCCCAAGGGCCTTATTACTAGTGTGTATTTTCTTTGTAAATTGGAAAGCATATAATAGGAATCGAAGCAGTTAAATTATGCAAATAATAAATAATAAAAATTATTATTTCATGTGAATTAGTCGTATCCATTGATACCTCGTTATATCGGTTCATGACCCTACGAGAAATTGAAAAAATCAAATATTTTGGTGTTTTTCCTCACCATAAGTTTTTTTCAGCGCGATTTTATGATTTTGATTCATACTAATAGAAGAGTAAAGCTATCAGGGAGTGAAATTGAAACTAAGTAGAGCTGACATCTCGAAAGGAACTGACTTGAAATAAGCTTACTGAATTTTGGAGATTCCCAATACATTCGGGAATCTATTATTCTATTCAATGTTATTCATAAAATATGCTTCACACTTCTCCATAACGTCTGCATTATTCATAAAATTGAATATGCTTTCCACTTCAATTTAGATAGATTTTTCCTTCATTGTTAGTTTTGTGTGAACTAGTTATTCGTTTTACTTCCTGTACTCCTCCTTCTCCTTTTTCATCACCTACTCCTTCTCCACCACCTCTTTCGGCAATTTTTCTTGTTTGTATTCAACATCTTCATCTCCTTATCTTCTCTTTCTTCTCCTTATCTTTTCTTCCTTCACCTTATCTTCTCTTTCTTCTTGTTCCTTCTCCTCCTCCTCCACAACCTCCACCTCCTGCTCATTTGTCACCACCTCCTTCTCCTCGTTCTTCTCCTCTTCCTCCTCCTCTCCTTCCTAGTTCTACTCCTTCTTCTTCTGCTCCTCCACTCCCACTAAACTTTTTCTTTCTTCTTCTGTGCCTCTTCTTCTTCCTCCTCCTCCTCCTCCTTTTTCTACTTTTTCTCCTTTTCCCCCTTCTCCTTTTCCCCCTTCTCCTCTGTCTCATCCCCCTCCTTTTCCTCTTCCTTCTCCCTCTACTCCTCCTCCTACTTCTCCTCTTTCTCACTTTCTCTTCCTCTTCCTTTTTCTCTTCCTCTTCCTCTTCCTCATCCTCCTCCTTCTCCTTCATCTCCTCCTCCCATTCTACTCCTCCTTCTCATCAGTCCCTTGGAGCGCAAACGTTTCTCCGACAGAGGACAGCATCAAGACATCTATACATTAGATACATCCATGGTGAAATGATACATGATACATGGTATCATGAGATACATCCCAAATAATCAGATACTCTGCTGATCTAAATATCCTACTCCTTAACTGCAGTCTCCAGAACTTAATCTAAAAAAAACATCTCCTCTCTCACTCCTGGCAACCTGACCTACGCTAGAAATTTCATCGTCCAACCTCCAATCAAAATGGCCGACGGAACCAAAATTAGCAATGCTACCATACGAATTGTCTCGGGAGCTTTCAATCAAACTTAGGTCCATCAATTATTCATATTATCTGCCTTATTATCTTATTAGACCGATAGAAAACAGTGTGGCCAACCAGACTACATCATAGCCTAGACCTCTCTGCTATATGCTGCCTATATACAGTCTAGTTTCCCTTGACACATAAACGTTGCCTACAAATAATAATATTACCTTCATTCCGTGTCAACGTATAGACATTAAACAACCCTCCCGCATACCAGCCCCCCCCCCAACAACTACTACCCCCCCAAACAAACACACCCTCACTTTTACCTCAAAACACTAATACGAACTGTGTGAACGTTTATTGTTCCTCAGTTTCCTAAAACACTGATTTGGACTAAATGCACAGCAGACAAGGCCGCATACACTACGACTACTACGACTACAATATGTAGCTCGATTTGCATTCGAAATATAGTTTATAATAATATTAAATGATAACTTATCAGGCTTGATAAGGTTTTTTTTATGAAGCCCACATAGGTCTTAGACCTGTGCGTGGGTAATGAGTTGGATGATGGTGACAGATGAGTTGGACCTACAGTTTTAGGTGGGTTCCGAACCACCGGGAAGTGATATTCAGCAGAGAACAGTGTCTTGTGAATTAAAGTGAATGAAGTTTTGTTCATCTCAAATACAAAAACGGCTACTTCAATTGTATTGCTTCCCAAACGTCTTTGTCGAATGATGGCTTGGTAGTAGGAAGTAGCTCAGAGATGTGCTAGATAGCATACACACTCACCTGTCTAAAGATGGGAGTTAGCTGTTGAGCATAAAGCTGCGTCTGCACCAACCGAACATGCTCGGCGAACAGTGTTCGCTGGAATCAGCTGATGCCACCGAACATTTTTTGGTGTTGGTTTGGTGTGGACGCCTTCTCGAACGTTATGATCGGTGTGGTGGGAACCTATGTTGGTCGTCACTGTTCGCTCACAGACCGAACATTTCAATTGAACTCACGAACATGTTCGGTAACCCATATGTTTAATGTTTACCCGTTCTTGTATTCGCCAACAATGTTCGGCAGACATGCTCGGTTGATGGAGACACGGCTTTAAGCTTCAGACCTGGTTTGGGTGAGCTTGACATAGATACAACACTGTTAGCTCAGTGAGGAAAGTAATTGAAACTTACCTCACTCCTCGTTTGTGTAGCACGCTCTTTGGACCAAAACATATTGTTGAGGTCTGAAGAGTCACCTTTATTGTCCGCTGTCTATTCAGTGCATATCCACATTTTAGTAAACAGGCAATGAAAACGTTTATTGCCACATTTTAATTTCCTTATTAGATTGTGTTTGAAAGTGGTGTTGCAATGAAATTAAATTTCAACTTTAAATGAGAATTATGTGAGTGAATGTAATTAGGGCTTCGACTACACGGACGTCGATAACGGTTATCTAGAGAAAAATTAGGTATTCATAAACCCACCTTAAAATGTTTATTTATTCAAATTTGTTTGACGTATAAAGAAAAAGCCTAAAATGCCTTTCCAAAGCTTTTTAGTAGGAAAAAGCCTTTCAAGCCTACCTTGAATGAAGAATGCCTTAAGAACCTGCCTTGAGACTCCCTAATTCTGAGGAAAACTAGAAAAACCTTTCCAAAAATGGGTTTCAAGGCTCCCTTTAGTCTTCAAGTCTCCTGAGATATTCCTTTCTCAAGAACGTGGCTTGATGCTTCTTACTTCTGAAGAACACTTAAAAACTTTCCTCAAAAGTGGTTTCAAGACTCCCTTCACTATGAATATCTCAAGAACCTGGCTTGGGCTTCCTGATCCTTGAAGGGAGTTTCAAGTCAAGTTAGGTTCATTAATACGGGGACATTTTCCAGTTTCAATTACATTAAGCTATGCTGTCCGACTTTGACATCTAAGGGTTTTGGAAGTCTCTGGAATAATTGAGAGGGAAAATAGTGAATATATAAAGTTGAAGAGTGAGAGAATATGAGACAGAAAAAAAGACAATTTCATCAACATTAATGAGTTGTTTGTTTGAGAAACGAGGGAGCAGAGAAGCTTTATTATTTTTTCCACGTCTCACCCTTCTACTTCTTTTAATCAGGATTTTGTTCTTGCACAACCTAATTATATTGCCATTGATGAGGAGTACTTCCAACCATTTTTAAACAATATATATAGTTATATCCCAAATGCTCTAAAATGGAAAAGTTGTATAAATTAGACTATCTATCAATCCACAAGCTTGAAAAAGTACAGCCATAGATTCAATAATACATTAAAAAAATAAGATGTTTACAATTTACTTACTTCAGAGGCTCTGAAAATGGATCTCAAAGTTTCTAAAACGTTCGGCCTACAGAGTAAGTTCTACTTATTCTTAATAAAAATTTGACTGCAAGTCGTTGAATTCACTTAAAAAGTTGATATTAACAACGCAGTTCGTCATGGAACAAGAAATCCAGGATTATAATAATTTTACGATGATAACATATAACAACCACTGTGATGTAATCGGTTGAAGCGCTTATCTCTGACAAACTGATATTCCTGGGGTCACGGGTTCGATTTCCATTCTGCCTGCTATGTTTTATCCTCCTCATTGCACAAATTAGCAAAAAAATATAGTAATAATACATTATTAATATAATACATTACCTTAGTAGGACGCTAGAAAAAAACTATACAACAGTAGTTGAACACAAATGAACAGAAGATCCTTATGATGCTGTGTGCAGGGTTTTTGTTCGTAATTATTTTTTGCAGTTTTTTGCATTGGATGTTATTCAGAATTTGAATTGTTATCTACTGTTTTGAGAAATAGTTTTTTCATTAATTATTTTGTGGAATATGGGGGTTCAAAGTTGAAACTCTTAGGCTTTTGGATGCCATTATTGATCTCACCTATGAGTGATTTTAACCTTTTGATGAATTTTCTGAAACGAAAAGACACCACGAGGAATAAAATGACATATTATTTTCTACTCCAATTAAATAATTAGTTTTTTTCAAAATACATTTTTTTAAATTTGTAAATATTTCAATTGAAAAAAATGTTTGAAAAACTATTTGTTAGATTGAAATAAAAAATATGTTAACTTTTTCGTTTTCGAAGAACGAATCTTCGAAAACGTTCGGCCTACAGAGTAAGTAAAATACTACTTATTCTTAATAAAAATTTGACTGCAAGTCGTTGAATTCACTTAAAAAGTTAATATTAACAACGCAGTTTGTCATGGAACAAGAATTCCAGGGAAAAAATATGTCATTTTATTCCTCAAGGTGTCTTTCACTTGTTTAAAATTTAAAAGTTTAAAATCACTCATAGGTGAGGTCAATTGCATCCAAAAACCGAAAATTTCAACTTAGACCCCATATTTCACAAAATAATATTGAAGAACCCCATTTTTCCTTGTAGCGAAAGATAACATTTAAGCCATAATAATATTCAATACAAGAAACTTCGAAAAAAATTATGACCAAAAACCCTGCGCACAACCTTAAGTTTCCAGAAACCAGGGGCGCACCGACGGGGGGGGGGGAACAAACGGGACCGCTCTCCCCAACAGATTTTCAAGAACATTTTTCAAGCAATGTTGGGGCTACAGATCTTGTTTTATACCAATCTACAGTTTATTTAAAAAAAGTTTTAACCAAAATACAGGGAAAGTACTCAAAAAACAACATTTTAAGTAACAAAACATATAAAAAATCAGTGCAGTAGAAGCTTTGCAAGCATGCAATATTAAAAAATGTATCACTCTGTGAACAAACTCTTGCAAATGTTTTCCACTCTGTCAGTAATTTTGTGTACCATACTGCTGATCGGTAGTTTTTTAATTTCAAGTATTTGGAATAAATAAATAAATAATTTTATAAATTTTCTGGCAAATAAATCATTATTATCATTATTATCAAATCTTACCTGAGGAGCTATCATAAACTATACTAGCTGTTTGGCATTGTTGTCTCTGCATAAGTACAAACCGGTTGATAGCGGAGTTGAAAATAACTTGCTAGCGTCAGACTTGTAGACTAGGCAACACGGTACGAGTAGGTTGTCAATTCGTACATTAAGGGAAGCTATGTGGTTCTCTACGATCAGCTTCGGGCATTGTCTCATATTTACATTTATAATATAATACATTACCTTGCTTTTTCATAAATTATCTTGTGAAATATGGGGGTTCAAAATGGAAATTACCTAACCTAATCGAACCCAACTGTGAAGATAAAACACAAGTGTGAAATACGCCAGCTATTCAAGGAACCAGACATAGTGGGTGAGATTAAAAGCAGAAGGTTACGGTGGACGGGACATGTTTTGAGGAGGGAAGGGGACTCACTAACAAACAGTGTACTGAGGAACAATCCTATAGGAAGGAGACCAGCTGGAAGACTTAAAACAAGATAGTGGGACCAGGCCCGTAAAGACATGAGAAAGATGGGGCTAAATGAGGAAGACGCTGGTGACCGGAATCGTTGGAGAGGCTGTGTTGATGAGGCCAAGTACCGACTGGGGTACGAGTGGCCACTACAGTAAGTAAGTAAGTAATCGAACCCAACCTAACCAGTGGCAAAACAGCAATTTTTCAGAGCCGCCTAATCTGGTGAACTAACCTAACCTGACCTAACATTGAGCTACATTATGACATTAATATGAGGTCCAGACTAACCCCCTCCCCTCACTCAAATTTTGTTCCTGTAACCCCCCCCCCCTCACCAGCATAAAGCATAATATCTTGGGTGCGCCACACTACCAGAAACAAAAATTAATGATGAAAATTACCAGGAAATTATAGCACCAGAAAAAAGTAATGAAATTGAAGACTTTTTTACAGTTGAAACTTTTTGTTTCAGTTCTTTCCCCCACTCCATTTTTCTATCACACGGCGATTAATACTCAACCTACTCAATACTACTCAACCCGAAACAATGGTCAGTCCAAAAATAGACTTACATATCGTGGAAGCGGTACTTTCAATTAAGCCCCGTCCTGTTACCGTATATGAATTTGTATCACGTGCTATGCAACACGCCACACGTTGTTTTCTGACCGACACCCCGCATACACAGAGTTGTGAGAGATGAGAGCTGCCTGGTTATATCAACAGTCTACGGACCGTAATGGAAACGGCAGTGACAGAAGCTCTATCCAGGTGTGTTGTGGCAGCATTGAAAAGCATCACGAAATTGAATCTGATTTGGCACTTCTGCTACCTGCTACATGCGAGCTCTATAAACGCTTTCGTGTTAAAGCTAACACAAGCCATTATTGGTGGACAGGTACAGTCTGCGACTAAGGAGATGGCGAGAGTAAGCTGCGCCAGTTAGAAATGTTGCAAATTTTCAGATACTATTTTGATGTATTTCATGGTAGTCATTGGTACTTATCCAAGACCAGAATGGGGGATTTCTATCAATAAAGCCCATTTCCACTCAAACAAATTTTATTGAAAACATGTTGCAAACATATTGCAAACATATTGCAAACATGTTGCAAACATATTGCAAACATGTTGCAAACATATTGCAAACATGTTGCAAACAATAATTCTGTTGCAAGTGAAAACGCTCAAAATTTTTGCAACATGCTTTCAAAAAAATTTGTTGCAAACCGATTCCTGGTGCAATTTTGCCTGAAGATTTTGCGCGCACGCGCAAGGACAGCACAATGTTGACACATGCTAGCAGCTGAGGAGTTCAGTTCTAAGGAGTTCAGTGCTGAGCTTCCTTATCTTTCTTTATCCAGTACAAAAGTAAAAAATCATGAAATCTAAAATAACTTTCTTTGTAGTGGCAAAGGTGATATTGTGGAAGATATCCATAATGAATAATAAGATGAAATTGTCACAACCACATTTATTAAAAATTTATTTCAACCAATTCAATACAACTAACTTGTCTTCATCATAATTCCAGCCTACATTTAAAAACGGTTCTTTCAGGTATTTCTCGGTTGACCTTGACTGCATTTCAGTGAGCTTCTAATTTTTTTAGTTTTAATTTTATTCAATTCTAGCCTTATTATGGATTTTTCTTCTTTGTTGCTTTCTAGATGTTCACAGTTTTCAGTTATTGACTTGACTCGTATTTTTGCTTGTTACTCCTCCCACCAGGGGGCGTGTCTTGACAGCAAATCACAACGTCCGATGAAGGTTAGCTTCTTTCCCGCTTAGCCAATAGTATCATTCCATGTTCAGTATATATTCAGCTTCTCCGTACTTAAGTTTTAGTTTGAGATTGATAATGGTATAACAACCGAAACTAGTTTCTTAATATTTTTTAATAAATGTGGTTGTGACAATTTCGTCTTATTATTTATTAAAATCTAAGATAATAGAATTTTTAAAATGTTATCATGACCGTTTCCACTCTAACAAAATCTGTTGAAAACAAAAATTTGTGTGTGTGTAAGTGTGTGAGTGAAAGAGAGAAGAGAGAGCTAGTGAGTGAGAGTTAGTGATTATGAGAGAAAGTGATCAAGTGAGATACGGTGCAAAAACTGATAATTGCATTTGAAATGGATTGCATTGTCCCAGCTGTCGTCAACCAGCGCGTATAAGGGACATCAAGGGCCGACCGGCTATTCAAGGGCCACACGAGTTAAACCTGTGAGAGACACGGGCCTTTCAAGGGACAAACCCTTTTCGGAGAGGCGTCCCAGTGAAAGCAGATTGGTAATTGGAGGAATGGTGAACGAATAGATGGGAGGAGGGTGGAGAAGAGTGTGCGAATGTGTGTGTGTGTGCGTGTGTAAGTGGAAATTGTTTTGAATACGATTCGCGAAGCTACGCACAAGTGATTCAGAATTAATTCGAGTTTCAGTAGAAATTAAGTCGAGTCTAATTTGGTCGAGTGTGTTTCAGTCTGAGAGAAAAGCTCTAGTGACTAGATTTAAGTGTTTTTTTTTTTTTACTTGAAAATCCTACTGAATAATATTCGATATTGATGGCCATATAAGCGAGTTACTATAGTTCCAGTCGTTACGTCAAATTCACTAGAGCAGATGAAATCTCCTGTAATATTTATTTCTGAAAACTTTAGTTGTAGTGGCGAACGTGATATTGTGGAAGATATCCATAATGAATAACAAGAATTGAAGTTGTCACAACCACATTTATTGAAGAACAGTGAGATACTAGTTTCGGTTGTTAGACCATTATCTAATGTTCTCACATCAGTTGATACTCATACTACTACTCTAGTTGCTTTTTTTCTTATTTATTTTCTAAAAAATGTTTTCTCTTTCTATAATATTTAATTTTTAATGAACTATAATTTATACAAAATGTAATTGATATTTGATGTTTGCCATAGGTCTTTCAAGACCTGGCAAAGTGAAATTATAACAATCAATCAATCAATCAATCATTATTAATTTTGAATAAACTAAATCTAAAGTACAGAGTAGCTTAATATGTAAAGTACTAAACATACTAAAGTGTAGTTTTTATGGCTGAAGGAGCTCTTCACAAATAATGAAATTTGATCTAGGCTACTTGAAATTCAAACTGTTTAATAAATAATAAGACTTGAAGTTGTATCAGCCACATTTATTAAAAACAGTGAGATACTAGTTTCGTTTGTTACACCATCATTAATCTCAAACAAACTCCAACTGAAGTAAAGAGAAGCTTAAGATATACGAAACACGGTTGATACTATTGGTTAAGGGAGAAAGTGCCTCTGATATACTGTCCTTCATTGAAGGTCTGTGATTGGCTGAAGGCCAAAACAAGACACGCCCACTGGTGGGAGGAGCAAAAACCAAGAATAGTGTCAAATCAAGAACCACAACTTCAAGTCTTTATTTCATTCATTATTTGTGAAGAGTTCCCTTATCCATAGATAAACCTTTTTTATTCAGGGCCCTATTCAATAAAGGTCGATATCATGTTCAATTTTAAATACGAATATTTTTTATCTTGTTAAACAGTAGAAACGCCTTTATCATATATGTAAAAATTACTCTATCATATACTCCTAGCAGGTTGCCCGATTCTTTTGAATGAGGATATCTAGGAAGTGAACCTTACAAATTTACAATATTTTTCAATACTTTATCTCTCAACTATCTTTTTCTCCTTCTCCTCCTTCTTCTCCTGTCTCCTTTAACCTTTCCTCTTTCTTTTTCTTTTCTTTCTGTTCTTTCTAAAAAACACTTCATACCTTTATCTAATACATAACCTAGCCTAGCCTACCCTTACCTATCCTTAAAGAGTCTTGAAAATAAAGAAATATTTAAAAAACGATAGAAAAAATATTAATCCTCACCTCAACTAATTGATACAGTAATTATGGTATCTAGTATATAATATTGTTGATCTGACTTGTCTTATACTCCTTAACTGGAGTCTCCAAGACGTAATCTACAAAAATATCCTAATATGGCTGGTATTTCTGCACAATTAGAAGCCGTGATTGTCTTTATAGGAGGAGATATATATATATATATATATATATATTTATTTATTACAATTATTTAATGAAATAGGGCCTAATTCCTCCTGTTTATCTTTATCTAATCAGCCTCGACTGACAATTCGAATTAATTGAACGCAATGATTGGTTCTATAGGGAAACTGCACTGCAAGAGGCACACTTCACACAATGTTGTATTTTCGTTGTTACAGTAGGCTTACACAGCAAAAGGCACCCTTCACACTTTGTTGTCTTTTCGTTGTTGCCGGGGACAAATGTAGGCTGACACACAGAGTTGCGATGAAAACGAACTGCGGTTGCTACGTGTGAACAGGCTACCGCAGTGGATGCTGCTGTAGACGTGATGTCTATTCTGCTGTCAACAGTGTGACGTCACTGCTTGATTGCGTTGGACCGCAAATCTCGTATGACGTCATCAGACTGGGATGTAACATGGCCGCAAAAACTACAGAGCATCCGAAGAGCATGGGTGTAACCAAAGAACAGATCAGACTGCATGGTGGCAAGGTTAATAGAAACAAGGTTGATCCATTATATTTCGCTCAAATTAGCAAAATAGAAACTTCACTCTGCTCAGAACTACCCTTAATTTGCAAATTTCAGCTCTATTTGTACAATTTTTCAGTACAAAAATGAAGTTTTTTGCATATCTCAGATATGACACTATTGCCCGGTTTCTGAGTTGTTCATTAAGTTTAATGGATCATTAACCCATTGCTCCAGTATTGAGTTAATGGTCCATTAAGTTAATGAACAACTCAGAAACCGGGCATATATCTTAATTAGATGTCAATGATATGGGTTACTTAATGCTACTGAACTGAAATACGTCATGCTCCACCATTTTACTAGTAATATAAACTTAATAAAACAACTTTTGAATGGAAATTAACTCACGTTATGGCGTGACGGCCATTTCGCTCTGTTGTCTAGAGCATCGTCAGACGACCCACAGTACACTCTGAGTGTCTGACGATGCTCTAGACAACAGAGCGAAACGGCCGTCAGTAGGGTAGACTGACAGTTCTGGGCCAGTTTTTCTTGAACCTTAAATTTAAGGTTAACCTAAGTCAACCCATCCAAACCTAACCTAACCTGAAATAGGTAAGTCAAAGTCGAATCAACGCAATCTATCCGATCCCCAAAATTCCCATTTTCACGGGAGCTAAAATTCACGAAAAAATTTGAACTTTTTAACCCGTGAAGGGAATTTTAATTTGAAGACGCCATCTTGTTCAGCTGTTAAAGGCACCTCAAATTCATGTATCAAATACAATTTTCCGATCACGATTGATTGAGGAAAAATAATAGAATATTTGGGCGTGGTTGCCTCGCTAAAAGCAGTGACAGTTCTGGCGCAGTTTTTCCTTAACCTTAAATTTAAGGTTAACCTCAACCAACTATCCAAACCTAATTTAACCCGAAATAGGTAAGTTCAAGTACAATCAACGCAATCTATCCGATCTCCAAAATTCCCATTTTCACGGGAGCTAAAAATCACGAAAAATTTTGAACTTTTTAACCCGTGAAGGGAATTTTAATTTGAAGACGCCATCTTGTTCAGCCTTCCAAGGCATCCCAAATTCATGTATCAAATACAATTTTTCGATCACGATTGATTGGGGAAAAAATAATAGAAATTTTGGGTGTGGTCACCTCGCTAAAAGCAGTGAGAGTTCTGGCTCAGTTTTTCTTTAACCTTAAATTTAAGGTTAACCTAAGTCAACACAATTAAACCTGACCTAAATTATCATAGGTAAGTCAAAGTTGAATGAACGCAATCTATCCGATCTCGAAAATTCCCATTTTCACGGGAGTTAAAAATCACGAAAAAATTTGAACTTTTCAACCGCTCAAGATAAATTTAATTGGATGGTGCCATCTTGTTCGGCTTTTGAAGACATCCCAAATTCATGTATCGAACACCATTTTCCGATGATAATTAATTAAGAAATAAAGATTTTCCCACGCTCACACATTTTTTCCCACGTTCTTTCCAACACAACTAGACCCGCCAGCTTAACCAAACCTACCATTAATAATTGGGGAGAATAATAGAATTTTAGTAGTATAATTTATTGAATCAAAAAATAATTTTTGGGTCATTACACTTAATGCTGTAAGACTTCTGGCTCAGTTTAACGGTGGTTATAACAAAAATTTGAACGCTGGTTTTAACGGTAGTTTTAACGGTGGTTTTAACGGAGATCAGTTACCAACTGATTAGCCATCTCGTACTAGCTTTATTATCACTTACCCAGTGGTTTGGAACCCACCTAAAATAAAGTTTATTAGATGGTTCCATCTTGTTCAAATTTCCAAGGCGATTCAATATAGATATAGCAACACCATGCGATATAATCCAAGTCAATTTAATCTAACATTTGAGATCCTGAAAATTCCAATTTCCATGAGAGTTATACTGCAAGGTAATTAAAAAAAAATTCCACACTCCTTCCCTGTCTATCATAATTCAACCTGCAAATCAAATTTAATCTATCATGACATAGGTAAGTTCTAGCTAATTGATATTTTTTTCACAATGCATTGCTACATTACAACATACTGCTTATAAGAAAAATCAAGAGTTGAAAAATCACAGAATATGAACCAAATCTACTTCCCTCAACCTAAATTATATTGAATGGTGTCCCAGCCACTTCAAAATCATTTGTCAAACTTCATCACTATATAAAGGCTTGTAACCACATTTCTTGTTCAGTCTTCACAAGTAGCCTGAACAGTTAATACCTTTCTTAATGAAACACAGGTTGGTGGGATAATAATGCTATTATTGGTAACTGATGAGATGGTGAATCTATTAATTTGAATGATAACCAATGAGATGGGAAATGGGGTATCATATTATTGATGGCTAACAAGATAGCTGATATTTCAATCAAATTGGGAAGGTTGAAAATAGAGTATATATAATGTGAAGGCTTATGGATCTTCATCCACTCCTCACCTAATATCTGAACAGTGGGATCTATTATAAACAGGTCTGGGTGGGAGGAATGATGATGTTAGGGTATGTATCAATATTATATTATTTGTGGTTGATAAGATGGCTAATATTTTAATTTCAATGATGATTTTACAAGATGAGAAATATATCAATATCATATAAACAAAAAGGCTAATCTATCAATTGAATTGCTGTCTGATGAGATGATTGATGTATTAATTACATTTGTGTTTGAGGAGATATACTAAAATTCAGGTATAGGTTTAATTAAGATGCAAATCTGCACAAATCTTATTCAGTTCACAAAATCGGTTCAAATTCAAGCCAGCACTATATAAAGACTTGCAAACCACATTTTTTATCCAGTCTTCACCGACAACCTGAACAGTAGACACCTCTCTTAATCAGATGCAGGTGGGTGGGAAGATAATGTTATTAAATTATTGGTAAATTATGAGATGGTAAATCTATTAATTTGAATGATAACCATATTGTTGGTGGCTGATAAGATAGCTGATATTTCAATTGAATTGACAATATTACCAAGGTTGGAAATAGAGTATATATCAATATAAAGCCTATAATTATAATGTGAAGGTTTATGAATCATCCTCTTCATCCACTACTCACCCAATGTCTGTACAATGAGGATCTATCATAATCTGGTCTGGATGGTGATGATGTTTTGGGTATATATCAATATTATTGGTGACTGATAGGATAGTAACCATCAATTTCAGTGATGACTGAGAACATGGGGTATATATCAATTTAATACTATTTGTGGCTGATAAGATGGGTAATATATTAATTTCAATAACAACTGACAATATAGGGTATATATCAATGTAATATTATTAGTCACTAACAAGAAGGTCAATTGAACCAATGTCTGATGAGATGGTAAATCTATAACAAGAATGGAGAGTAATAAGGTGACTAATCCATTCAATGATGACTAATGAGATGGCTATCAATGGTATCTGATAAGATGAGAAGATATTTATTTGGAAGTTCAACTTATTCTAACCAAGAAGATATAGTGAATTATACTGGATTTGAGGGTATACATGTATTATTGGTGGCTGATAAGATGGTTATGAAAACTGATTAGATGATCAATTATTGAATTTGAATGAATATGGTATGTTATAACTTCTTGATTTTAACTTTTAAATCTGAATAAAACTCAAATATATCCAATTTCTCTGTACTATTGGGTTGTGTTAGTGCTATGCTTCTAATTATTTTTTTTTGTTTTGGAAGAAATCTAATTCAAAGTAGAATTTCCCATTTCAGATTGGATATAATATAAAATTTCGATTTTTCATGGAAAATTTGTGAAGAAAGCATTAGTGGGCTATGACTGTTATATCTTTACTTGATTGTGTTTTGAATAAATGAATGATTTGGTAACAGAAGATGACTAATCTATCAATTTCATTGGTTACTAACAAGATGGTAGGATACTCGTTGTTAAAGTTCAAATTTCCATTACACCCATATTGTGAGGGCTCTCCACACTCCACATATTCTATTAATTTCATTGATAACTGAGGAGATGGTAGGTCTATTAATTGAATTTGTGACTGATGGCTAATCAATTAATTACACTGGTGGCTGGGGATTTAGTAAATGTTAGGGTAGATTAAAATGTAATTTATTAACATTGATTACTGACAAAATGACTAATCTATCAATTACATGGTGAGGAAGAGGGTATATTATATTTTATTAGTGACCAACAAGATAGTTGATACTCTGTTTAAATTAAGGACTGATTGAAATGGTGACTGATGAGATGACTAATCTATTCATTATTTCAGTGTTTTATGAGAAGGGTGGTAATGATGAAATTGGTTGATCAAATTTGTAACTGATGGATTGAATGCTGATGAAGATATGGGTATATATGTATCAATATTATATTAATGGTGAGTGAAAAGAGAGCTAATATTCCAGTTGAAATAGCAACTGAAAAGGTAAACAATCTATAATTTTTAGGTGGGGACTGATGAGACAGCTCAGCTTTTCATTAAATTGTTGATGGTGGAGCTGTTAATTTTATTGGTTTCTGATGAGATGGAAAATCTTTCAATTGAATTTGTGACTGATGGCTAATCAATTAATTACACCAATGGCTGGGGATTTAGTAAATGGTGATATATGTACAATATTTTAGGGTAGATTAAAATGTAATTTATTAAATAGATTACTGACAAGATGACTAATCATCAATACATTGATGTCCAAGGAGATGGAAAACAGTGGATGGTCTCACATGCACCTAATGAAATTATGAATGAATTTTTTAAATTGATGGCTCAAGAGGTGGTGGATGTATTGATATTAGTTGGAGACTCATAAGATGGTTAATCTACCAATTAGGCTACATCAGCAGCTAAAAATGACAAATCTTTGAATTCAAAGATGGTAGGGTACTTATTTCAATCCAGCTTTTCAAAACACCCATAACATGCATCTCTGTAATTTCTACATGCTTCTCAATTTATTAATCACATTGATGACTAATGTGTAGAAGGTTAATCTATTAATTCAACTGACAATGTGGTTTGTTGAGGAGATGGGAAATATAGGGTATATATACTACAAGTTGACAATGTAGAATTGGTTGCTGGGAAAATTCTCAAGTACATTAATGACTGAGGAGATGGCAAATAGGTTTATAGCAAATGTTACAGTGTCCATATTGTATTACTGATGACTAATGTATTAATTACATTGAAGACTGAGGGAATGATAAATATATACTAAATTTTAGGATATATATATAATATTATTAGCAAGACCGCAGGATGTTTACAGTTTAAATTCCCCAATACACCTATAATGCATGCCTCTATCATTTCCACATGTTTTCTATTTATTTATGGAATTAGTTGTTGATGATATATTAGTTACATTGATTACTGATGATATGGTTGAATATGTATAAATGCTGAATGCTAGGGTATATCATTTGTGACTAATATTCTCATTAAAGTGGCAACTGATGACTAATCTATTAATTACTTTTGTGACTGATGAGATGTCATCATCTATCCATGAAAGCAATGAAGAACCAAATTTAAAATTCCATTTTCCTCAATTTATTAACTTAATATCAATAAAAGATGGTACCATTTGAAGCTCAAATGAAGCCTCCATATTGTATTACTGATGACTAGTGTATTAATTACATTGAAGACTGAGGGAATGATATTCTAAATTTTAAGATATATATAATATTATTGGTCACTAGCAAGACAGCAGGATGTTTACAGCTTAAATTCCCAATACACCTATAATGCACACCTCTATCATTTCCACATGTTTTCTATTTATTAATGGAATTAGTTGTTGATGATATATTAGTTACATTGATTACTGATGATATGGTTGAATATGTATAAATGCTGAATGCTAGGGTATATCATTTGTGACTAATATTTTCATTAAATTGGCAACTGATGACTAATCTATTAATTACTTTTTGTGACTGATGAGATGTCATCATCTATCCATGAAAGCAAAGAAAACCCAAATTTAAGATTCCATTTTCCCCAATTTATTAACTTAATATCAATAAAAGATGGTACCGTTTGAAGCTCAAATGAAGCCTCCAACAATATTTGATTTTTTCATATAATTTACATTAAAACGAATGGAGGTGTGAATCTCTTGAACAGAGACTTTTCATCTACTGAACTCAACCTTAACCTCCCCTTGGGTCTGGGGGGTACCCCCAGACCCCTCCCCCTACAACCTCCAATCAAGTATATATCAGAGACACAATAGAGATCCAAATTGGGTATGAAGTTGAGGTACACAACTCACCCAGTCTTGTCCATTGAAGACCTTCCAGGACCCCCTTCCCCCTTTCCTCAAGTATATATCAATATTTATCTTTAATCAGGTGTAAAGTTGACATAGTTGAATACTGTTTGAAAAGACCAATGATTTTGATTAATACATTCACATCTTCATTTACATGGGTTTAGGTTACATTTACACACCTACATACATTATTCTAGGTATAGGTACCTACACCTACACACCTACATAGGTACCTACACCTACACACCTACATAGGTACCTACACCTACACACCTACATAGGTACCTACATTCACACACCTACACACCTACGCAGGTACCTACACCTACACACCTACACACCTACGCAGGTACTACACCTACACACCTACATAGGTACCTACATTCACACACCTACACAGTACTAGGTACCTACATTTACACACCTACATAGGTACCCACACCTACACACCTACATAGGTACCTACATTTACACACCTACATAGGTATCTACATGTACATACCCACACAAGTTTAGGTTTCTACACCCACATACATTAAACTAGGTTTAGGTTCCTACATCTACATTTTGATGGGTTCAGGCATGAGGCTCATGCCTGAGCCCATCTAAATGTATATGTAGGTACCTAAACCCACATAAATTATCTTAGGTTCAACCACCTACACCTAAAAGCTTTAACCTACATTTACATAATAAATGAACTAATGATGAATCTAAAATCAATAAAATGCACTGTATTATTCAGTTGTAATGACAGTAATTGTTCACTTAATTGTATAATACATTTAAGCCAAAAAGAAACAGAAAGTTATAGTTATCATTGAAAGTTGTATTTTAAAATTGAATTTGTGATATACCCTCAAATGTATCTTTGCATGCAAGTAGAGATTAGATTTTGAATTAATTTTTGGGGAAGGGGGTCCTGGAAGGTCTTCAATGGACAAGACTGGGTGAGTTGTGTACCTCAACTTCATACCCAATTTGGATCTCTATTGTGTCTCTGATATATACTTGATTGGAGGTTGTAGGGGGAGGGGTCTGGGGGTACCCCCCAGACCCAAGGGGAGGTTAAGGTTGAGTTCAGTAGATGAAAAGTCTCTGTTCAAGAGATTCACACCTCCATTCGTTTTAATGTAAATTATATGAAAAAATCAAATATTGTTGGAGGCTTCATTTGAGCTTCAAACGGTACCATCTTTTATTGATATTAAGTTAATAAATTGGGGAAAATGGAATCTTAAATTTGGGTTTTCTTTGCTTTCATGGATAGATGATGACATCTCATCAGTCACAAAAAGTAATTAATAGATTAGTCATCAGTTGCCAATTTAATGAAAATATTAGTCACAAATGATATACCCTAGCATTCAGCATTTATACATATTCAACCATATCATCAGTAATCAATGTAACTAATATATCATCAACAACTAATTCCATTAATAAATAGAAAACATGTGGAAATGATAGAGGTGTGCATTATAGGTGTATTGGGAATTTAAGCTGTAAACATCCTGCTGTCTTGCTAGTGACCAATAATATTATATATATCTTAAAATTTAGAATATCATTCCCTCAGTCTTCAATGTAATTAATACACTAGTCATCAGTAATACAATATGGAGGCTTCATTTGAGCTTCAAATGGTACCATCTTTTATTGATATTAAGTTAATAAATTGAGGAAAATGGAATTTTAAATTTGGTTCTTCATTGCTTTCATGGATAGATGATGACATCTCATCAGTCACAAAAGTAATTAATAGATTAGTCATCAGTTGCCACTTTAATGAGAATATTAGTCACAAATGATATACCCTAGCATTCAGCATTTATACATATTCAACCATATCATCAGTAATCAATGTAACTAATATATCATCAACAACTAATTCCATAAATAAATAGAAAACATGTGGAAATGATAGAGGCATGCATTATAGGTGTATTGGGGAATTTAAACTGTAAACATCCTGCGGTCTTGCTAATAATATTATATATATATCCTAAAATTTAGTATATATTTATCATTCCCTCAGTCTTCAATGTAATTAATACATTAGTCATCAGTAATACAATATGGACACTGTAACATTTGCTATAAACCTATTTGCCATCTCCTCAGTCATTAATGTACTTGAGAATTTTCCCAGCAACCAATTCTACATTGTCAACTTGTAGTATATATACCCTATATTTCCCATCTCCTCAACAAACCACATTGTCAGTTGAATTAATAGATTAACCTTCTACACATTAGTCATCAATGTGATTAATAAATTGAGAAGCATGTAGAAATTACAGAGATGCATGTTATGGGTGTTTTGAAAAGCTGGATTGAAATAAGTACCCTACCATCTTTGAATTCAAAGATTTGTCATTTTTAGCTGCTGATGTAGCCTAATTGGTAGATTAACCATCTTATGAGTCTCCAACTAATATCAATACATCCACCACCTCTTGAGCCATCAATTTAAAAAATTCATTCATAATTTCATTAGGTGCATGTGAGACCATCCACTGTTTTCCATCTCCTTGGACATCAATGTATTGATGATTAGTCATCTTGTCAGTAATCTATTTAATAAATTACATTTTAATCTACCCTAAAATATTGTACATATATCACCATTTACTAAATCCCCAGCCATTGGTGTAATTAATTGATTAGCCATCAGTCACAAATTCAATTGAAAGATTTTCCATCTCATCAGAAACCAATAAAATTAACAGCTCCACCATCAACAATTTAATGAAAAGCTGAGCTGTCTCATCAGTCCCCACCTAAAAATTATAGATTGTTTACCTTTTCAGTTGCTATTTCAACTGGAATATTAGCTCTCTTTTCACTCACCATTAATATAATATTGATACATATATACCCATATCTTCATCAGCATTCAATCCATCAGTTACAAATTTGATCAACCAATTTCATCATTACCACCCTTCTCATAAAACACTGAAATAATGAATAGATTAGTCATCTCATCAGTCACCATTTCAATCAGTCCTTAATTTAAACAGAGTATCAACTATCTTGTTGGTCACTAATAAAATATAATATACCCTCTTCCTCACCATGTAATTGATAGATTAGTCATTTTGTCAGTAATCAATGTTAATAAATTACATTTTAATCTACCCTAACATTTACTAAATCCCCAGCCACCAGTGTAATTAATTGATTAGCCATCAGTCACAAATTCAATTAATAGACCTACCATCTCCTCAGTTATCAATGAAATTAATAGAATATGTGGAGTGTGGAGAGCCCTCACAATATGGGTGTAATGGAAATTTGAACTTTAACAACGAGTATCCTACCATCTTGTTAGTAACCAATGAAATTGATAGATTAGTCATCTTCTGTTACCAAATCATTCATTTATTCAAAACACAATCAAGTAAAGATATAACAGTCATAGCCCACTAATGCTTTCTTCACAAATTTTCCATGAAAAATCGAAATTTTATATTATATCCAATCTGAAATGGGAAATTCTACTTTGAATTAGATTTCTTCCAAAACAAAAAAAAATAATTAGAAGCATAGCACTAACACAACCCAATAGTACAGAGAAATTGGATATATTTGAGTTTTATTCAGATTTAAAAGTTAAAATCAAGAAGTTATAACATACCATATTCATTCAAATTCAATAATTGATCATCTAATCAGTTTTCATAACCATCTTATCAGCCACCAATAATACATGTATACCCTCAAATCCAGTATAATTCACTATATCTTCTTGGTTAGAATAAGTTGAACTTCCAAATAAATATCTTCTCATCTTATCAGATACCATTGATAGCCATCTCATTAGTCATCATTGAATGGATTAGTCACCTTATTACTCTCCATTCTTGTTATAGATTTACCATCTCATCAGACATTGGTTCAATTGACCTTCTTGTTAGTGACTAATAATATTACATTGATATATACCCTATATTGTCAGTTGTTATTGAAATTAATATATTACCCATCTTATCAGCCACAAATAGTATTAAATTGATATATACCCCATGTTCTCAGTCATCACTGAAATTGATGGTTACTATCCTATCAGTCACCAATAATATTGATATATACCCAAAACATCATCACCATCCAGACCAGATTATGATAGATCCTCATTGTACAGACATTGGGTGAGTAGTGGATGAAGAGGATGATTCATAAACCTTCACATTATAATTATAGGCTTTATATTGATATATACTCTATTTCCAACCTTGGTAATATTGTCAATTCAATTGAAATATCAGCTATCTTATCAGCCACCAACAATATGGTTATCATTCAAATTAATAGATTTACCATCTCATAATTTACCAATAATTTAATAACATTATCTTCCCACCCACCTGCATCTGATTAAGAGAGGTGTCTACTGTTCAGGTTGTCGGTGAAGACTGGATAAAAAATGTGGTTTGCAAGTCTTTATATAGTGCTGGCTTGAATTTGAACCGATTTTGTGAACTGAATAAGATTTGTGCAGATTTGCATCTTAATTAAACCTATACCTGAATTTTAGTATATCTCCTCAAACACAAATGTAATTAATACATCAATCATCTCATCAGACAGCAATTCAATTGATAGATTAGCCTTTTTGTTTATATGATATTGATATATTTCTCATCTTGTAAAATCATCATTGAAATTAAAATATTAGCCATCTTATCAACCACAAATAATATAATATTGATACATACCCTAACATCATCATTCCTCCCACCCAGACCTGTTTATAATAGATCCCACTGTTCAGATATTAGGTGAGGAGTGGATGAAGATCCATAAGCCTTCACATTATATATACTCTATTTTCAACCTTCCCAATTTGATTGAAATATCAGCTATCTTGTTAGCCATCAATAATATGATACCCCATTTCCCATCTCATTGGTTATCATTCAAATTAATAGATTCACCATCTCATCAGTTACCAATAATAGCATTATTATCCCACCAACCTGTGTTTCATTAAGAAAGGTATTAACTGTTCAGGCTACTTGTGAAGACTGAACAAGAAATGTGGTTACAAGCCTTTATATAGTGATGAAGTTTGACAAATGATTTTGAAGTGGCTGGGACACCATTCAATATAATTTAGGTTGAGGGAAGTAGATTTGGTTCATATTCTGTGATTTTTCAACTCTTGATTTTTCTTATAAGCAGTATGTTGTAATGTAGCAATGCATTGTGAAAAAAATATCAATTAGCTAGAACTTACCTATGTCATGATAGATTAAATTTGATTTGCAGGTTGAATTATGATAGACAGGGAAGGAGTGTGGAATTTTTTTTTAATTACCTTGCAGTATAACTCTCATGGAAATTGGAATTTTCAGGATCTCAAATGTTAGATTAAATTGACTTGGATTATATCGCATGGTGTTGCTATATCTATATTGAATCGCCTTGGAAATTTGAACAAGATGGAACCATCTAATAAACTTTATTTTAGGTGGGTTCCAAACCACTGGGTAAGTGATAATAAAGCTAGTACGAGATGGCTAATCAGTTGGTAACTGATCTCCGTTAAAACCACCGTTAAAACTACCGTTAAAACCAGCGTTCAAATTTTTGTTATAACCACCGTTAAACTGAGCCAGAAGTCTTACAGCATTAAGTGTAATGACCCAAAAATTATTTTTTGATTCAATAAATTATACTACTAAAATTCTATTATTCTCCCCAATTATTAATGGTAGGTTTGGTTAAGCTGGCGGGTCTAGTTGTGTTGGAAAGAACGTGGGAAAAAATGTGTGAGCGTGGGAAAATCTTTATTTCTTAATTAATTATCATCGGAAAATGGTGTTCGATACATGAATTTGGGATGTCTTCAAAAGCCGAACAAGATGGCACCATCCAATTAAATTTATCTTGAGCGGTTGAAAAGTTCAAATTTTTTCGTGATTTTTAACTCCCGTGAAAATGGGAATTTTCGAGATCGGATAGATTGCGTTCATTCAACTTTGACTTACCTATGATAATTTAGGTCAGGTTTAATTGTGTTGACTTAGGTTAACCTTAAATTTAAGGTTAAAGAAAAACTGAGCCAGAACTCTCACTGCTTTTAGCGAGGTGACCACACCCAAAATTTCTATTATTTTTTCCCCAATCAATCGTGATCGAAAAATTGTATTTGATACATGAATTTGGGATGCCTTGGAAGGCTGAACAAGATGGCGTCTTCAAATTAAAATTCCCTTCACGGGTTAAAAAGTTCAAAATTTTTCGTGATTTTTAGCTCCCGTGAAAATGGGAATTTTGGAGATCGGATAGATTGCGTTGATTGTACTTGAACTTACCTATTTCGGGTTAAATTAGGTTTGGATAGTTGGTTGAGGTTAACCTTAAATTTAAGGTTAAGGAAAAACTGCGCCAGAACTCTTACTGCTTTTAGCGAGGCGACCACGCCCAAAAATTCTATTATTTTTTCCTCAATCAATCGTGATCGGAAAATTGTATTTGATACATGAATTTGAGGTGCCTTTAACAGCTGAACAAGATGGCGTTTTCAAATTTAAATTCCCTTCACGGGTTAAAAAGTTCAAATTTTTTTGTGAATTTTAACTCCCGTGAAAATGGGAATTTTGGGGATCGGATAGATTGCGTTGATTCTACTTGAACTTACCTATTTCAGGTTAAATTAGGTTTGGATAGTTGGTTTAGGTTAACCTTAAATTTAAGGTTAAGGAAAAACTGGCCCAGAACTGTCAGTCTACCCTACTGCCGTCACGCCATAACGTGAGTTAATTTCCATTCAAAAGTTGTTTTATTAAGTTTATATTACATATTAGTGGAAACAAGATGGATCTTCAACATCATAATTTTACTAGTTCTTAAAAAACGAAACAACTTTGTTTTTAACAACCTTGGCAAGGAGGGATAGGAACGTGGAGGGTCATACTTAGCCTATGCCACTTTCCTATACCACCATTGTTAATAAATAAAACTAAAAATTGAAGCAAGCAAGGCCCTTCTTTTTTTTAGGATGAAGCCCACATAGGTCTGAGACCTGTGCGTGGGTAATGAGTTGGATGATGGTGACAGATGAGCTGGATCTACAATTTTAGGTGGGTTCCGAACCACCGGGAAGTGATTTTACAGCAGAGAACAGTGTCTTTTTTCTGGCCAATCTAATTGGTCACCCTTACGAAGAGTGCCTAGGAGAACGCAGCTTATCTCTATCTGATTGAACAGATACCTGCTACGGCTCACGGCTATCACTTCCCTTCTGCATGTGATCTGACAGAATTCGCGGCTATATCACTGCGAATTTAAAACTAATTAGATCACTCTACAAGATACCACTTTCAAATATTAGAACAACACTCTTGTCATCTGTGGAAAACGATTTGCTTCTCAAAATGATTTTTCGTATCATCATTCTCACTCTAAAATTGATTCTCTTCTTTTACAGATGAGATTCTCATGAGCTTGTTGCTGGAGGAATGAAAATGCCAGATCCAGCCATGATTAGAGCCAAAAACCACGTGCTTTGCAGTCACAGGCGCTAGTTACTCAGCTACCGAGATCGTCAAAACCTCTTATGTGAGTTGATTTAAAAAATATATCCCTTATTTTTTTTAAAATACAGTTCAGAGCTTGATTTGACTACAATAAAAATCCTTGACCCCCAGACTGATGCGTGCAAAAATTGAAACTAGTGTACACAACGATCCAAACATTTTTTTTGTAGATTACGTCTTGGAGATTCCAGTTAAGGAGTATAAGACAAGTCAGATCAACAATTACACTCTTATACACTAGATACCATAATTACTATATCACTTAGTTGAGGTAAGGATTAATTTTAATGTGGAAGGAACTCTTGTACACTATAAAAAGCTTTATCAACTAAATATTTTTTCAATTGCTTTTTAAATATTTATATATTTTCAAGACTCTTCAAAAACTGCGGTAGCTTGTTGTAGAATTTCCTACCAATATAACTAGGTTTTTGTTTGAATAAGCTACTATTGTGACTCACCAGGTGATAATCTCCTCGGCTTCTTGTATTATAATCATGTACGTCAAGATTTTGGTTAATATCATTCGTTTTTACATATAAAGTACTGTAGCTTCATACACATAAAAGTAGGGTACAGGGTACATTATGCCATATGTGTCATAAGATTGACGAGTTGATGCACACAATTCATAGATTATGACGTCATCATGTGTGTCATAAGAATGATGATCGTACATTTCAACAGGACTAAGGCTTTCCTAAGCTATATGCACCTGAGTTATGAGCTATGACGAAGGGGCCAACATTTATCAACTGGAAATTAGGACGAACGGTTGATTGTGACAATTGAGTTATCGAGTTTTGTGTTATCACGAACTGAAACCCGGTAGCCAACTCGATTAGTGAAATTGATATCTGTCTGTTGTAACTAATTACAAGGCTGACTAACACTTCGTGATTTTGAATTATTCAATTCCCCAAAGCAGCCACTCGTTTATCAGATGAGATTGTTTCCAAACTTAAATTCTCAAGAGCTAAGACAACTGTCATCCAAGCTAATTCTATTATTAATACTTGAGTGAGGATAAGTGCGTGTTCGTCTTGAAGGAAAATTCCCTTATTCATCTTGTATGTGAGGGTGGAACTTTCGGGCCAGGAAATCTTTTTATTTTTTTCGGAGAATGAAGCCACATAAGTCTGGGCCTGTGCGTGGGTAATGTGTTGAATGATGGTGATTGATGCCTTGAATACAGTTTTAGGTGGGCTCCGAACCACCGGGAAGTGATTTTACATCATTTCACCGATTGTTCGAAGTCACGCCTGAACTTTACATAGTTTGAATTCAAATTTTTCGGGGAAGTGATAGCTGAGTGCCGTAGCAGGTATCTGTTCAATCAGAGATAAGCTACGAAACTCCTGGCCGCTCTTTGTAAGGGTGACCGATTGGATTGGCCAGGAAAAAGACTTTGTTCTCTGCTGTAAAATCACTTGCGGGTGGTTCGGAACCCACCTAAAACTGTAGGTCCAACTCATCAATCACCACCATTCAATTCATTACCCTCGTACAGGTCTCAGACCTATGTGGGCTTCATCTTCCAAAAAAAAAAAAATAGATCAAACCACATACGAAGTTCAGAATTAGTCTGTTTTGTTTCAATAGAAGCAAATTTTATAAAATCAAGGTCTGTGTTTAGGGGTTGTTTTTTGCTATTGAGTATCTCAACATGTTTTTCTTCAAAATTGAATTCAATACAAGATTTGTCAGGTAAAATCCAGTTTTATCGTGAAGTCAGCTGCTTCTTTTTTATCCTTGGTTGAAAGGTCTAACCAAATTTACCTATACTTCAAACGTGATAGAACGTGTTTTTGTGCTACTTCTGCATACATAATCTCTATCTATAAAAGGATGATACCCTGACTCACTCATCAACGCAGAGCCAAAACTACTAGGCCTATGAACTTGAAATTTCGTATGAACAATCCTTATAGGATTTCACCGTGCAATAAGAAAGGATTTTTCAAAATTCGCAATTTTAGGGGTGTTTTTAGGGGGTTAAAGTTTTGCCTATGCAAAGCACGGGTACATGGCTAGCTATAGCTTACTGGGATCTTTTAATCATATGGAAAATAATTTGAAAATTTTCGATCTGCTGTACACGCTGTTTCGATGGACAAGCTGTTTGTGTGTTTTGCAAATCATCATTCACCTAACCTACTGAACTTGCCGGCCAGACAGCTTAAAGCTGTCTATCAGCTTACAGCTGATAGAAGTCAACAGTTTTTAATCATATGGCAGGTCCCTTAGCGACGTTATTTATGCTGTCTGGAATGCAAAGACTTTGCATGTAGGCTACCGTGCAGTCGGAGCCTTGCAGTATGTAGGAAACATATGACTGGGTATGATGAAATGTGATTATGCCGGGTTGTTAACCAATGCAGCTAGAAATTTGAAATGTATTCTCAGTAGGAGGTGGCGAATAATAAAATAAAAAACCTAGCTTCTACCCAGGCCCGTAGCTAGGCTGGGGCAACCGGGGCATTGCCCCGGGGCCCCCGGCCAGGGGGGCCCCCAAATGAAGGTGGAAAAATCGAAAATGAAATTAAAGTTTATGTGAAATTTATTGATTACTGTAGGGTCGTAGGGATATTTCATCGAATCATCAAAATGTCTTTATAAAAAAATATTTAAATAGCTTTTCAATATAAAATAATGGACAGATATTGTTCTCACAGAGATTTCGTAACAAAAATAGACAGACTATCAATCAGCCTGTCAGTTGTCACGCAATTAAAGAAATGCAGTTTGCACTTAGTTCACGTTACTCCCCCATCCCCAACAGTAATAAACTCGTCCTGACGTCGACGTGACGTAGACGGCTCCGTCTGCCGACTGCCTCTGCCACAGCTGACAGACGACAGTGAGAGTGACTACGACTAGTGAGCTAGTGACAGACAGCCCGGATAAGGTTATGTTATGTTGATGGTAAACTAACACCAAAAACTGACGTTTTGGCGTTCGTCCGTTACTCGTTTGTTACGGTGTTATACAATTTGTATTCTTATTCTTGTATTTGTTAAAATGAAAAGAAGCTATCAAAGTGGGGCAAAGAAAAGGCAAGACAAGAAGAAAAGAGAAGAGGATGCTTCAAAGTGTTCTTCCACCCTATCTGCTTGGTTATGTCCTACTACTAGTACTACTACAACTAAAAGTACTAATGTCACATCTACATCTAGTACTGAAACTAGACCAATAATTGGTGAGTGGTTTGAATTTAGATACGGTATTTAGGCCTAATTAATTAGCTTGGCCAATAACTATATAATTAATATCTTAAAATTTAACTATGTTAAAATTAACTGTGTTAAAATTTAACTAGAGTTTGAGTGTTTGATTGAGTTTAGACCACTGTGTCTGACTCAGACTGCAATCTATTCTAATCTAATAAGCAATGTTTGTTTGTGAATTTATCACTAGTCATAATATATAGGCTACATATTACCTACTATTGTGTAGTGGTCATTTAATTTTTTATGTGATTTTTATGATTCCTTTGGTTTCTACTTCTTTCTGTGTAGGTATTTTATTTGTTTATACATGCACAGCAGCACAGCATGAATATCTATCATAGTAATTTTATATCTTTTTGTGATAATATGATGTAAAAAATGCACCACACTCGCTTGCACATTCATTATTTATGAGGCCATGTATCTACTCTACTGTATAGGTACATCAGCATCAGCTAGGCTGAGCTAGGCTATGTACTAAAATTGGGCTCGGCAGATTTAGTCCTAATAGTATGTTTTTCCAATGCAGGTGAAAGAGGTTTTGTTATATCTTTACAATGTTATTAAAATTGGCTTTAAATTATATGTTATATGTAACTTAATGTTATTTTGACTTGCTATTTTTTATTGCAGCCTCAGTCCCAGGAAATGAGATTGAAGAGGAAGTTACAGCTCAAGATAACGCTGAAGAAAGTATTGATGAAGAAGTAACATGCCTAGGGCTAGGGCATCAACAAGAAAATTGTGCCAAACCTCCAACAAGTCCTACGTCAAGCAGTGAACTGATCGGCGTAAATGATCAAGTAAGTAGACATGCCAAGTACAGAATACTTATATGTTATATTATATTTTTCAACATAACAACATATGCTGTTTTATCGCCCTAAACATGGAATCCCTACGATAAAATATTCCATGGTTACATGGAAGTAAACAGTATTACTTCCATGTAAACATGGAATTACAGTAAGTCCCTATTGTTATGATCATGTTTGTAAGAAAAAAATACTAATGCATTGCAATCTACTTACAGGTGGAATGTAGCCGGACGAATAAAATTAATGAAACTTGTTTAAACACCGGAGAACCCCATTTTCCAGACCAGATCATCGATCCAGAGGTGAAAAAACGAATTATTGAATTAGGACCCTATCAACCAGTTGGCCCATTTCCATATGATGGAAAACAAGGTAGGTCCTTTTCAGACAATTATTTTACCCTGAAGTCAAAGTCTGGGCTCAAACTGAAAAGAACTTGGTTGTGCTATTCGTCCAAATTGGATTGTGTTTATTGCCAACCTTGCTGGTTGTTTCCCCAGAAAGGACCTGTAGGAGGATGGGATTCAGGATTAAGGGACTGGAAACATTTGTCTGATCGCATAAAGACACATGAGAATTCACAGCACCATGCTGATTCCTGCTTGGTTTATGAGCAATGGCGACGTCATGGCTCAATAGACGATGCACTAGAAAAAGGTTTGAAGGAGGAGCGGAATTTTTGGAGGAAAGTTTTGAAGAGGGTCTTAGATGTCTCCCTTATGTTGGCAACATGCAACCTTCCTTTTCGTGGAGACAGTTGGCATATCACTGATAGAAATAAAGGTAATTTTCTATCATTGATTGAATTGCTGTCAAAATATGACACTATCCTAGAAGATCTAATTACAAGGCCAAGTGGTACTGTTAATTATCTCAGTCCAACAATTCAGAATGAAATTATTTCTCTGATGGCTAGTGAAGTGCTTAGTGGAATTAAAGAAGAGCTTTTGAGTGCACCTTTTTTCTCCATAATTTACGACACAACACAAGATGTAAGTAAAGTAGATCAGCTAAGCGAAGTTTTTCGCTATGTAAAGATTGACCATGACCAACTCGGAAAACCTTGTGAGTTGAGAATTTGTGAAACGTTTACATCTTTCACAGCAGTTACTGACCAAACCGCTTCGGGGCTAGAAGACGTCATCATAAAATCAATTTCAGAAAAAGGCCTTGACATAACAAAATGCAGAGGACAAGGATACGATGGTGCATCGGTCATGAGTGGTGTGTATAATGGAGTACGAAAGAGAATCCAAGAACTTGCACCCCATGCCTATTTCATTCACTGTGCCAGCCATAATTTGAATCTGGTTCTTAAAGATGCCGTTGAATGCAATCGAGAAATAGCACAATTTTTTGAGACGGTGCAAAATATTTACAGTTTTTTTGGCCACAGCATTGTTCGGTGGCAAGAACTAAAAGTCGTTTCTGGTTGTACAGAGAATCCGAAGGCTCCTGGTCCTAAAGACAAGGTAACATTAAAGACTTTAAACCCTACACGTTGGGCAGGGAGATATGAAGCTGTGTACGCTTTAAAGGAAAGGTTCGGTGATGTAATGAAAGCCTTAAATAAAATAATTTTGACAAGCAAAAAGCCAAAGGAAAGGAATGAAGCTGAGGGGCTCAAAAAAAGGTTAGAATCTTTTAGTTTTGTTTTGCTCTTGACTGTCCAGTGCAAAATATTAGGGGAAATAAACATTGCCTCAAAATCCTTGCAAACGGAATCTATTGATTTAATGACAGCGTACGATCTCCTAGGCAATGCTTTATTGAAAGTAACCGAACTTCGTTGGTCCTTTGAAGAAGTCTGTAGTGAAGCAGAAGAAGTATGTTCAAAATGGGGGATTACGATTACCCATGAATTTATTGGCCAACGTGCAAGAAAGGTAAAAAAGCACTTTGATGAACTTTGTGAAGACCAAAGACTGACAGATCCTAAAAGCAATTTCAGAGTGACAATATTCTTCCCAATGGTTGATACTATAGTGTCACAAATTGACAACCGTTTTAAAGGCATGAAGCAAGTGATTGATGCCTATAAAATTGTTCACCCTTCTTTCCTGGCCTCATGTTCAGATGAAGAACTGCGTTGTGAAGCTGATAATTTTGTAAGCAGATTTTCAGATGATGTAACGCCATTGTTCAAAGCTCAGATTTTATCAGTAAGGAATGCTTTTCAATCCAAATTAAAGGATTTCAAAGAAGTAAAAGAAGTTGCAAATCTCCTACTCATTGAAAACAGTTCCCTAGCATCAACCTACCCGGATGTACTAACAGCATGCTTTATGTACCTCACAGTCCCTGTGACAGTAGCCAAAGCAGAGAGATCATTCTCAAAATTAAAACTCATCAAAAACTACCTGCGAAGCTCCATGTCCCAACAACGTCTCACTGATTTGGCTCTTTTGTCTATTGAAAATGACAGAGCCCGAAAAATAGATTTTGACCGAATTATTGATGTTTTTGCTAGTGTCAAGTCAAGAAGAAAGTCTTTTTAGTAAGTTCAGTTGCATTCTCACTATCAAACTAGTTGGGCAATTTTAAACTTGAGAATGAGTGGGTATTACCACCATTGATCATATATAATTAATGGTATTACCAGTATTACCATAAACACCATAAATAAATATACAATTTATTGTGTATTCAAAGGTATTACATAATTAATGATATTACTTGTATGTTTATCTACTAAACTACATTGCTTGGATGTAGGCCTAAGAAGAGACTAAAAAGTTTTAAGACATCAGCACTTATGTCTTTATTTATTTATTATCTATTGTGAATAAAATTTGAAAAAATAATTATGTTTTTCATTTTCCTTTCAGCACTATAAATAGAATACCAATCACAATGGTAAGCTGAAAAAATAATGGCTCTAAGAACCAAACTAATGGCACCAGGGCCAGGAGTCATACAAATTTGCATATAAAATCATTACCAGTTTATGACTTACAGTAGAAATTTGTAAACATAGTTTAAGCAAACAATTAAGTATTATAGATTTAATAAGAAAAAAAGGTAATAATAATAATAATAGGATAATAATAAAAAAATGCACATAAATTCTAAGCCTAAAGATCCAATTACTGTATGCTTATATCTATTAATTAAAAAAAGTGCGAAATATATAACAAAGGGGGGCCCCGAATGGACTTTCTGCCCCGGGGCCTCCAAGGGCCTAGCTACGGGCCTGCTTCTACCCTAATAGTCGTGGAAGGTTTTTTGAAATGTTCATTGAGAGATGGTGAGTAAGGTGTTACTGTGTAATAAAACAACGAAGGAGGCCTCTCTGATCAGCTGGAAGAGCCCTAGGACTAACTTCTTCCCTAATAGTCCTAGAAGGTTGAAATTTGAAATGTAACCTCAGTGGGAGGTGACAAATAATAAAATCAAGAATTTTTTATGAGAACGCAGCAACGCGCGTCGGGCCAGCTAGTAAATATATAAAATAATATATCAAAACCTACTGTAGTTTACGACACTTGTTTTATTCGATTTTCTCAGTTCATTCTTTAAATGAAACCTGAACAATTCACCAGTTAAATAAAAGCACTAGAAATTCCTTGATTCCAACGATGGCTTGATCAATAATTGATAAAACCAGCTGCTAACTTCCGTCATTTTCAATTCTGTAACGGAGCATTTTGGAACTGTGTTTATATTTTAATTTTTTATTATCTTTCTGAGTAAAAGTTCATGAAAACTTCATTACTTAGCAATGGTAATACTGTATTGAAATCATAGGCTATATTATCCCCATCTCTTCCTTCTTTCCATTTACTTTGAACAATAGTGCCCAATCAATAGCCCCCCCCCAAACAGTCAAAGCCCCCTCACCAGAAGGGCGGCAGGTTTCTTTCAACCTCTAGTTGGAAAAAGTTTCTGGTTCCGCCACTGGTTGCGTGGAGTATCTTTAAACTCTTTTTAAAAGTGTAGTTGACGATTTTGAAAATTTGCTTAAGTTTTTTCGGTTTTTAAATGTACTTGAATTACTAGTAGCTGAAAAAAAATATTAATATTTTCCACGCGAACACCTATCATTAACTTTTCCCTAGTAATGTACTCATTCATCAAGAAATGCTTGTGGTAACAGGTGCTGTTATTCCCTGCAAAGCTTCCTGTAATGTAAAAACGTTGGTAAATGCAAGAAGCTAAGAAGGTTAGAAGAATCTAAGTTGGTAGATGACATCACATCCGAAGAAAACATTAAAAAGAGCTCCATCTGATGGAACGACTTCAGCTCGTCAGGACGTAAAATGGGTACCTTTATCGGACGTTATTCCTTGGACCTTCTACAGAGAATGACCCTTTTAATTTTCAGACCTTAGTTCCATTACAGATCGTGACTCCTCTCAGGAAGCTAGTGCCACTTGATTACTTCACAGCTCGCCTGTTAGCTCAGATAATACGTAAAAAAGGAATAAAGTAAGTAAATAAAGTAAGTAAGTAAAGTAAATGCGTATGACTTTTATTGGTGGGGAGACCCTTACGGGCAGTTCCACCTCGCCGTTTGATTCCTGTTATTGAAAACATGGTGGACCTACTATGGGTAGGTTGCGAACCACCGGGAAGTAACTTTACAGCAAAGAACAGAATCTTTTTACTGGCCAATTTAATCAGTCACCCATACAGAGAGGGCTTAGGAAAGTGTGGCTTATCTCATCTGATTGAACAGATACTTACTTAGAAAAGGAAATAAAAGGAAGTGTTGGCCGTGAGCTGTAGCAGGTGATCATCTGTCACTCATTACTCAGCAGGTATCTGCTCACTCAGATAAGCTACGAACTCCTGGGCCCTTTTTGTAAGGGTGACCAATTGGATAGGCCAGCAAAAATAATCTGTTCTCTGCTGTAAAATCACTTAGCAGAGGTTCCGAACCCACCTAAAACTGTAGATGCAACTCATCAATCATCATCATTCAACTCATTACCCACGCACAAGTCTCAGATCTGTGTGATCTATCAATAATTATGTTAACCGGTCTTCACCAGTGCTTCTACTTCTTTCAGAGGATGAAGTCCACATAGGTCTGTGATCTGTGCGTGAGTCTGTAAACGGTAATTGATGAGTTGGACCTACAGTTTTAGGTGTGTTCCGAACCACCGGGAAGTGATTTTACAGCAGAGAACAGAGTATTTTTTGCTGGCTAATCCTATTGGTCACCCTTACAAAGAGTTCCCAGGAGTTTCGTAGCTTATCTCTGATTGAACAGATACCTGCTACAGCAGTCGGCTATCACTTCCCATGGTTTACCAGAGTAAAGCCTGGCCAGAATCAATAGCTTTAATATGATCTGATATTAGTATTGTTGTGGAAGAATGAACAGTGATTTTTGGTGTGATCTGCTTGTGTCAATAAGTCTTCCAGGCGAAGCATTGTCTACTTTTTCCTCATACTCTCTTCGCCTTGTGGTTTAACTAATTGTCATTAAAATGTTTGATTAGAACTTTGTAGAATGTATTATCTGTTTATTTTATCTTATCTGTTTATATTATCTGTTCAATAGAACTTGATAGAAAAATGGAGAAATTATTGAAAAATGTATAAATAGGAGAAACTTTCGTGAAAGTATTTCAGTTGTGATTCGATCGTTAATGCAATAAGTGACAGAAGTGACAGTTCCTGTTTACTAGTGAGCGCTTATACAGACCGTTGTAGCGTCTCAGATGGATTATCAAATTATTAAAAGATATTCATCTCAATTTCAAATTAACTTCCTGGATTTCTTGTTCCATGACGAACTGCGTTGTTAATATTAACTTCTATCCTCAATCACATAAACAATTCATTTCTGTATGCAAGCTAAATAGGATCTCAACTGTTTATAAGAAAGCTAGACAAACCAGAAATATTACTTTCTTCTTCTTAAATTAAATATTATCATATTGTATTTTAAATTTTGGTCCATCTTTCCGATCAGATATATCTGGTACGTGTAATCAGTTGGGTTATTATTTTGTTCAACTCACCTGATTGACCAAAATAGGACATTCTACCGTGTTAAACAAACGTCTGTTGTTGAAGTGTTAATCGCAGTATATTGTGACAGATTATTATTATTATTCAGGTTTACTTGACAGTTTATACAGTGACTCTTAAGTGCTTGTAGAGTTTCAACTATTATGTATTAGACGCTTCCCCTTGAATTATTGAACAGTTATTATTTAATAGGTTAAATAATAAAATAATAACTGTTTAATAATTCAAGGAGGAGCGTCTAATACGTAATAGTTGAAACTCTACAAGCACTTGAGAGTCACTGTATAAACTGTCAAGTAAACCTAAAAGATCGGCCTTTTGACGTTTAGTGATGGATTTTTGAACAGTCGTATAGCAAATTAGCTGAACATTATCGATTTATCTGCTTCCGATTACATTATTTTGTGTAAGAAATAACTGAACAGTGCAAGTTGTGGATAATTTGTGTTAATAAAGTGCGAGTGTTAATTTAAAGTGTTGCCAGCGCTATTTTAGAGATGAACACGTAACAGTATATTATTAGACTATTATTCATCTGAAATACCGTACTTGATTAACTGCGTCAGCTGACAGCTATACGAGATTGGAAATAGGTCGAAATACAGTATCTACGCTTCTTTGGATCGCATAGATCATAGAAGGGTTTCGTTTGTAGTGGTGTAGGCCATAGGCATACAAGCAGCTCTAATGTTGAATGCGATGAGTAAATATTTAGGGTTGTGACCAACAACACAGGCGGAATCTGAGACTCCTGTTTAGTTACATGTTTGTGTAGGCGCCATCCTATACTGCTGTTCTAGGATTTCAATATTAATAGTATTAGAATACGTTATACAGAGTGTTCCAAAAGTGACGCAGCCCATGAAGATTCATCTTGTACATGATTTAAATATTCAATCTTAGGGAGTTAGATGATTCCTTTGATAGCTTTAATAGTTATTTATGTATTAAGAGCGTGAAGCGCGACTTTATCGCTCGAGCCAAAACATTTACTGCGCGACGCATAGCGGAGCGCAGTAATTTTGCGAGAGCGATAAAGAAGCTTCACGCGCGAATTGCATACAATATTTTTCCTACAACTGCAGTTCTGGATTACAACACAATAAAAACTTGTAGTTTTTAACATCACAGACCGTGCGCGGATTTGGTTAGCGTGCGCCATTTTGAGGTTATGTGAATTCACGGATTCCGCGATCCACCAATGAGAAGACATCAAAATCAAAACAGAAGCGTAAAGAAAACAGCTGGCGAGCGTAAAGTACTTTACCGCTTGCTGAGCAGTAAAGAGGTATTTTACAATTAGTTTTCAGTACGTAAAGAACGACTTTACGAGCAGTTGTAGGAAAAATAGATTTATACTAACTTCTAATATTTGTAGCAACTTTCCATCTTATTTCTTTTGCTACTCTACTTTATATTGAGCTTCAAGTCAATCTTGAAAATTGAGTTGCTCGAGTATTAAGTCAACGAATTTTATTGTATAAGAATCTTGGCATCAACTTTGTAAAGGAAAGAGCTCTATAGGAAAGCATTAGACAGAATAAGTTATAAGGATCTCAAGAATAGATTAATAATAAAAATTGATCTAACTCAATTGGGGGGAAGTGATGGCCGAGTGCCGTAGAAGGTATCTGTTCAATCAGAGATAAGCTACGAAACTCCTGGCCGCTCTTTGTAAGGGTGACCAATTGGATTGGCCAGCAAAAAAGACTGTCCTCTATTGTAAAATCACTTCCCGGTTGTTCGGAACCCACCTAAAACTGTAGGTCCAACTCATCAATCACCATCATCCAATTCATCACCCACGCACAGGTCTCAGACCTATGTGGGCTTCATCCTCCGAAAAAAAAGGTTTAATAGAATGAGTTCTGTGACTCTCGATTAGTATATTCCAATTATCTTAGATTGTAGACATTGAATCAAATGTTGCTTAAATATCGATTCAAGCACAGAAAATTCAGCTTATTCATGGCGTCTGCCATTTGATCTCAGGGTTGACATTTTTGAAACACCCGTTATTTGCTAAAATCTCAAGCAGTAGTCTGGCATTTTGTTGCCATCTATTTATCATAGGCTACATATTTGTTGTTCAGTTTCTACATTATTTTATTAGTAAAGGTATATTATAAATCTTGTTTATTATTTCGTTAGTTATAGCAGTAGTATAGTTTTGAGACCTCTGGCACACAACCCCCCCCCCCTTCCCCCTCCCCCATGCCCCCCTGCAAAATGTTCCCCTCCCCCTCCCCTCTACCCCCTCCCCCCTCCCCCCCTACCCCCTCACCCAAAAATCCCCCAAAAATTGGCCCCTCCCCCAAAAAGTGGCTCCCCTCTCCCTAAATGTGGCCCCCCTCCCCCGAAAAGTGACCCCCCCTCTACCGAAAAATGGCCCCCCCTTACCCGAAAAGTGTACCCCTCCTCCGAAAAATGGTTCCTATTCCCGAAAAATGACCCCCCTCACCCTAAATGTGGCCCCCCCCCTCACCCTAAATGTGGCCCCTCCCATCCGAAAAATGACCCCCCTTCCCCGAAAAGTGGACCCCCCTGTCCTAAAAGTGGACCCCATGTCCAAAAAGTGACCCCCTCTTCCAAAAAGTGGCCCCCCTCTCCCTAAAAGTGACCCCCCTCACCCTAAAAATGACCCCCCTCATCCTAAAAGTGGACCCCCACTGCCGAAAAATGGTTCCCCTTACCCAAAAAGTGGTTCCTCTAGCCCAAAAATGGTACCCCTCGCCCTAAAAGTTAACCCCCTCATCCTAAAAACGGTTCCCCTCGCCCTAAAAGTTAACCCCCTCATCCTAAAAACGGTTCTTATCACCCTAAAAGTGGACCCCTCTCCATAAAAGTGGACCCCTCAACCGAAAAATGACTCCTATTACCAAAACGTGGCCCCCCTCTTCTGAAAAGTTGACCCCTTCATCCTAAAAACGGTTCCCCTCTTCCTTAAAGTACTCCCCCTTGCCCAAAAAGTGATCCCCTCATCCTAAAAACGGTCCCCCTCTCCCTAAATGTGGACCCCTCATCCTAAAAAAGGTCCCTCCTTACCCGAAAGATGACCCCCTTAAAAGTGGTCCTCCTCTCCCTAAAATTCCAATGGATAAGTTTCAATGAGAAAGAGAGAGAGAGAGAGATCCTACATCGCCAACCTTCTCATTCCAGTTGTGTCTGCTCATGACCATGACTCAATAGTTTGGGATCCACTTAGGTAGCCCATAGCATGACTATGCATATTCAATACTGATAGGCCAAGGTCAGGGGCCTTGGGTGGGGGCCTGGCATGAGTATATATGGGGGATCAGTGGCTGGTAGAGTCATAGTATCTCAGTGAACATCTACGAGTGCTTACACTGTTCAACCTACCAGAGGACATCATATCTACAAACCAATAAAAGTATGTATCTATCCCCTAAAATCCATTCTGTCTCGCATCAATGTGATGCAATAACATAGTATTACTAATGGAAATGCGCTCTCTGTTTCAGATGAACAAAGCCAGCCGATGCCAGATGACCGAGGGCTCTCAGGGAGAGTTTGTTGTGATGGAGGACACCTTCAACTCCTGCCTCCGCACACTGTTCTACAACAACAACTGCATGGATGATCCAGCCAAGGACTTCCACTCCCTGCTCAACAGCCTCGAGGACAAAATCATTATGGCCATCTCCAACGAATTTCTGAACCATGGACCCATCAAATTCAACTTGGTGTTGGAGGCTACCTACTACAAAAGCAGCCTCGACGAGCAGAACCAGGAGAAGGAGGAGTTCCAAGATGTGGCCTTCAAGACGCCCAACTATTCGGTGGTCAGCATCACGGAGCTCACCCACATCATCAAGACGGCATGTCAGAAAATGTTGGAGGAGGAAGCCAAGTTTGAGGGCAATTCCAGCGGATGGACCCTCCTCAACATCGATGGCCTACTCATCCGCATCAGCAAGTATTTGCCGCTGCGGGGATCATCATACATCGAGCTGCCTACCAAGATTGCAGCAAGGAAAGCCACCTTGAACCCGAAGAACAAGGACCAGCAGTGCTTCAAGTGGGCCATGCTTGCCAAGCATGTCCAAGGAACAAATCCACAGCGAGTCAATGACCGGTACTACCAGCTGACCGACAAGTACAACTTTTCCGGATTGTCTTTCCCCACCACCATCAACCAGATCGACACTTTTGAGAGGAACAATCCCAGAGTATCGGTCAATGTCTATGGTATCGATGCCGACAACAACATCTTCCCGCGACGAGTTGGCAAGGAAATCAAGGCCGACCATACTGATCTTCTCCTGCTCTGCGAGAGTGAAACAGCGGATGGTGATGACTTGGAAGTGAATAGCCACTACTGCTGGATAAAGAACTTTGAAAAGTTGCTGCGAGCCCAGCTGACAAAACGTAGAGGACAGATTATCATCTGCAGACGCTGCTTCACCCACTACACAGTCGCTAACGATGGCGAGCGCAGGATGAAGGAGCATGAGGAGTTTTGTGCCACAAACAAAACAGCAAGGATTGTGATGCCCAAGCCCAATGATGATGGAAGCCCACCTACCATGAAGTTTGAAAAGCACTTGAACAAGTTTAGGTTACCACTTGTTGCTTATGCAGATTTTGAGTGCTTGTTGGAGCAGCCCACTCCTGAGGAAGATGGTGAAGCCCCAGAGCGGTGGATTGGAAAGGCTACAAAAGTTCTCCAATACCATAAGGCAATGAGCTATTGCCTCTACTTTGTGAGGGACGCTCAACAATTTCCCTCATGGCTCACCATCAGCAACCTCATTCCCCAGGACCCAATTGTGTACCATGGGCCAGATGCTGCTGCCCACTTCATGAAGACACTGACTGAGGTTGCAACCGATATTGCAGAAGCCATTGAATGTCATCAGACAAGGATGTCCCCGCTCTCTGACCAACAAAAGGCAGAATTTTATGCAGCTAAGTTCTGCGAAGCCTGTCACAAAAAGTTTACCAATGATAAGGTTCGGGACCACTGTCATATGACTGGGTTGTACCGGAATGCATTATGTAACAAGTGCAACCTGCAGAGACGTCGTCAAACCTACATTCCTGTATTCCTTCACAATTCCTCAAATTATGATACCCACTTGATCATTCCTCATCTTGGATCTGACAAATCTGAAATTTCAGTTATTCCAAACACATCTGAAAAATATATATCCTTCACCAAGCACATATCAAAGAGTCTCCATCTGAGATTCATTGACACATTCCGGTTCACACCCGACAGTCTGGACAACCTGGTAACGAATCTTGTCAAGACAGCTGAGAATGCCTCCGATCTCGCCAATGTATTGGTGCACACCTCTAAACAGTTTAGAGATAAACTGGCTCTTGTGTCCCGTAAAGGTGTGTTCCCGTACGAGTACTGCAACTCATGGGAGAGATTGGAGGAGACAGAACTTCCTCCAAAACAGGCTTTCTACAGTAGGCTAACAGATCGCGGTATCAGTGACGAGGACTATGTACATGCACAATGTGTCTGGCGCCAGTTCAGTTGTAGCACCCTGGGAGAGTACAGCGATCTCTATCTAAAATCAGATGTGCTCCTGCTGGCTGATGTATTCGAAAGCTTTAGAGACGTGTGCATGAGGACATATGATCTGGACTGTGCTCATTATTTCACATCACCAGGCTTCTCCTTTGATGTTATGCTCAAAAGTACAAAGGTGGAACTTGAGCTGCTGACCGACTACGACATGTACATGCTTATTGAACGAGGTATCAGAGGAGGTATCACCACCTGCATTCACCGCCATGCCATTGCCAACAACCAGTATACTGGGGCGCCTGTGGATCCAGAGAAACCTACATCCTACCTCCTGTACACAGACGCCAACAACCTGTATGGCTGGGCAATGAGCAATCCACTTCCTTGCCGGAAATTCCAATGGATGGGCAAAGAGGAACTGGAGGCAGTGACCAGAGACATTGCAGGTGTTGCTGATAGACAACATATAGGATACATCCTCGAGGTTGATGTGGAGTACCCTGCCGAACTGCATGATCTACACAACGAGTTTCCATTCCTACCAGAAAACCGGAAAACGCAGAAATCTGGATATGTTCGCCTGATGACAGCGCTGAACTCGCATACACGCTATGTCTGCCACTACCGTCTTCTCAAACAAGCTGTCCAACACGGTTTGAGAATAACCAAGGTCCATCGAGGTGTGAGATTTGAGCAGACCGACTTCCTAGCTCCATACATCCAGCTCAATACCAGTCTCAGACAGCAGTCAAAGAATAAGTTTGAGAAAAACTTTTTCAAACTAATGAATAATGCTGTCTTTGGCAAGACCATGGAGAATGTGAGGAAGCGTATGAACATGGAGTTGGTCAACTGTGAGAACCGTCTAAAGAAGCTTGTAGCCCGACCATCATTCAAGGATCGAATCATCTTTGGGGAGAACATCTGTGCAGTGACCCTACATCAGGAGAAAGTTAATCTCAACAAACCGATTTACGTTGGACTATCTGTGTTGGACATCAGTAAAACCCTAATGTACGAATTCCACTATGATGTGATGAAACCCATCTACAACGATCGTCTCAAGCTATTGTACCAGGACACAGACAGCCTCTTCTACCTGGTTGAGACAGAAGACATGTACAAGGATATACTCAACATCAAGGAGCTGCGAGATATCTTTGACACGTCAGAATACCCAACCGACCATCCTTGCTACTCTCATACAAACAAAATGGTGTTGGGGAAGTTCAAAGATGAGTATTCGGCCAGAGCTCCTCACGAGTATGTTGGACTGCGCTCCAAGCTGTACGCCTGTCGATGCTACAATCCTGATCCTAGCCAGGCAAAGAGTGGACTCATCAAGAAGGCCAAGGGAGTACGGCGACCTGTGTTGGGTCAAGAGCTATCAAAGGATCATCCCGATGCCAAACGCTACATCGGCTTCCACGACTACCTGGACTGCCTCTATGGAGATGAGGCGATCTATAGAGAGCAAGTCATGTTCAGCACACGAAAACACCAAATCATGACGACTGTGCAAAAGAAGAAGGCCCTTAGCAATGCTGATGAAAAACGAAGCATAATGGATGATGGCATCAGCACTATGGCATTTGGGCACCATCAGCTCAGTAACAAAAGAACCTCCACTGATGAAGACCAGCCTCCCACGAAGCGGGCTTGTAATGATGACGTCATGGACAGCAGTGATGATGACGTCATGGACAGCAGTGACGTCATGATTACTTCCAAGAATTAATGAGCATTGAGGCTATAAATGGACGTGCATCGGCGGATGACCTTCAATCATGATGCAGGCAACATACTATCTACTTGTGGCAGCTGCTGTGAGCGTTAGCTCGTTGGACCCAGAGTACAGGACTGAGGAATTTCTAACATCAAGGGAGCATGGACTGGATAAATCAAATGTGTTCCACATACATCAGTGCCTGGTGTCAAGAATGGTGCTACACCGGAATACTACACAGGAAGCCATTGATGCAATGGGCCGTGACGTTAACGAATGGTACATGAAGCTGGCTGCAGAACGCAATGTGGAGGAGGACCTGTGCCGACGAGTCCATTGCGCATACAATTTGCGCACCTGTCTCCACCCATCCTTCACATCGCTGGGCTTTCTTGAAGCCATCATTGCTGCATCAGACACGGTCTGTACACCACACTGTCCTACGCTCTCTACTACTACAGCTGTACCGAAGACTCTGGACAACTCACCGCCACCAGCCATCACCAGTGGAGCCAGCAGAGCGATATAATGTGCGATTGTGGAGATTGTCAACATGTTACCAGCAACCACTGGATTCTGCAACCACTATTCTGTTTCGGCTACGAAGAACAACCTGAACCATTTGGAACATTACAAAACTTTGTGGAAACAGTGTCATTATGCTTTCCTGAAGCCTTCATAAGTAATCTTTACAATGATGCTATTATTTTACAATTCCCTCTTGGCAAAGGACTGTGTGAAATTGCTGCCAACCTGGGACAACTGTACCATTGGGTGCTTGTCGATATCATGGACTAAACTGTATGTATATCATTTCTATTGTCAATAAATATTGTATATCCACGTGTCGGCTACTAATTTCTAACCCATGATTGACTTAAACTAGCCTTTTGGCGCCATACCAATGAAACATGTCTGTGGAATTGCGCAATATTATGCAAATGTGTTACGTAATTGCTGACCTTGACAGCTTCATTGGTATGATGCAGGAAAAAACATGTTTGTGTGCAGCAGTACTGACCTTGACGCCATCCAGGAAAAACGTGACTGTGTGCAACAATCACTGACATTCTGGCGCCATTTCAATGCCTAGTATATATATTATGTAAACATATATTATGTATCAGTATGGAGAAGGCTACAATAGCAAGAGAGTTGCACAGGTCAGCTCGTCGGAATTTCCCAACACGTATGGTAACTGTGAAGGGGCTAGATGATCTGTATCAGGCTGATCTAGTTGAGATGATACCGTATGCACGTCAGAACAAAGGATACAGGTACATTATTACAATTATTATCAATTGTCTGAGCAAGTATGCTTACGCTATTCCGATAAAGAACAAGTCAGCCGATGCAGTTGTCAAGGCAATGCATCCTATATTTGAGCAGAATCCAATGAAACACTTGCAAACTGACGATGGTAAAGAGTGGTTCAATTCAAAGTTTCAACAACTTGTGAAACACTATGACATCAATCACTATTCAACGTATTCAGATAAGAAGGCTTCAATAGTGGAACGTTTCAACAGAACACTTAAACATTTAATGTGGATCAAATTCACTGAGCGTGGAACCTATCGCTGGACAGATATTCTAACCTCACTTGTCAAAGAGTACAATGGAAGAATCCATAGGACAATAGGTATGCGACCGGTTGATGTTACAAAAGAGCATGAGACATTACTGCTCTCCAGACTTAGTGAACAACGTCAAGAGTATCAACAGAGCTTGTTGGACAAATCTGAAAACCGGTTCTATCCAGGTGTTCACCAAACAGTCGATCCAGGTGATAAGGTTCGAATAAGCAAGTATAAAATGACATTCGACAAGGGCTACCTACCCAATTGGACAAATGAGCTGTTCACAGTAACACGTGTGCGACCTACAGTGCCTGTAACATACGAGTTGGAAGATTGCAGAGGACAGCGTGTGCAAGGAGGATTCTATGCAGAAGAGATTGTGAAAACCAAAGTACCCAGTGTTTTTGAAATTGCCAGAGTGCTGAGAAGGAAAGGTAATAAACTGTTGGTGCGCTGGAAAGGATACGATCGCAGTCACGACTCTTGGATTGATAGAGCAGATTTAGTGTGATGAAGCCGGTTGTGCAAAGGAGTCACAGGTTCAATATAATTGACTTTGATCAAGTGGTGAGAGGCTGTGGTCTGACCGACCCAGAAATGAATGCAAAGAAACGTCATGGGCCTTTGTTCCCCAACCATATGCGCTGCATTATATGTGGACCGTCAGGCTGTGGAAAAACCAATTTACTGTTCAACATGCTTTTTGATCTTAAAGGAATCTCATTTTCAAACATCTATCTCTACTCAAAAACTGCATTTCAACCAAAGTATCAGCTACTGCGCACCATTATGGAAGACCTTGGACCTAAACTGAGCTACACCGAGTGTGACACATGTGAAGAGATACCTGCACCGCATGAGTTGCCCGCCAACTCGATAATAATTTTCGACGATGTGATCTGTGAGCAACAGGAAGCCATCAGACATTACTTTACCACTGGTCGACACAGTAACGTTGATGCATTTTATCTGGCACAGACTTATAGCCGTATACCAAAACAGTTGATACGTGACAATGCCAATTTTCTAATCATGTTTAAACAAGACGAACTGAATATGAAACATTTGTACAGAGATCATGTGGGATCCGACATGACCTTTGACAAATTCAGAAGAATATGCAATGACGTATGGTCATCATCTGCGCATGCATTCCTTGTAGTTGATCAGTCCTCAGACAAGAATAGAGGGCGCTACAGGAATGGCCTTGATACATTCTTAGTTGAAGCACAGCAGTGATTTCGCTCAGTCTAGCACTGAATGCCGAGTGAGATGGACGAGGAGATGAAGCAAACTATGGAAGAGATTGCACCAACCATCATGGAGATTGTCAAGCTGAAGCGTAACATCAAGAGGAAGCATAGAGAGCTGACACTGGGCAGGGAATTGACAGAGGAGCAGCATGCAAAACATTTCAAGCCGCTTAGTGATCCACTTGCCAATATTGTTGAAACACTCAAATCTTCTAAACCACCGGCTCAACAACAGACACATCTAATGACTACACCATTTTTGGATGCACCCCGTATATTGCCTACACCGCCAACAACACCAGCCAGCAGCAGCACTCCCTATCCAGGAAGGATGAAGCATAGACTGCAATCACTGCCAGATATTAGAGAAGAGGAGTCACCAATCTTTGAAACATATGGAACAGGTGAAGGTGCAAGTCCAGCTGCAAGTACTTCGAGTGTTGCACGACAATTGTGGAAGCGTCAAGACATGGGTGATGACGATGATGATGATGAGGAAAACCTTAGTGTTGAGAAATTGCTCGATACTAGCAGTCATGTGGCACAACAAACGTTGGCCCAATCTGATCTGGCTTCAAAACCAGTGGGGGAGTACATTATGCAATCAGTGCGCAAGGACTTTAACTTTGATGATGCATTTGGACCGAAAGTGATAGACAACTTGTACTATCTAGGCAGTAAGCTGCTTACCTTTGGACCTAAAGGTAACAAGATTGTGCTGTCTAATCCTGCAGATGGTAGGATTGAAAAGACTTTCAGAGCTACACCAGGCCTTTGTGAGCTGGTTTTCATGAAAATGCCTGACAAAGGAAAAGTGAAGGTAGACGACTTGAACACCTATAAACTGCTTTTGGACTTTACCAATGTGTACCGAGAAAACTACAGTCCAAATGGTAAGATTGCAAACTATAACAATATCAAGTACAAGAGGACAATCAAGGATCTGATAAGAGGAGGAGGAGAAGCAGTCAGTGGGAAAGGAGCCAAAGTTGCTGGAAGAGGACTGTTGGCACCTTTCAATATGGTTGCAAGTAATGGCAACAGGATTGAATATGTCTACTACAACGATCCCAACGAACTTGTGGACAGACTGAAGCTGTTGGATCAGTCTAAAGCAGTTGGCAACACTGGACATGAGAATGAAATCAACTCAATCTTGGAAGAGTTGGAGGAAGGCGGTTACATAGTTGGTAAGCCTGCACACACTATATAAGGCGGCAATGTTGCATTGATGGGCAGTAAGTCTCTCGAGAGCAGACATGAATTCTTTGGGAAACATCAATGCCCGTCATAGGCGTATGATCAATTTGGCAAATCCACGCAGCAATCGTGATGCTGTGAATCTGATTACATGTAGAGATATAATGTCATTTCATTTGCCAAAGAGAAGAGATCCCGATACATTGCAATTAATGACAAGCCTTAAGAAATCAATACTGACGGATATGCAAGATCCAATTCAACCTACAGATGGAGTGAACAAACAGTATTTGGAGAAAAGGATGGATGAACATTCAAAGGATGTGGTTGAAAAGTGTCTCACTGTCATGTTGGATGTTAGTTCGTCAAGTGAAAACCGCAATTTGACTAAAGAACAATTGAAGGATAAAATGTTAAAGCTTATGGGAATCTCCAAACCGTCTAAGGGTATAAAATGAGATGACAAGGCCGCTGATCGACATAAGATGGCTGTATGCAGAGGTAGACGGAGGTATCGAGGAAGAGGAGTCCTTTCTGCAATCACAAATGCAGCAGGTACAATAGTCAACAAAGCGATAGATGTACTGCCCGTAGAACTTCATCTTCCCGGCTACCAGTACTGTGGACCAGGTACAAAGCTTGAAAAACGATTGGCAAGAGGTGATCCAGGAATCAACAAACTTGATCAGGCCTGCAAGCAGCACGACATTGCCTATTCGAGGAATAGCAATACAAGGAGCAGAGCAGCAGCAGACAGAGATTTGGCTGAACGGGCTTGGAGTGTGGCAACATCTTCAGACGCTGGATTGGCAGAAAGAGCTGCAGCATTAGCGGTGACCAACATCATGAAGGCCAAGGCAAAGTTTGGAGGAGGAGCGAAGAGGAGAGCTGCACAGAGCAGGAGGAGGAAGAGAACTACAGCGGCTTCCAGGAAAAGGAGTGGTAGAGGTCTGTACCTGAGACGTCAGAAGACGGGAAACGGGGTGCGTCGCCATCAATGTGGCGGCAGAAGATGATTGTTGCTCTACCCGACCGAGCGCTAACAGATGCCGACCTCTACAAGTACGCCTGCCGTCTCAAGCTGAAGAAATTTCGAGGAGTTTTCATGCGAGATGCTCTACCAACCAATGGACCACTGGATCAAGAGTGTGGCATCATCAACCTGGACCAAAGTGATGGAGCTGGCACACATTGGGTGTGCTATGTGAAGAAGAAGGATGGCATCGTTTGCTACTTTGACGGATTTGGCAATTTGAGACCACCGCAGGAGTTTATCGACTACATGCACAGAGGATCGAGTCCAGCAGCAAGGATCGAGTACAACTACGACCAGAAGCAAGAGGATCTCTACTCTCATATATGCGGACATTTATGTTTAAAGTTTTTGCTTGATGAAAATAAATAACAATGTACAACAATTGTCTTTTCATTTCTCCCACCCACATAGTATAAAGGTTCTAGTCTATACTCTTATCAAGTCATTGTGTAATAGTACACTGAGCAGTCAAGACCATGATGCTCTGCTTTGGAGGTAGAACCTCAATATTGAAAAGTGAATTTTACCCGCCACTTGATACAAGCAATGGCGAATGGGAAATTGGACTCATCAGCTTTACTAGCTGCAACTCTATACCAAATGTTGAGAATGGCTACAACAATGTACTACATTTCCTGGCTCCAAAAGTGGACCAGAAGGACGACTATGCAATGACTCATGAGGAAGTTACAGGTAAAGTGTTTGCTCAGCAGTTGTTTAGTGATACTGCTAACCAGGGTACTCAAAGGAAGCCTAGAGCTGCCCAGGCTGGAGGAGAAAAAGCTCCAGTATTGGTTTGGCAAAAGGTAGTATTGCCAGAAGGTAGTTTTGAATTTCAAACAATTGCCAACCTGCTGGAGGCAAGGATGAAGAAACGTGGAGTCAAGTTTCAGATGGCTGTGGACCCATCGACCTTGAAATGTTTAGTATTATGCGACGCCATGTTGGACTTTAGACAACCTGATTCAATAGGAAAGCTGCTGGGATTCGACCAAGTTGTAGAAGCTAAAGTCGAGACTAGAGGTATCACGACAGTGCAAATCAGTCGTCCCAATGTGCTGCGTATAAAGTGTAACATTGTGAGTGGATCCTACTCAAATGGAGTCAAGGATCACGTGATCTATGAGTTTTACCCAGATGTTGATCCAGGGTATAAAATGAGTGTGACTGTACAAAATGTCATCTATTTACTGGTAGACACCAAGCAGATTGGTAGCATTACATTGGAGATTGTTGATGAGAACGGACGTCTGGTGGACTTTAGGGAGGAACCGATAAACATAACCTTACATTTGCGACAACAACCCAAGTGATGGTGCTATTATTTGGCAAGTGGAATCAAGGATTGGAAGCAGCAATGTCCCCCATGGAGGTGGTAGAACAAAAGTCTATTAATAGGGCACCATTTGTGAAAGACGTCATTCGACCATTGGACTCTGTGGTGTTAACATCGAGCAGCATCAAATATCTGCAGAAGAAAGGCTATCAAGTTGTAAGAGGAGGAAGACGACGACAACACTGAAAAATGGGAGTTTTGGATGTGACAAGGGCTGGCCCTTCAGCGGAGAACAGCATCACTGGCTATGAATATCATTCTCATGCACCGTATACTACAGGCTTTGGTGCCAACGATGAGATTCGGATAGCAATTCAGCAGCAGGACATCTATACACTGCCATCGGAGAGCTATCTGCACATGGAGTACAAGGTGACCAATGCAGCAAATGCAACCTTGGGAGGCTCACCTTGTGTTTCTGGATTCTTTGCCCACCTGTTTTCGGAAATACGCTACGAGATCAATGGAGTTATAGTGGACAGCATACGTAGCCCTGGCATTGCCAGCCTGATGAAGAATGCCATGACCTTTGAGCGGGAAGAACAGCTCAAGATGGATGGAGCCGGCTACAGATATGATGCCCAGGCAGGGTTTGGCACGTTTGATGCCAATGGTGCCAACACAACCATCATGAATGTGCCACTTAGATACCTGTTAGGCTTTGCTGAGGACTATAGGCAGATTATGCTGAATGTGAAACAGGAGCTGGTGCTGAGACGCAGTGCTGACACTTTAGACTGTTTGAATACAGCAGGCAAGGTCACAATTGAGAAACTGGTGTGGAGGATGCCCTATGTAGAGGTGTCTGATGAAGCTAAATTGCGTCTGCTGAGACTGGTGCAAAACAACACGCCCATCTCAATGCCATTCAGACATTGGGAACTGTACGAGTATCCATCTTTGCCACAGACCACAAAACATACGTGGACTGTCAAGTCGACTACTCAGCTGGAGAAGCCAAGATACATTGTGATTGGACTGCAGACTGGAAGAAGAGGAGCGGCTACTGTGAATAGCTCATACTTTGACTTGTGCAAAATGAAAGATGTTCGAGTGTTCTTGAACAACAAGTACTATCCGTATGAAAGCATCAATGGTGACGATAACCAAGTGTACAATATGTATGCAGCATTCAATGGAGTCTACAATTGTGATGACGCTCGAGCAGGCAACCCACTTTTTGAGAAACATGCTGTGCGGGATGGTAAGATGTTACTGTTTCCCATTGACTGTTCACGTCAAAACGAATCGCTCAAGACGGGAAGCATTGACATCAGAGTTGAGTTTGAAGCAAGTGACAACATTCCAGGAAATACACATGCCTATTGTCTGCTGATACATGAAGTGGTTAAGGAGTATCAGCCAATGACCGGTCTTGTTCAATCAGCCTAGAGAGAGAGCGGTGGAGGATATAAAGGCGGTCAGCAAGCAGCAGTATGCTCATAGTTGCAAGAAGCATCGAGTGAAGCAGTCATCATGTCCAGGAGAGTTCTACGCTTTTTGGATGAGGAGGAGGGGGAGTTGCCACCCAGCGATGGAGAGGATGTTGTGGGCTGCTGCCCAGGCTACTACACTCAACATGAGACATCGTTGATGAAGGACGCTTCTACAAGTACAACCGACCTCAACCAGGCTTCCACTGATGATGACGACGAAGATGGCATCACACCAAGCAGGGCTACAGAACTTTTTGGACCAATACCAATCTACTTGATGGACTTTCAAGGCTTTGAGGGATTGAATAACCAGTTTATTGTCAAGGAGATGGCAATATTGGAACGTGACAATGAACATCATGTGTTGACTCACCACTACTTTTTCAAGTCACCATACCCGGACATTTTGCTGAAAACAAGCGGCCTGGTTGAAAGCAATCAATTACAAAGAGCTAAACATGGACTGAGATGGTCGGGCAATGGAGCCGGCCAAACACACCTCTCATATTTGGCCTTGAAGCAAATTGTATGTGACACAGTTGGAAGATGGCTGCACGAGAACAGTGAATCGGGACGGCCAGTCAAGATCTTGGTATATGGATATGAGAAGATTTGTCTGCTGGAAACGCTACTGCAGCTGAACAAAAAGGAAAATGTGGAGTACGTGGACCTGAGTTCACCCTACCTATTCCATGAGACGCCCAACTTGGAGGTGCTGATGAAGACTACTACAGTCTACTGCCCAGAACATTACCTGCTCGACTTCTTGGAGACTGTGAAGATGAAGCTGGCTGGTGACAATGGAGGACGAGGACGCTTGGATGTACCGCCATTTTGTGCGCTCAATGTAGTAAACATCCTGCACAATTGGATCATGCAAGCATTACAAAGAGATAGATATTTTTGTCGAAGTTTATTTTTGTCAATAAAGAATGAAATGTGAATATTGCGTCATCATTTACCCCACCACCTCTAGTATTTAAGAGCCTGCTGCTGCTCAGTATAGTTTAGTTTAACACCTACAGTCAAGATGATCTCAAGGATTTTGAGCTCAAGGGCAGCCGAGACACGCTTGAAGGCGGCAGTCATGGATCTAGAAGCTGAGCTACTGCGGCGGCAAGACAGCTTGAGCATGGACAATTTTCAACTTGAATCTGGGCATGCAGAGTCATGTGACGTCAGCTCTGAGAATATCCTTGAATGTGATTGTACTCGTCTCAGGAGACTACGCTATGCTGTCATCGATGCAGTACCTAGTCAAGGGTTTATACAATGGGTCAGAGACAAAGACGACTTCCCAGGTGAAAGATTTTGTCCAGGTCCACAATCTGCAAACTTCAACCGTACTAGTGTCAATTCGTTCCTGAAAGATATCTACATGGGCATTGCATCGTATAAGGAGGATAAGAAGCAACGGTCTCCAGCATCATATGTGGATAGACTGCCATTCATGGTGACAGCCTGTTTTGATAATCATTGGAGAGTGCCATTAGACACAATATACAAGTTAAAGAATAGCTTGGTAGCCATAATGGACTTGCGTTCAGTGCCTGGATGGAGGAACAAGGATGTTAAGCTGGAGATTGATTTCAACTACAGCGATGAGACTTGGTGGTGTGACTTTGAGTGCGGTGACCAGAGTCTATCTTTGGTTGGCAGAAGAAGGATTACATTTGCCGGCTTTGACTACAACTCTATGGATGGACGTGTCAGATGCATTAGGATTGAGGATGGTCAATCAGGCGATCCTGCTCTACTGGTATCAATTCGTAAAGCTGAGCAACATTATAGATTATGGCCGCCAGGTGATGTGACCGATGGCGTGGGCCGTGTAAAGGAATCTCTTAATAGGTCGGCAGAGACCTATGGTGTTACCAGAGACTTTGAAAGGGGCAATATTGTAGCCAATTTCTATGTATTGTTTCATACTTGAGATTGTTTAATAAATAATGTATTGTAAGAGTATATACTTTTCTTTTCAACCTTTTTTTCTTTGAAGCAACAGTGCACTAGGTGAACACTTGGTGTAAACTTTTAAGCCTAAGTGAGCACTAGGTGAACACTTGGTGAACACTTAGTGATCACTAGGTGAACACTTGGTGTACACTTTTAGGCCTAAGTGAGCACTAGGTGAACACTTAGTGAACACTGGTGATCACTAGGTGAGCACTAGGTGAACACTAGGTGAACACTTGGTGTACACTTGTAGGCATAAGTGGACACTGAAACTATGGTAGGGGAAAATGAATAACAAATCAGTTGCAGATGTCACACTTTTATTTTTTCATTCATTATTCTTTAATCAATTGGATTCTATGGGTTCTCCCAGCAGGATGGCACATGAATTTATATAATTTCATGTCGACGGTTCCTACAGCAGGGACGAATTTGAAGGTGGTCCTGCAGTATGACTCTGGAAGTATAACCCATATGTGTGCGTTGTCGGAATCCAGTGTGACTGCCACCTTTTCACCATATTTTGTGGTGACTCTCTCTGCACTGATCATTTGGTACGTGTGCCCTGGCTCGAGATCTTTCATGGATACAAGGTCTAGCGGCTTTTGGGATGCAATTGTGTTGTAGATGGCATCAGCGGCATCATTAGTGGATGACATCTGAAAATGAACAGGTATTAGCATAATCTTACAGTCAGCATTGTGGGTCAGCCATTCATGTGGATGAGATTTCATGCAGTAGATGAATGAGATTTCATGCAGTAGATGAATGAGATTTCATGCAGTAGATGAATGAGATTTAATGCAGTAGATGAATGGGATTTAATGCAGTAGATGAATGAGATTTAATGCAGTAGATGAATGAGATTTAATGCAGTAGATGATATCATGGTTAGCCATTTGAGGTTAGATTTCATGCAATGGATGAATGATAACATGGTTAGGCATTAGATTTCATGCAATAGCTATAGAGGTTGGATGATCTAGCAAAAGACAAATACTTACTGTTATTGAGTCTTTAGCAGGATTCACTGTAGAAGCTAGCAGTCGTTTGCTGAGATACTATAGATCTACAAGCCGGAGGTCCTCTATATATACTTGGTAACCGGATCTCCCCAAGGTCAACTACGCTCCCACCTATTTCTTGTACAGCCATAAATTAGTTGCATACGTTTTTCCTGGATGGCGCCAAGGTCAGTAATGCTGCACACAGACATGTTTTTTCCTGCTTCATTGGTATGGCGCCAAAGGCAAGTGATTACGTAATGCATAATGTTGCGCAATTACTTGTTTTTCCTGCTTCATTGGTATGGCGCCAAAGGCAAGTGATTACGTAATGCATAATGTTGCGCAATTACTTGTTTCTCCTGCATTGGAATGACGTCATACAAAATGTCAAGGCCGGTAGGCTAGTGAGGCGGGGTATTGGATGGGATCCTTATAGGTTATAGTCCAGCAAACTCCCCACATGCTCCCATGTATGATTAAGTCTAGAGATCATTCTTTATAGTTCAGCAAATTCCCTACATGCCCCTCCCCACATGCCTCATGTATGACTAAGTCTAGAGATCATTCTTAATAGTCCAGCAAATTCCCCAGATGCCCTAGCCCCAGAATATGACTAAGTCTATAAATCATTCTTTATAGGTTATAGTCCAGCCCCACCCAAGGCCCCTGACCTTGGCCTATCAGTATTGAATATGCATAGTCATGCTATGGGCTACCCAAGTGGATCCCAAACTAATGAGTCATGGTCACGAGCAGACACAACTGGAATGAGAAGGCCGGGGCCACATGATGGATGTATGGGTCTCTCTCATTGAAACTGATCCATTGGAATTTTAGGGAGAGGAGGACCACTTTTAAGGGGGTCATCTTTCGGGTAAGGAGGGACCTTTTTTAGGATGAGGGGTCCACATTTAGGGAGAGGGGGACCGTTTTTAGGATGAGGGGATCACTTTTTGGGCAAGGGGGAGTACTTTAAGGAAGAGGGGAACCGTTTTTAGGATGAAGGGGTCAACTTTTCAGAAGAGGGGGGCCACGTTTTGGTAATAGGAGTCATTTTTCGGTTGAGGGGTCCACTTTTATGGAGAGGGGTCCACTTTTAGGGTGATAAGAACCGTTTTTAGGATGAGGGGGTTAACTTTTAGGGCGAGGGGAACCGTTTTTAGGATGAGGGGGTTAACTTTTAGGGCGAGGGGTACCATTTTTGGGCTAGAGGAACCACTTTTTGGGTAAGGGGAACCATTTTTCGGCAGTGGGGGTCCACTTTTAGGATGAGGGGGGTCATTTTTAGTGTGAGGGGGGTCACTTTTAGGGAGAGGGGGGCCACTTTTTGGAAGAGGGGGTCACTTTTTGGACAGGGGGTCCACTTTTAGGACAGGGGGTCCACTTTTCGGGGAAGGGGGGTCATTTTTCGGATGGGAGGGGCCACATTTAGGGTGAGGGGGGGCCACATTTAGGGTGAGGGGGGTCATTTTTCGGGTATAGGAACCATTTTTCGGAGGAGGGGTACACTTTTCGGGTAAGGGGGGGCCATTTTTCGGTAGAGGGGGGTCACTTTTCGGGGGAGGGGGGCCACATTTAGGGAGAGGGGAGCCACTTTTTGGGGGAGGGGCCAATTTTTGGGGGATTTTTTGGGGAGGGGGTAGGAGGGAGGGGGAGGGGGGTAGAGGGGAGGGGGAGGGGAACATTTTGCAGGGGGGGCATGGGGGAGGGGGAAGGGGGGGGTTGTGTGCCAGAGGTCTCAAAACTATACTACTTATAGCTGACCGAACGAAGAGAGGTTTCTGTTTAAAGAAGGTTTTATAAAGTCGAACGTTTTGCATTTGTCTATCTGTCGTTTTGGCCGGGTAGTTGATGAATCAGTCAGTCAGTAGTATTTGGCTCTAACGATTTTGACCGAACGAAGAGAGGTCTCTGTTTCAAGTCTAGCGTTTTGCAGCTAGACATGTGGACCAAATTCTATGAAATATTGTATAAAACTTTCCTTATTCGGATGTCCAGCGATGTATGTGTAAGGATTCTCGAAATTTGTTTTCATTTAAAAGATATTCAAAAATAAAAAATGGGGCACTCAGGCCTTCTTCTATACGGAAAATATAATTTCTAAAATGAGCTTCTACATCATATGCAATTGGAATCAAATTTCAAGATAGCCCTCTCATTCATCTGGTTGAGCTTTCATATAATTACGTTATCATTCATAAGAATAACATATTTGTTTGAGAGAAAGACTTATTTTAATATTTCTATTAAGTATAATAACAAGATAAGTAAGTAAATGCTGATATATACAGTACATTTTAATTAATATTGTTACAAGAAATTACTCAGGAAACATACGAAATCTAATTTGAACATTCAGCTGTGTGGAAAGTAGAAACACAGCGTTGGTGATGTGATGCAGAGAGACTTTTTGAGGGAATAGACTACGCAAATTAAATCAATGTCTGCTGATTGTATTTAATTTTGGGGTGGTGATTATCATCAAGTACATCGAATATGTTGCTTTGTGCAAGCATCCTTATTCTTGGGCGTCAGTACGAATTCTCATAGAACTACTAGCTATGAGTTATTATCAGTTGTTTTTTTAATTGATATTGGTAGTCTATTGGTATTGATATCTCCTATCTAGTTGCTCAAGAATTTCTGTTTGGTTTCAAACCTTCAATAAATGTCTTTCAAAATGTATTTTCAAGCATATGCCTCACGCTACAGATATCAGTCATGTTTTGAAGCGGATTATTTTCTAAACTTATACGTCTCCTGAATACAGCATCTCACATATTTTGTAGAGATTTTTGTGGTGAGCTCTCGGAAGCCCGAAAAGATCTGCGAAAAGTCCAGTTTGAATTCTGCAGCAACCGACTCTTGGGATCTGACAATGGATTGGCGGCTCGGAAAGGTATGAACGTCAAGCTATATTGGAGACGCCGAATAAATAAGATAGAATGTATATTCTAAGAAAGCGAGACGTCCGAATCTTGAGGGGGAGATGTAGCATGAAAATATTCACGCAAAAGAGGCATGTGAAGAATTCAAGAAGAAAAGAAGAAAATGGTAATGGAGAAAACGAAAAAGAAGGAGATGGAGGAGAAGGAGAAGGAGAAGGTGAAGAAGAAAGGGAAGGAGAAGGAGAAGGAGAAGGAGAAGGAGAAAGGGAAGGAGAAGGAAAAGGTGAAGGAGAATGAGAAGGAGAAGGTGAAGGAGAAAGGGAAGGAGAAAGAGAAGGAGAAGGTGAAGGTGAAAGGGAAAGAGAAGGAAAAGGAGAAGGAGAAGGAGAATGAGAAGGAGAAAGAGAAGGAGAAGGAGAAGGTGAAGGAGAAAGGGAAGGAGAAGGAAAAGGAGAAGGAGAAAGGGAAGGAGAAGGAAAAGGAGAAGGAGAAGGAGAAGAAGAAGGAGAAGAAGAAAGAGAAGGAGAAAGAGAAGGAGAAGGAGAAGGTGGAAGAGAAAGGGAAGGAGAAGGAGAAGGAGAAGGTGAAGGAGAAAGGGAAAGAGAAGGAAAAGGAGAAGGAGAAGGATAATGAGAAGGAGAAAGAGAAGGAGAAGGAGAAGGTGAAGGAGAAAGGGAAGGAGAAGGAAAAGGAGGAGGAGAATGAGAAGGAGAAAGAGAAGGAGAAGGAGAAGGTGAAGGTGAAGGAGAAAGGGAAGGAGAAGGAGAAGGATAAGGAGAAGGAGAAAGGGAAGGAGAAGGAGAAGGAGAAGGTGAAGGAGAAAGGGAAAGAGAAGGAAAAGGAGAAGGAGAAGGATAATGAGAAGGAGAAAGAGAAGGAGAAGGAGAAGGTGAAGGAGAAAGGGAAGGAGAACGAAAAGGAGAAGGAGAATGAGAAGGAGAAAGAGAAGGAGAAGGAGAAGGTGAAGGAGAAAGGGAAGGAGAAGGAGAAGGATAAGGAGAAGGAGAAAGGGAAGGAGAAGGAAAAGGAGAAGGAGAAGGAGAAAGAGAAGGAGAAGGAGAAGGTGAAGGAGAAAGGAAAGGAGAAGGAGAAGGAGAAGGTGAAGGAGAAAGGGAAAGAGAAGGAAAAGGAGAAGGAGAAGGATAATGAGAAGGAGGAAGAGAAGGAGAAGGAGAAGGTGAAGGAGAAAGGGAAGGAGAAGGAGAAGGAGAAGGAGAAGGAGAAAGGGAAGGAGAAGGAAAAGGAGAAGGAGAAGGAGAAGGAGAAGGAGAAGGAGAAAGGGAAGGAGAAGGAGAAGGTGAAGGAGAAAGGGAAGGAGAAGGAGAAGGAGAAGGTGAAGGAGAAAGGGAAAGAGAAGGAAAAGGAGAAGGAGAAGGATAATGAGAAGGAGAAAGAGAAGGAGAAGGAGAAGGAGAAGGAGAAGGAGAAGGAGAAAGGGAAGGAGAAGGAAAAGGAGAAGGAGAAGGAGAAGGAGAAGGAGAAGAAGCACGTATAGAACTCAAACGTAATGCTGCAAGTCAGGCGTGATATGGGAAATGGATTGAGCTCTTCTTACTACTCCAATAATATATTCTTCAACTCTCATCTAAGAAATAAAATGTCAATCTTACCGGATAGGAGTCTCTAAACATAAATATTCGAGAATATAACATCATTTCCTTTTTTCAAAAGCAAAGTATCGATTTGAAATGTTTTATTTAAAATGTTGCATCCTTTGATGCAATTGTAGTCTTTAATGTTATTCATTGGTGCATTCTTTAATGCAGGGGTTCTCAATCTGTGGGTGCCCCCCCTCCACCTGGGGTGGGCGTAGAAGATTTTCGAGGGAGGCGTCAGTGCATTAGAATAGAAAAATAAATATTAAAAAATTAGATTTGTGACTGGTTTTATATTTTGTAACACCATTATATTATTGTGCAAAACTAAACATTGGAGAAAATGAATCCAATAATAATAATAATAATAATAATAATAATAGTAGGCCAGAACAGGTTCTGAGTGGTGAAAAAGGAAGATTACTGTGGGACTGCAGCATTAGAACAGACCGAGCAGTGGAGGCAAACAGGCCCGATATTGTCCTGTTTGATAAAAAGAAAAAAGAAGCTTTTATCATTGACGTGGCAGTGCCCCTGGATGAAAATCTTGTGGGTACAATTGCTGAAAAGAAAAGAAAATACCAGCCTCTATCTGTTGAATTAAAGGATATGTATATGCTAAAGTTTAGAAAATTTATTAGGTTACTTTTATTTTGGTATTTTATATTTTTCATTCGAGAAAGTTGAAGAAAGTTGAAGTTATTCCGGTTGTTGTATCTGCAAATGGACTGATATCAAAAGAATGGATGTATGCAAAAGAAAGGCTAGCTCTGGAAAACTGGCACCTTAGAACTATGCAAAAAGCTGCAGTGCTTAGTACAGCAAATATTGTACGAAAATTTCTCTCACTATAATATAGCAGGGTAAGAGGGACCTGTCTCTACTTTGCGATGCAGCTTTGTAGCCTTGGGATCAATATCCCCGGCTGCAAAACGAAAAATTAAAAAAACAAAAACAAAAGTGGATAATAATAATAATAATAATAATGATAATAATAATAATAATATTATTAATAATAATAATAATAGTAGGCAAGACCAATGTATAATGCAGTACAATATTGGTCAAGTGCTTAGCTGATTCGTCCGTATCTCCATTCAAGCATTGACTGACATACCTAACTGACATAACCTTCAGCCAATCACATACCTTTAATGAGGGTCAGCGTTTCAGAGGCAATTTCTCCCTCATTATTTATTAAGCAATTCTGTACTTTAGTTTCAGTTTGTTTGAGATTGATAATGGTGTAACAACCGAAACTAGTATCTCACTGTTTCCAATAAATGTGGTTGTGACAGCTTCAAGTCTTATTATTTATTAACACCTATATAGAACTACATGGTTTTCAAAACACCAAGGAACACATACGGTCATTTTGACCGATAAGCTCATTTTTACACTTTTATAGGCTTTCATTTGGTTTTAAAGGCTTTATTCATGTAATATATCATCAAGGATCAATGTAATAAGTAATACTGTTAGGTTCCAGGAGTGCACTGTTGCCGGAATGTCATTTCAGCACTGGTTATTGGAAAACAAATTGTATAATGTAAGTCTAGGTAGTGGTTATCTATGTCTAATAGTAATAATGATAGTGTATATATAAACATTATTTAGATTTTTTTTACACAACATTATTATTATTATTTCTATATATTTCAAAAAAACCGAATTAGCATTCCTGTTCTGGATTATTTACGAGTAGGTTAGGCTCGGCTCTGTAGGTTAGCATACTAAATAAAATATTATTTTTGTTTTATCAAGTTTATGAAATATTTAGCAAAAAGTACTTACAGAGTTTATCTCAAAGTTTCTTTTACTCCTACATACATTCTTCAGCACATTCTGTGCAGACTCTTCTTTGGCACTGGCCACAAATAACCATACTGCACTTGATGCACTTGTACTGCGACTTCCTGTCATACCCTGGAGGACACTTTTCGCAGGTTTTCCTCTTTTCAATGCGGTCTTCAGGGACTCCTGGTACTCTTTCAGCTAGTGGAGCATCATCAAAAATAATTTTCTGAATTTCCAACTTCAGGTCTCTGGGAAGGTTTGGCGTTTCCTTGTATCTTCTTTGCAGGTGGGAAGTTATCAACTCGGTTGCAAGACTTTTTATGAACTCAAATCTTGGAGTCATAGTTGTTCCAGCGCAACACATGTAGACTATAAATGAATTGACACTTGCAATATTTACTAGGCGATAAAACATGGCAAGTGGCCAACGCCTAGTTTTTCGATTTGAAGCAAAGACTGCGCATTTCATATCTAGCAGATCAACTCCAGCTTTGGTACTATTGTAGAAGCAGATCATTTCAGGCTTCTTCTTCTCTTGGTTGGTGGCAATTGTGCTATGCATACTTGAAATGAGGTACACAGCTCTGTTCTTTTTGGGAACGAATGACAGGAGGGTGACGCCATTTCTGATTCCATAGAGTGCAGAGCAAACTGGTCGACTGTTGTTTGGTAGAAACTCAGTTGGTATACAACGTTTGTCTTTGCGCAATGTGCCTACATATGTCAGCTTCTTCTTCTCCAATACTTCAGCACTCTCAACTGAAGAAAACCAGCTGTCAGCTGTCACATTGCGATTGCTTCCCTGAATGCTCTTACACAACCAAAGAAGTGACTGAGTTGGGATACTGTGCTGCTTTTCTTTCTCATTTAGTCCAAATCCATCACTACCTTTTCCTGTATATATGTAAGCATTGTATAGATATGACGTTTTGGCATCTGCTAGACATAAAACTTTTATGCCATACTTTTTTGTTTTTTTTTGGCATGTATACTCTGAAAGCACAACGTCCTCGAAAGGGCACTAGCATTTCATCGATTGTTACACAAGATGATGGGCAGTAAATTGATTGACTATTACTGATGATTTTTTCAAAAATTTCCGATATAGCTGCTGCTTTATCTGTTTTTTCCTCTCGTCCCTTGTTTGGCTGTTATCAAATCGTAGATAAGCAATAAGTATTTTATACCGATTTGCTGACATAGTAGCACGAAAAACTGGGCGGCTGAACTGGTCTTTAGAAAATAGAGAATTTATCTGCTCATTGTTTGATTTCAATACTGATGACAAAAGCAACAGGCCAATCAAGGCATTGATCTCTTCAACATTGGTGTCTCTAAAGTTTGTCTTATTTGCATTAGGAGAAATGGTCTCACGAACGAGTAACAATTTTATATTAGTATTTTTCACAATAGCTTCTATTATGTCTGCATCAAAAAAAAGTTTCCAAACATCACATCTTTTAGGTATATTTCCCAATGCTCTAGCGGGTCCTCTTATTCCTGGTAGGCCTGTTCTTATTATGTTACGAGAAGGAGTCCTGACATTTATCGGTGGTGGTTTGCTGCTCCAGGCATTGATTGGACCCGGTTCACTTTTTTTCGCCCTTTCAAGAAATAAAGAAGGGATTTCAACATCAGTTTCCATGGCATTTATTACGTTGTTGTCAACTTCAGCTTGATTCAGCAATAAATCTTCTTCTTCTTCTTCTGAACTAAGTGGTTCATGACGTCTCTCTTCATTAGGTAACACATAATCAGCTTGGTTCAGAAATAAATCTTCGTCTTCTCCTTCTTCTTCTAAATTGAGTGGTTCATAATGTCTATCTTCATCAGGTAACACAAAATCAGGATCTGCATCAGAATCGTCAAAAACAGAAAAATTATCATCATCACTGAAATTATCTTCATCATCCTCACATTCCAGCACTTTTCGTATCTTATCACTAAATTCCGGATCGTTAGTATATGTTACTCTACTTGTACTGGGGCGATTCATTTTACATAGAAAAACTAGTTGTTTACAATCCTACTACACAGAACACATACGGTATGGATGACCGACCGGTAAAAGTCAATCAAGAACACATAAGGTCAACCAGACCGACTTGCAAATCACGAAAGCATCTGAACACAATGACTCCATGCATTGAACTGATTGTTAGTGTGCGATATGGGCGTGTCTATAGGAGGGGGAAAGGCTTCATGCTCAACCAGTTTTGCCACAACAACTGGACAAAAATGGGAATCGGTCAGATTGACCGATGTAGTTCTATAGGTGTTTTAAATAGTTTGAATTTCAAGTAGCCTAGATCAAATTTTGCAAACTAAAACGAAGCTTTTTACCCGAAGCTTTTAGTATTGACGGGAAATGACAACACTACACAGCTTTTTGCATATTGCACATGCATTGCCGGCAGCCATATATTTATGGGATAGAAATATGAATTTATTCGATGAGAGAAGCAAGCAAAGTCGCATACGGAAGTGGATGTGGCAAGGAAACGGAACGAAGAAGGTGTTTATCCATTCAAATGTTTGCTCTCACCCCTCTAACACCCTTTTCTGCCCCCCTGACACCCGTCACCGCCCCCATAATAACCCCCCAACGTCTCTGTGAACCCCTTCTTCGCAAGCTTAACCGTACACCAGAATCAAACCATGCATGCTGTTATTGGAAAATGGATTGTAGATTTCCCATTCTTATAAACCTCCCACATGACGTAGAAAGCACAGTCCCTCTAGTCTCTTTGGAAGATTAAGTTGTTAAATCATAGCAAAAACTAGTAGCACACTGTATGTTAAATTCGTTTGTGAAACGTTAAAATGAGCTGAACACTATTATATAATTTCCTTAGCTATTTGAATAGTTTACACCATAGAGTTAGAAGAGAATAGTGTTTTAAACTTTCTAGGTTTAAGAATAGACCATAGCACAGGAGCCCACAATTTCTCTATTTTCAGAAAAGTAACTCATACTGATGTAATCATACCTCATCACTCATGTCCCAAAAACTTGCAGCTTTCAATAGTATGATTTATAGAGCTTTAACTATTCCAATGAGCAAACATCACTTTCAAAAAGAGATTAGTACGATTGAACTGATAGCTATTACAAATGGATATGAGGAGATCATTGTCGATAAAATTTTAAATAAAATAAGTAGGAGACTACTGTAACTGATAGTAGCATTGCTGTAACTGATACTGGGGAAAGGTCATGGATAACGGTACCTCATCTTAGCCCAGTATCTGATAAATTAGGGAGAGAATTGAAAAAGAACGGTTTTGATGTAGCTTTTCAACCTAACCTAGAGTTTATTCGGGTGTAGTAAAGACAAAATTGATATCTGGGATAAAAGTGGGGTTTATAAATTGAATTGCGGTGATTGTAATGCTTGTTATGTGGGTCAGACTGGTAGAAGTTTCAAATGTAGAATAAATGAACATATCAGGGATTGGAAAACCCAAAAAGGAGATTCAGATTTTGCAGAGCATCTCATTAATAATGGGCACAAGTTCAAGGCTGAAGAAAATTTTGAATTTCTGCATTTGATTGGCAAAGGCAGACAATTGAACATTTCAGAAGCTTTGGAGATAACTAGGTTGGTAAAAAACGATTCCAATACTAGTTAGAGTTTTTTGTTTACCTTTTTCAACCGCCAAATTTAACCTGTTATCAGTCAGTGTCTTCAGCAAACAAACTCAACGGATAATATTTAATAGTATCAGTAATATAAACCATCAAAAGCATTAATATTTTCTCTCCTGAAAAATTAACTTGTATCAGAAAATATTGTATCAAATTATTTAACTAAAATAAGACAGTAACCTTCTTCATGCTATCAACTATATTCAATTTATGCCGGTATGAGAACTGATAAATTTAATTCAGGAACAATAATTTAGTTATTTGACATCACTTTTCGCAGCAGTTTATAAAATTACAGAAACTTGAAAAACCTTCTAGAGCATTCCATGGAAGGAGGTGAACATAGAATCAGTTATCTTAAGTAGGCTGTGCTCTGGAAAAAGGAATGGTAGTGACTTGATCCCAGACTGTGCTGAGGGCCGAACGTGTTTTCGCTAATGTAATTAATTATGAGTATAATCTTACCAAAAAATTATAAGTACATATTCGAAGTGTTTGAAATCAAAAGTGGAGCCAAAAAATTGATGTCTAAAAGCAGCGAAATTCAACAGAGGATTTGGGCCTATAACAGTTCATCGGACCAGAGCGAAAATACCAGACAGGTGACTTCTTTCCGTTTACTATTATTAACCCTCACAATCAAATTGGGCCCAATTAGAGGGATTTGATCGCTAAATTATATATTAGGCAGCTCTACTCCTACACGAGACAAATTGAAACGTGGATACCTTCTCATGCACACGAGCAAACTCACGCCCAGCCACGCTGGACTAGGAAAGAGGTAAATTTAACATCCCTCACCTCAAATAAATAAAAGAAATTGTAAACACAGCTTTACAGTATATATGTTTAAAGAAACTATAGTCCTGGTAATGGGGGTTCAATCTAGGGTGAAGGGGGCCATGTTTAGGTGACATATTTTCTTCTTCTTCTCCTCCTCCTCCTCCTCCTCCTTCTTCTTCTTCTTCTTCTTCTTCTTCTGCTTCTTCTTCTTCTTCTGCTTCTGCTTCTGCTCCTCCCACCTACTTTTATATTTTTTCTCCACCTTCTCCTTTCTCAACTCATTCTCCTGTTATCGTCTCGCCCCAGCTTTTTTCTCCTTTTATCTTCTTCCCAGTTTCTTTTTCTCCTGTCTCCTGTCTTCTTCTTCTTCTTCCCTTTCTTCTTCTCCCCACTTTTTTCTGCTTCTTTTCCTTTTTTCTTCTCCTTCTACTTTCTCAACTTCTTCTTCTTCTGTTATTGTCTCCTCCAAGCTTATTTTCTCCTGCCATCTTTTTCTCTTAGCTTCTTTTTCACCTGGCTTTTCTTCTTCTTCTGTTACTTCTTCTTCTTCTCCTTTCTTTTTCTCCTCCTGTCTATTTTCTTTTTTCTTCTTTTCCATATCCCCATCAACTTCTTCTCTTCTGATTCCTCCTCCTACACCTCCTCCTCCTCCTCCTCCTCCTCCTCCTCCTCCTCCTCTTCCTCCTCCTCCTCCTCCTCTTCCTCCTCCTCCTCCTCCTCCACCTCCTCCTCCTCCTCCTCCTCCTCCTCCTCCTCCTCCTCCTCTTCCTCCTCCTCCTCCTCCTCCTCACACTTTTCCACTCAGGAATCCAGTACAGCAACAGATCAGCTGAACTGCACATTTTCCAAATAATTGAGCTCTACTGTGTCAATTACTGTATTTAAATGCAATCACTTACAATTAACACTAAAAGCACTTACGTGGCTGACCTTCCCCCTCCCCCTTCACCACAACAACCCCTCCCCACCCCCCTCCTACGGCATCAAACCTTTTCTTCTTTTATTTGCCGCTAAAAAGAAGGTGCGCACGTCCGCCATGCTAATGGACAACTGTGATTGTGTGCCATGTAAGCTGCTAATAACAATTAACAATAACATTAACTCTGTTCAACTGGAGCTAGTATCGGTAACCGTTACTGGAGCAGTTACTAAGGATAATCTATTATAATGAACGGCTTACTGGAGCAGTGACTGTTGACAATCAAATATAAATAAACGTCTAGATTCTGTTATCTGTCAATTGAACTCCTGCGCTGGAGAATATGGGATTAAAGCAGGAAGAGAGTAAGAAGGATGAGGTGAAAAATGAAAGAAAAAAGGAGGAGAAGAAGGAAAAGGAAGGGGAAGAACAAGAACAAGGAGAAGAATGAGATGATATGAAGGAAAAGGAGCAGTAGCGGACGAATGAACAAGAGAAGGGAAAAATAAGAATAAATGAAAGAAGAAGGAGAAGAAGATTTAAAATAAGAAAAAAATGATGAAGCAGCAGTGGAAGACGAAGGAACAAGAAAGGGGGAAAATTAAGAATAAATTAAAGAAGAAGGAGAAGAAGATAGAAGAAGAAAAAGAAGACGAAGGAAAGCTAAATAGGGATGAAGGAGAAGAAGTATTAGAAGACGAAGGAACAAGAAAAAGGGAAAAAGAAGAATAAATGGAAGAAGATGAAGAAGGAGGTAGGAGAAGAAGACAGAAGAAGGAAAAGAAGACAGAAGAGCCAAATAAGCCAAATAGAGATGAAGATGGAGAAGAAGTATTAGAAGACAAAGAAGCAAGGAAAGGGGGGAAAGAAGAATAATAGAAAGAAAGAGAAGGAGACAGAAGAAGAAAAAGGAGAAAGAGAAGGAGAAAAATGAGAAAAAGAATAACAAAAAGGAGGCGAAGAAGAAGTGGGGAGAATACAGGAGAGTACAATGAGATAGAGATAAGCTGCGTTCTCCTAGGCACTCTTTGTATGGGTGACCGATTAGATTGGCCAGCAAAAAGACACTGTTCTCTGCTGTTGAATCACTTCCCAGAATACAGGATACAATTTAATTTACCTGTAAGGTAAAAGTGGGGTGGAGAAGAAGATGAAAAGATAGTAGTAGAAGGAAAATAAAAAGAGAAGAATGATAAGTGAAAGAAGGAGAAGTGGCAAACGAACAATATAAGAAGGAGAAGGGAAAGTAATGGATAAGGAAAAGAAAAAAGAAGGAGAAGGATAATAAGGTAAAGGAGAAGAAAAAACATGATAAAAATGTGAAATAAGAGTTGATAAAAAAAGTAGATGAAGGTGAAAGAGATGGCGCAAATGATATTGTGATCGAATCGGGCTACAATAACATTAACGTTGTGTAACGGGAACTGCTATTGGTAACCGTTACTGGAACAGTTACGTTCTGATCAAGCAATCGAATACCTGCTGACTCAGCTATTCTATTGGAAAGTGTTAATGACTGTGATAGCTGAGCGAACGAGACTTGATTAGAGATGAGGAGATTATTTGTTTTGGAGTCTATGTGAATTTAGTTACAGGTAGGAGTGAACAATATCAAAGATACTTCTCCTAGAAAACCAGTTGTGAAGAATTTCCTGTTTTTTTTTTTTGGAGGATGAAGCGCACACAGGTCTGAGACATGTGCGTGGGCAATGAGTTAGATAATGGTGATTGATGAGTTGGACCTACAGTTTTAGGTGGGTTCCGAACCACCGGGAAGTGATTCAACAGCAGAGAACAGTGTACTTTTGCTGGCCAATCTAATCGGTCACCCATACAAAGAGTGCCTAGGAGAACGCAGCTTATCTGTATCTGATTGAACATATACCTGCTACGAATGCTATACCTGTTTGAGCGGTCATCGAATCTGTCATAACTTATGGAACAAACATGTCTGGATTATTGAGGAATGAATACTATATTCTCAACCTTTTCAGGCTCTGTGCCTCCTTTATTAGCCTGACATTTCTTCACGCGTCCCCTCTACTATCATCACCCCAAGTAGTTGAATTTCAACACAAGTAGTTAGGAACCCACCTAAAACTGTAGGTCCAACTCATCAATCACCATCATCCAATTCATTACCCACGCACAGGTCTCAGACCTATGTGGGCTTCATCCTTCCAAAAAAATTGAATTTGTAACTAAAGCGTGCAATAAGTTAGGATAAAGGTTAGATTTGCCGGTTTTAAAATGAAATATTTGATAAACATCTACAAAATCTTCAATATTGACTCAATTTTTTTAACATACAGTCACAATAAAATGAATGAATAGACAGAATATACCAGGCTGAACCGAACATGACAGCATTCAACTCGTTCGATTTCACTCGAAGAGTTCTTCATTGATGGCCTATGTGGGGGACTTTCTTCTATATTTATTGTACAATAAGTCCTATTTTTTCATGAATAAAATAAAGAAAAATCAATAAATCGAAAATAAATATAGAGCTAAATTGTTCATAAAATCTTCAAAAGATTGTGGAGTTCTTCCAAAGGATACTATTTTATGCTTGAATGGGAGATAAGGACAAAGCAGCTAAGCTTACTAACAACCTGCATCATACAACAAACAACTGAATATTGTACTACTTAATACATTGGTCTTGGTTACTATTATTGAGTTTATTTTCTTCAACTTTTACGGCCGGTTACACGAAAGCCAATCAAATAAGGAGTTTAATATCAATCTAATATTAAAACTGACACTGTATTTCACTTTTATATAATGCTTTACTCAAATATATTCGAGATGCTTGAGGGATGCATTTCACATCTGAAAAAAGCTTCGTCAGCCCTATGTGAGTAAAACATTATATAAAAGTGAAAAACAGTGTCAGTTTAAATATTAGATTGTTCATTAAGTATTTCGTCTTGGAAAACATCACAAGTTTAATATCAGTTAACTAACCGTAGTAAGTGTAACAGGTTTATTTCTGTTGCACAAAGATTCATTAGCTAATTTCCGTTAACCGAACGGACACAATCTGGCTACACTCTAATTTTATCAACAACTGATTCAGAAGTTGAGAAAAAATATGAATTAGAATCATTTCATTGTGATTTATTTGAATCATTATTCCACTATCTCAATATTACTATATTCTTAATAGATTTTATTCATTTTTAACGGGTTTTCAACACCTACGACCTAATTTGAAGTTCCCGTGTTCTGGTACAATAAACATAACCTTTAAGATGTAGCTTAACGGGCATTAGTGAGATTTAACCATCGGTGATCGAGTGGTTAGATATGATTTACGCCGGTTAATCTTATCGGCGTTATCGCTTTTGATTATCCTTTGAACTGAATTCTCTCCATTAAGTTTAATTCCCGTAGAATGACGTCATTCTACGGGCATTAAATTTAATTGGCTTTCGTGCAACCAGCCGTTAATAGTGTGCAATAAAATAATGGTGTAATGAAATATAAAAACAGCCACGAATCTGGGTTAATTACAATTTTTTTTAGCTATTCTGGTTTCAATGTCAATTTTGATAATCAATAAGCGAGCTTTTACTTCAGTTGTGTAAGAAATAGTTGTATTCAAATCCAAGAAGCAAGACGTAGAGCACTCTTATAAGCAGACTACGAAGCGTCAATCATAGAGCCAGGCAGCAGGCTACTTCACAGTCGGTATTTTGTTTGAAGAACACTCCACAGTGTGGCGGATTTTCATTGCGCTTCATGAAATATGCGCAAAAAATGGGCCATTCACGTCATAAAAAGTGTTTTCCACTCACATGTGACGTGACATTCAAGATAATAACACTCTCTCAGACAGAAATTTATATACATTTCGAATTTTCGTATTGTCAGATTTGTAATGTGAATAGGCTACAACTCATACTTCCTTCAAGTTTGGACAAGCACTAATTCAAACAAACTCACTTGAAAACTTACAAATACGCTTATTACTTTTTTAAACAGGTTTTCCGTTTTCCTCTAGTAACACATTTTCTATGCGTCAAAATGTGAGTTATAATTTTTTAAGTTGAAGCCAACATAGGTCTGGGACATGTGCTTGGAAAAATATAGAAAATATTGTTTTTGTTTTGTTTTCAGAGGATGAAGCCCACATAGGTCTGAGACCTGTGCGTGTATAATTAGTTGGATGATGGTGATTGATGAGTTGGACCTACAGTATTAGGTGGGTTCCGAACCATGGGAAGTGATTTTATAGCAGAAAAAAGAGTCTGCTAGCTAATCCAATCGGTTACCCTTATAAAGAGGACTCAGGAGCTTGTAGCTTATCTTTATCTGACTGAATTGCTACAGTTTACGGCTATCACTTCCCTAAGGAGCAATCATCTACTTTTAGTTTCATATATCAACAAGTTCTACCTGAATTAAACCGCTGCTAAACTACGATAATATTTGATTAATTTAAAAAAATTTTTTTCGATATCCCGGTTAGTTTCAAAGTTTCTATGATTCAAAAAAGCTGTCCCATAAGCATCAGCACAGAAAAAATTAAGATTATTTTAAAAAAAGTTGAATTTTCAACAATATTGGCCTATTTATGTTCATTTTATTCCCAGAACCTTCCATTTCCTATTAAAAATCCACAAATTCGACCTTCTGAGCAGGGTCTGAAAGCCAATTCCCTCGAAATATTGAGCTCATTTCTATAACAAACTACAACAGTTTCTAAGAGATTTTTAACCACGTCTTTTACCGATATTTTTGTACATAAATCATCTACACTTACATGGTTCCTTATAATTCATTCAGAGGTCACAATCTTTAATTGATGAATTTATAGCCCTTTCTGGAGAGATATGATTTATTTTATTTGCCACCCATCACTTTTACATGTATTTATAGCCTATTATTTTGGTCCTACGATAAGATTTGAAGCAACTACATCTTACAATAATTTAATCTTCCGGTATCTCAATATAATGAAATGGAGTGACAATTTCATGAAATAGAATGATATTCAACTTAATTTAATATTGTACTGTTATTTTGTGTTATTAGACAGTATTGTATTGTATAGAATAAAAATACTACATGTGCATAACCTAGCTTCTTAGTTTATTTATATTGTACACGTTATTTTCAAGCCGACGCATGCGCAAAACTGACTAACCTATACCAATACACTCTATATAACGATTGCAGGAATGTCTTGATTTAGTGAGCGTCATCGTTAGCGTACTTTTGCGCAATCTCTCTCTGAATGAATATTTCCGTCTCATAATTCATTACGTTGATTTCATGTCTTTGCAGCTCCTGATATTGAATGAAGGAAATGTTTCTAAAGTCGTCTTATACTGGAACTCACTGCAGGGTGGAAAACATTTTTTGTTACGGTTTTAAAGTCGTGAAAACTGTCAAACAGTGTTTCCGTTTCTAAAGAAGACTTTTCCAAGCGATTTCCCGCTGCTCGCCAAAGCAGCTTTCCCGGTATTAATTTGATCAAGTGTCTGGGCATTATTTTCCCGGACAAGAGATATCGTAGTTTATAATTCGAATATATTTATAAGAAACTCCGAAAGTTTCGTTCCCCAAATTCGATATCACCTTCTTCTTGTGTACGAAACTGTGCCAGCTTTTTTAGCCGTGAAAGTTCTGTAAACTTTTCAAGTTATTGCGCAATGCGATTTATTTCTTTATATTGCTGGCTACGGACCGGAAAGGAAGCTATCGACTATAAAATCGTATCAGGGCACATTGGAAGTAATGATCTTTGAGTTTTCGAACGCCGTTATTTTTATGTTTACGCTATGAGTGGCCTAATCATTTTGCACTTTCAAATAGTTATAAGTTTACAGGAACAAACAAATGAAATAGTGAAATTTTTTGTGAGAAAAACATTATATTAGGAGACTTAGAGAAGCGAAATGTGATTGTTGTCACAATAATGATCTCTGGGTTTTCGAACGACATTGTTTTTATGATTGTAAACTAATCATTTTGCACTTTCAAATAGTTATAGCTTTACAGCAACAAACAAATAAAATAGTGCAGTTTGCTTGGTGGAAAGCCATTGAAGTAAAAGACCTAGAAATTAAATTTGCGATTGTTTTTTGTTGTCACTATAATTTTTATTTACACTGTTATGTAGCAAACCATGTAATAAAACACATCTAATGTTGTAAACTTGTATATTTGGCGTCGTCTACTCCAATTTATTCAAAGTTTAATTCCCGGTCTAGTTTAATATTTTTTCAATTTACTTGATTTTTGAAACAGAAGTTAAGATTTACATTGTTAGGAAGAAGCACAAAAGCAAACGCTCTGCTTCAAGTGCCATTTTTGTCTTATATTGTTTGTATTATATTATTATATTGTCTTATATTATTTAATCTAGAATAATTCAAGTATCACTTATAAGCTCTTGATAATCAAATTCAATCTGAAAAAGAGAGTGGAAAATAACAGTAAAAAATAATACAAGAATGATGAATAAACCTGAAATTTTCTTAGAACCAATGGAAAAATGAAAAAAATTGGATGCTTAATTAATTTTAAAAACTTTGACATCTCAGGATTGAGAGTATTCTTTGAAAAGAGAACATTTCTTGCAAATTACGATTATAATCGTGTGAATACAAGTTTCAAGTAGCTCTGAAAGACTGACTTAAAATTTATCATAAATCAATTCAAATTCAATACTCCAGATTCATTTATTCCAAAGGATGAAGTAAAATACAGTAACAATGCCTACAAAAATAGAAGTTCATTCTTATACAAAAAAAAAAAAAGATTTAATAGAAATTATTTAAAAACTAAATAATAAATAATTTACAATATTTATTTCGTAATGCTAATGCCTAAAATAAGAGAAAAATGTACCTTTGAGAAAATGAGGTAGTTAGGCCTGATGTCTATGAATTATAAACTTGAATAAGGAAGAATATACATAATTTATAAGAAATATAATAAGTGAATCAGATATACGTTTCCACAATTGGGTTTAGAGCTTGTTATCATGCATTTCTCTTGAATCCTCTGGGGAAAGAGGCGAAAATAAATAAATTGCTTTTCATCTGGAGATTGTGTGATAAAAAGTGCTGCGAGAGGCAAAAAAAGAGAATGAAGAAGGAAAAAAGAGGGAGAAGAAGTGAAAGAAAACATGATTAGAAGGAAAGGAAAAGGAGAACGGAAAAAGAAGGAGGAGAAGAAGAAGGAGACAGGAGTAAAAGAAGAAGGTGAAGAAAAAAGGGAAAAGAGACGAAGAGGGAGAAGAGAAAAAATAGATGGAGAGGAGAATAAAAAGGAGAAGGAGGAGGAGGAGAGGGAGTGGAAGGAGAAGAAGGAGTGGAAGGAGGGATGAAGTAGGAGGAGGAGAAGGGGTGGGAGGAGTAGAAGGAGTGAGAGGTGGTGGAGGAGTACGAGAAGGAGAAGAAGGAAGAAGAGGAGGAGGAGGAGGAGGAGAAGAAGTAAGAGGAAGAGAAGGAGGACGAGGAGGAGGAGAAGGAAGAAGAGGAGGTGGAGGAGGAGAAGGAAGAAGAGGTGGTGGAGGAGAAGGAAGAAGAGGTGGTGGAGGAGGAGAAGGGGTGAGAGGAGTAGAAGGAGTAAGAGAAGGAGAAGGAGGACGAGGAGGAGAAGAAGAAGGAAGAAGAGGAGGTGGAGGAGAAGAAGAAGGAAGAAGAGGAGGTGGAGGAGAAGGAAGAAGACGAGAAAGAGGAGGAGGAGGAGGAGGAGAAGTGTAAGGAGAAAAAGAGAAAAAGAAGTTGGAGAGGAGAAAGGAGGAGAATGCAAACAGAAGTACAAGGAGAAAGAGCGAAAAAAGATGTTGGTGGATATGAGAAAGAAGAAAAAGAAAGAGAAAGGGATTATCATACAAGATTGTTCAGATTGTGGAAAGATTTGTATCGCATAATACGTGGAGCGATATGAGTTGCTGCTCCTTCCTTGAATCCACGCATATGAGATGAAGTCAGCAATCCCATTCAGGATTAGGATGGAGCCTAATACCCGACTTGAGTAATCTCCGTTTTCTTTAAGCTGCAATTTAAAAAAGACATTCCGTTGTCATAATATTATACAGACCACTATAATCCAAGGTATGAATAATCGGATTAGTGAATATTGCACTCCATATTCTTTATTATTACACGTCTAGGAAAACTCGCCGCGAACATCTCATACTAGAAGCCGAGGAGATTATCACTTGGTGAGTCACAATAGTAGCTTATTCAAACAAAAACCTAGTTTTATTGGTAGGAAATTCTACAACAAGCTACCGCAGTTTTTGAAGAGTCTTGAAAATATAGAAATATTTAAAAAACAATTGAAAAAATATTTAGTTGAAGCTTTTTATAGTGTACAAGAGTTCCTTTCACATCAAAATTAAGCCTCACCTCAACTAATTGATATAGTAATTATGGTATCTAGTGTATAATATTGTTGATCTGACTTGTCTTATACTCCTTAACTGGAGTCTCCAAGACGTAATCTACAAAAAAAAAGAAAAAAAAGAAGGACGACTGATTATGTGATCAACCCATTCCAACCCAAGTTTGGACTTCCACTTTTTGTATTGGTTATTTTTTCTCTTGTTTTTTTTCCTGCCCGATATTAACATATTTCTTTCTTTTCTCTTTCCTTATTTTTGGCTTGCTTGGGAATTAAATGCACCCACTGCAGTTCACGAATTAAATTATTGTTTAAATCAATTTACCTACAATTGCTGTACTGTACTCTATGAGTAATAGTTTTATGCTACATCGCGGAACTCACCCCTACACGCATACGTATAGTCTTGTAGGGGGATTCCTAATATTTCTTTCTATGAGTGATTCATTACTTTTAATTTTTTGGGGGAATAAATTGATATTTGATTTGAATTTCCTACATATTTCATTGTTACCACTTTTCAGTGATATTTAGATGCAGCTAATGATACGACATGATAATAAATGAATTTTCATTCAACCAATCAAACACAACACTACTGTGTACAAAAAACACAACGAAAACATGTGCATCGGTAATGGGGAGATGATGATGAGATATGAATGGCCCTACAGGTTCAAGTGGGTTCCGATTCTGAACCTCTGGGAAGTGATTTTGAAGGGACATTACTGAAAAAACTAGAAACTCTAGTCAATTAAAAAAAAATGGACTTGGAATGAAAAAATATTCAGAATGTAAAAAGCAAACAATAGAGGCTCTCATTTAAATCTTAAAATTTGTCGATTACAAATTTGATTTGACCTCACATAGCATAATACATGTTATACTGAAACATATTTGTAATAATTATTTTAAAGCCTAAAAAAGCCGAAACAATAGTTTAATTGGACAAAATCGATCAATAAATACAAATTTTGTACTTGATAAAAGTGTTTATCAAATAATCACATCCAATAAATCTTGGACAAGATTTGAAGCAATTTAATGGACTTTGAAGGGATTCGAAGCAGTTTGAAGCTCTTTTATTTGATTAATTTCTAAATTTTGCTTGGATACTCCTTTGAGGAATACCCAACGGTTTATATGTGAGGATTCCCCAAATTTTCTTGCATTTAAAGGATATTTGAAAGGGAAAGAAGGGAAGGCACTCAGGTCTTCTACAGTAAACAAATGATATTTGATATGAGCTTCTCCATCATGTTATGGAATTTGAATCACACTTTTAGGACCCTCTTATTCATCTCATTGAGTCTTCAGAATTAAGATACTAGTACCATTCATAAGAATAACTATTTTAGAGAAATAAATCACTTCTAATATTGCAATTGGTTATAATAACAAGTGATTTCTAAGTAAATGATAATTAATATAAACTTAAAAAACCCTTTTAAATGGAAATTAACTCACGTTATGGCGTGACGGCCGTTTCGCTCTGTTGACTAGACCATCGTCAAACGACCCACAGTACACTCTGTCGTACTGTGGGTCGTCTGACGATGCTCTAGACAACAGAGCGAAACAGCCGTCACGCCATAACGTGAGTTAATTTCCATTTAAAAGTGTTTTTTAAGTTTATATTACATATTAGTGGAAACAAGATGGATCTTCAACATCACAAATGATAATTATACAAAATCAATCAATATTGTTCTAAAAATGTATTAATCCGACATGTAAAAAATTGATCTGTATTGAACAACACAAGTACAAGCTGGATTAAAATAGAAACGTGATACAAAGTAGCTTTTAATGGAAATCAGACAAGAAATTAATAGGCCACGCAAATTGGATCAAGGGTTAGGTCTGATGATTGTGTTCAATTTTGCGATCGTGATAATCATTGAGTACATAGGTTCCTCTGTGCAAGCACCATTAATGTTGGGCGTAAGGTCTACTGTTCAGAGAGCTATTAGTTATAATTATAGTACATTATAATTAAAATGAACAGTATAATAGAATTTGATCGTAAAAGACAAATCAGCGGTGGTTTTTGTGAATAATTTTTCATCTCAAATAAACCTGCTTAAGATTAGGTTTACAATTTGTATTGAATGGCAGTTGTAATTGAATAATTGTTTAAAATTTCGTGTCCTACTACGTTAATGTGACAAAAGGAAACATAAATTCAATTGAATTCAAAACAGATGGATTCCAATTTTCTCAATCTCACCTTTATCTCTTCCTCCCCCTCTTACTCACTCTCTCTCTCATTGTAAATTTGCACAAATAATGTCATCTAAATTTCTTTCTCTTCCTTTCTTTCTCACTTTCGCTGTCCATATCTTTATCTCTCCCATCTTTTCCTATCTTTCTATCTTTCCTTATACTAGATAATCTAGTTATTGTGTTAATGGAGAAAGAAGAGACGCATGATTGAAATTAGACTTCAATTTCGATTAAAATTGAGTTGGCGCCAATGGAACGGAGCCGGAATGAGATGGAAATGTGAGGCACTAAGAGACGAATGAAGGGAGAAGGAGGAAGATAGACAATGGAGAAGGAAAAAGAAGATAATGTAGATGGTATGGGGAAAAGGGGAGGGAAGGAAAGAGAAGATAAAGCAGATGAGATGGGAAAGGGGATTGAGAAGAGGAGTGGGAGGAAATAGCAGGTGAAGTAGTTAAGGTAGGAGATTGGTGAGTAGATTGACACAGACAAGTTTCATGCGGGAATAAAGAGAATAATATCATGTTAGAACGGTAGTAGTCCAGTCAAGGAATGAGGTGTAGAGTGCGTAAGCAGGTAACTAAGCGATTCCTTCAGGAACTTGTTCAGGGGGCTTAGGGTGTTAACATACCAAAAGTCCTGACTCCTAGGTGGTGAGCGGGGTAGAGGCGGAGGGGGGGAAGGTACGAATTTTGGGTTTTTCGCTTATATCTCGAAAACGGTGCATCGGAGGGAAATATTTTTAAATAATAAAATGAAGTTCTTAAAATTATCTAAAACTTTTATATCATATGTTTTTTTCTAATTCTCAACCGTTTTCGAGCTATACCCTCGGAAAAAGTTGAAATTTACCAAAAAAAATCAATTTACCTCAAAATATTCATAAAAATTGCATCATATTGTCTAAACCTATTCATAAACGAAAAGTATGCATAGAAAAGAAGTTGTAGATATTTAAATTCCTTTTTAGAATATATATACATATGCTGATTAATGTCCTACCCACCTAAAGTTACAGCTATTTTAAAACTTTTATAGCATTTTGCAATTTTCAGAAAATTGTTTTGTATATCATATTCTTAACCCACAACCTTTGTTCATTCATCTAATAACATATATATGGCCACTTATAAGCAAGTTATTAAATAAAGTACAAAAATAATGATGATAACAAATTTCACACTTTATTCTACAGATAGTTTCATTACACCAATACAATAATTGTAAACCCCATTGTTCTCAATATATTCCTAATGTTGTACTCTCAACTTTAAAAGTAATCATATTTTCATCCTCTTTGAACTTGAGGGCCCAGGCAATGGTTGTTCTTCCATGGCATCTTCTTCCTCAGTAGTGGGTGGCTCTTGCTGAATGGGCTCTACATCGTCTTCATCGTCCTCATCGTCAAGGCTGTTCACTTCCCTTGACAGTGGAGGCATGCTGCAGAACAGGTGAGCATCGCTTTTCAGCAGCCACATTTTCTAATTACACAATCCTTGATGCAGCAGCAAAATATAGTTTTCAGTAGAACCTCTGGTGCTGGTAGATTTTCCATTGTAATTGCCACCAGGGCAATAATTGTCTCCTACATGTTTCCACCCCCAATCTTGAGGGGCAGCTCATTACCAAGCCACTGCTACTTGGTGGTAGGTATGCCAAGAGTGCTGTTTAGCTGCATTCTCTGTTGGAGGTAGGGAGCTGATTTCAGGCTTCATATTTGCCACTGACCTTGTAAATGATTGGAAGCGGTACTGGTTAAGGGAGGTTTGTTTTTTTGGCGCCTTATACCACTTCAGAAAGCAGGATGTGTTCAAATCCAGGGTGCTGCATCTCTTGAGTGGACAGTACCATTGTTTTGGTTTTCCCTCATCTGGGTTTCAGCATCAAGATATCTTGGGTCGCAGGAGTGGAAGCAATCAACAGGACAGCAAGGTCTACATCCTCACCAATGACAGCCACAGAGTTGTGAGTGGCTTGTTCAATAGCAGTCTTCATGATTAGGACGTCAGTGTCATCATGAAGCGCCTGAAGAGTATGTATGCCTTTCTCCTGCAGCTTTGTCTCCAGTAAGGAGATAAAGTTAGTTTTTTTGGTAGGATTTGATAAGAAGTCTTCCTGTTTAACAGGTATTTGTGTGTCCCATGACAAATTAATGTCAGCTGACCTTTTTAGTCTATAACAATGCATTTTTTCTTGTGATTTAGTGCTATTGGCTGTGTCTGTGTACCCATCAAACACCACAATGTGAGTAGTCCCAGGATAATGGTGGTCGATGTAGGTGATATAACTATTACAAATAGATGCAACAAATGCATCTTTTGGCCAAATACCTCTGTGGAGTAAAAATCCTCCATTGACTACAATGTTCATTTGAGGCAGAAGGATATCTTTCTTGGTTGGCTCAAACAAGTTGTACAGCACTGATTTGTTTGTCTTTCTCATGCCACTTTCATTGAACAGTGCTAAGGGAATTGGGGCCAACTCATACTCAAAATGTTTCATCAAATTCTCATCTGATCGTTTGCTTATACATATCTGCTGAAAGAGCAATGTTGGGTCAACTACTACCCTTTTATCATGAACTGTTATTGATGAGTTAACAGAAGATATTGGCAATGCCCAATCCTTGTGTGATAACTTTACGTCTGCAAATGTCAAGTCAACTATTGAATTCATAGCCCTTTTACCATCTCAAACAGCATCATAGCATCTTATTATGGCATCTCTGACAACTCCACTCGAAATTGACATGATTTGAAAGGTTTCTGGGAAGGGAGGATGAGAATAAAACCACTGATTGAGTTTGACAATGTCTTCTGTCTCTCTCCTCATGCGAGCCTGTCCAATGTCCTTGTGTTGTTCACTTGAAGTGAATATGACTCCAGAAAACTCTTCAAGCAAAATGCATATCTCATGAGTTGCACTCATACCAACTAACCATTTGCTAAGTATGTTGTGCGAAACACCTCTGCCTCCAGTTATGCCTCCTTGGCTTTTGAATGATCACATCAATGTGGTTTCAATTGTCATAGAGGGCGTGGCCTTGGATGTGCAATACACTATCATGAGTCATGAGGGTGGCAACTCAATCACAACACCGCCACGCTGCGATTGCATCAACATTGGTCTACATGGCAATTGTCACTCACATATTTGTATTCTTGCGTTTCCCACAAAACTTGTTTTTATTGAAAAATTACCTGGTTTTAATTTTTTTATATTACGCTTAGGACTGATTCAGATAATTGGCGATTTGGTTAATCGGCGTTCTATTGTATATGGCTCTTTTAATGTTGATTTCAAGTATTGAATTGAATTGACTAACAAATTGCTGATATTTTTATCTGTAATTTAAACAAAATACACATTTATCACGTTATTATGTGTTCCCACAAAAAAAAAACATATATTTAGCTTTGAACGACCTTGGAAAACCCAAAGTCTTGTATAACTGAGGCTCGGATAAACTATATTAATTGTACTGTGAACGTATATATATTCTAAAAGGGAATTTAAATATCTACAACTTCTTTTCTATGCATACTTTTCGTTTATGAATAGGTTTAGACAATATGATGCAGTTTTTGTGAATATTTTGAGGTAAATTGATTTTTTTTGTAAATTTCAACTTTTTCTGAGGGTGTAGCTCGAAAGCGGTTGGGAATTAGAAAAAAAACATATGATATAAAAGTTTTAGATAATTTTAAGAACTTCATTTTATCACTTAAAAATATTTCCCTCCGATGCACCGTTTTCGAGATATAAGCGAAAAACCCTCAATTCGTACCTTCCCCCCCCCTCCTCTACCCCGCTCACCACCTAGGAGTCAGGACTTTTGGTATGTTAACACCCTAAGCCCCCTGAAGAAGTTCCTGAAGGAATCGCTTAGTTACCTGCTCACGCACTCTACACCTCCTTTTGGGTCATTTATTGACTGGACTATAGGAGACGGAATATTCATGAAGTGTGAGGGTGAAGAAATAAAGAACAGAAAGGAAAGGAAGAATCAGATTAGATTAAGTGATATTTATTCATGTAAAATATCGAGTACCATGTACAGAACGACAGATCAGACCTGTAAGCATTTTTGGATATTATACGTGTAAACATGATTGTATTGTTGAATATCTTCTTCCATTAAGAACTACACTTATTTATTAAACTTATTGGCCTTCACCCCTTCACACACCTTCAATGAAGGTCAGCCTATTAGAGGCACTCTCTCTCTTAGCCAATGGTATCATTCCGTGTTTAGTATATAATTACTTTAAGCTACTCTGTACTTAAGTTTTAGTTTGATTGAGATTGTTAATGGTGTAACAAATGCAGTATCTCACTGTTTTCAATAAATGTGGTCCGTCTTATTATTCATTATGAATATCTTCCACAATATCACCTTCGCCATAACAGAGAATCTTCTATTTACCATTCAGTACCATCTTATTCCCCTTTTTCATCTTATTTTCCTTTCTCCACTCATCCTTCAACATCCTCAAACATAATAATATAATAACACATATTAATAAGTCTAATAAATTCCTTTCAAACTCCCACAAGCAATCCTTGAAAATTACATTCTTTATTGAACCTTCTTTAATAATTCATGACATTGCATTCATTTAAAAAAAAAATAATGATTATTCTCTTACATTCATAAACAAGATCTTTTGGCTGTCATGCCATCTTCTTGGTTGTCAACAGTAATTTTCTTAATATTTTTAACTTTATTATTAAAATGACTGCAATATTGTGAATTATTAAAGAAGTAAAGAACAATTACTGTAGTTTCCATCATCTCTTCAGCTCTGTTAAGGCTCTTTTCAAGCGGTATATTTGTGTAAAAGGTTAAGAAGAAACAAGTTTATAAGAACAAATAAATAATTTTACAGGAATATTATTGATTTTATTGACTAACTCCAATGAAATTTTGATACCAAATTTGTGTTGGAATTCCGTTAACGACCAGAAGAAGCTACTATTAAGTTTGTGGGCCAATTTAGAACATGAAGATGTAAAAGAAAAAGTAGAAGAACAAGAACAAGAGGAAAAAGAAGGAGAACAGGTGAGAGAAGAGGATAACAAAAAGAGAAGTATATGGTGACGGGAAAGAAGAAAAAGAAAAAGAAAGAGAAAAAAGAAAAGAGGAGAAGAAAGAGGATAACAAAAGAAGAAGCAGGTGGAGACGGGAAAGAAGAAAAAGAAACAGAAAGAAATAAAAGAAAAGAGGTGAAGAGGAGAAGAAAGAGGATAACAAAAAGAGAAGCAGATGGAGACGGGAAAGTAGAAAAGGAAAAAGAAAGAGAAAGGGATTATCATACAAAGAAGAATAAGAAAACGAAGAGTGAAAAGGAGAAGAAGACAGGAGAATAAGGAGAAGAAGAAAAAGAAGAAAGAGAAAAAGAAGAAAGAGGAAAAGAAGAAAAGAATAAGAAGAAAAAGAAAAAGAAGAATGCAGCTGGAGTGTGTGTACACACTGTACAAAGAGAGAGTTGAGTAATTCATTCTTTGTTGCTTATTTGTACTTTGAGTAAAAAATAAGGAACCGTTCCTACTCTCTAAGCCAACAGTCCCCTGCGATAACCTTCATTCAACTAACATTAGAGAAGTTCACTTTGATGTAAAATAATCCTATTAAAAATTTAAAAATTTTCCCATAAATTAAGCGCTAGACTACTTTGCTGGAATAAAAGATAACATAAATTAATTATTGAATAAGACTGAGCTCCATCATTAAGTTTTTAAGAAGGCTTCTGAAGTAATAGCATACTTCATTTAATACAGCTTAATATTGGTGGGAAAAGGGGATTGTCTGAGTGAATTAGCCTTTTATTCTAATGTTGAAGAACCATCTTGTTTCCACTAATATTTATAATAAAAAAAGTTTAAAAACACGTTTAAGTGAAAATTAACTCACGTTATGGTGAGACGGCCGTTCCACTCTGTTGTCAAGAGCATCGTCAGACGACCTACAATCCATGCCTTAAATCAGTGTACTGTAGGTCGTCTGACGATGCTCTTGACAACAGAGTAAAACGGCCGTCACGCCATAACGTGAGTTAATTTTCACTTAAAAGTGTTTTTAAAGTTCTTTTATTCTGGCTTATTACCAGGGGCCTATTGCATGCAGTAAGGTGATTTTCAAAAGTAACAAAAGCCTAAAGGTTGAAAAACAATTGCACTAGTGATAGAATACGTAGTTTTGATTGGTTTATAATCCTGTCATCGTTATGCTTTTTTCGTTCACAGACTATCCTGGACAAATGAAGACAAGTCCTCTCGGTGTCTTCATCTTCAAATGCAGATTAGTATTCTTGATCGGAACAACATTCGCTTTCACAACTACTTCTTCGTAAGTTGTCAGTTTTTTATGAATAACTTTTCAGTCTAAGATATTCTAATGGTTATTGTACCTCCTACCTACAGGGGCCCCATGAAGTTTAGCGCAATTTTTTTTTAAATTCAACATGTTAGAATAGATTGAATATATCGTATGAAAACATGTCAATTTCCGATGTATCTCTTATGTTATATTAAGTGATAAAGTATTGTTACAGGTTCTATGTCTAAAATAACGCTGGCAACACTTAAATTTATCACTCGCACTTTATTAACACAAATAATTCACAACTCACACTGTTCAGTAATTTCTTACACAAAAATAAGCAATCGGAAACAGATAAAACGATATTGTTCAACTGATAATGAGTTTCCAATGAACTGTACACGAATCAATCACTAAATGTCAAAAGGCCGATCTAATATTAAATAATAACTGTACAATAAACTGTCCAATAATATTCAAAAAGAATCGTCGAGGAAGAACAATTAACTTACGTAGCACAAGTCCGTAATACAGTTATAGGTAAAAGAATTATCACTATAGAACTGCCAAGAGAATTATCACTACAGACAACGAAAGTTCATTGTATTGTTTGTAATAGCGCCAACGGGATTTCACTGTCTGTAGTAACGGAAACTGTCACAACTGCTACTTATCAACGTAGAACAACAACTGAACTACTTAACTGTCTCATTTGTTTATCACGACGAATTTCAAACCAAACAAGACTGAACTAATTTACAAAAGTCCACCTCTATTTATATAATTCTTTCATAATTGAGATATATCTAGATTTCTCTGCCAACTTCTACCGATTTCTAAAATGAACAATCAAGGAAACTCGAACTTTCCACAATATTCGATAAGACTCCATTAATTTCTAATCAAACAATTAGAACATTCTACAAATTACCAAGTAAACACCATAAAAGTGTCAAAAGCAGAGTAATTAATTGCTTAAAAGTAAACATTTACATAGCAGATAACACCGAGAACCACTGTTTCTTCTTTCTATTCTCTCCAATTTCATATTCTCTACAGTATAGTAGCAGGGCCGTAACTATGAGGATAATGAGGGGGGAGTCTACCCCAGAGACCCAGATACGTTTTAGATTTTTAATAAACCTTGAGAAACAATTATTGACAAAAGAGCTGTCTGGAGTCGCCAAAATTGTGGGCTTCGAAAAAAAAATAAATATTCTGGGGGAGTACTCCAGAACAGGATACTCTTTTGAAATGATACTTCAATTAACAACAACAACAACTTTGAGGATGAAGCCAACATAGGTTTGAGACCTGTGCGTGGGTAATGAGTTGGATGATGGTAATTGATGAGTTGGACCTACAGTTTTAGGTGGGTTTCGAACCACCGGGAAGTGATTTTACAGCAGAGAACAGTGTCTTTTTTGCTGGCCGATCTAATCGGTCACCGTTACAAACAGGACCTACGAAAACAAAGCTTACCTCTCTGATTGAACAGATACCTGCTACGGCTCGCGGCTATCACTTCCCTATCACAAGTTCAGTATTGCACGGTGCACAATTGGGTGAGCTGGGGCGTTAAAAATAGCAGAGTGGAAATTGTTTCAGCTCTAATTTTTTTTACTTAAGCAATGAAGGACCGCATCCCTCATTGAGTCAGTCGACTGTGTTGATTGGCTGGAGTCGATTAGAGTCCGATAAGAAGTCGTGAGAAACAGCGGTGATTGAGTTAACTTTTATTCCAATCAAATAACAAGAATCCCAAGTGCAGAGTCAAAAATATAAGTTACTAAATTCTCAACATTATTCACACCACCCATTAACAATTACGCAAAATCTGTACTAATTTTTTAAATTAATATCCTTTAATTATTTTTGGAGGGCTCTTCCTTCTTCCCCTTTACTACAATATTTTCAAACACTCCCCCCTAGCCAGTGGCGGTCCCAGGGGGGGGAGGATGGGAGGGATATATCCCCCCCCGAAATATCAAGATGTATCCCCCCCCCCTAAAAAATAATTTATTCATAATTATGTATGTATAGTTTTTGCGAGAAATAAATTTAATCTGTGTCATTGTTACTTGTTAGCTAGAAGAATAAACAAGAAGGATGTGTACATCCTTACATCCATTGCATTGTTGTGTAACAATCTGAGTATTTTTTTGCTATTACTTCGTAATTTACATGTTCAAAATAAGGCCTAACCATAAAGAAAAAATTTGCAGTGAACACTTGATTTATTTTTGATTTCATAATACGTTTATTTAACAGAACTTTGTCATCATGCTCATTAGCTCATTAAATAATCACATTGACTTTTAATAAATTTCCTTTGTGTAGTGTCAGGGAACCATTTTGTGGCAGTCCCACCCCCCAAGAGAGTGATCATAATTGGCATTTCAAACATAAATTTTCATAAATTAGCGCCGTAGTAGACAGCAACGCTGTGCTATACGTGACGTCACTTGGGCACGAAATTCAAAAATTACTGGCATCAGAAACAATATTTTAATTATTTTAAATACCTGGCTTAGGCTATCAACACATATCGTTTCACAATTTGAGAGACCTGTTCTTTAATTTGAAACTCAATAAGGGTTATAAAAGGTGCATAATAATTAGTCAGAAATTGGCATATTCATCCAAGCTTTAACCTAATCACTGAATTGGTCATGATCGAATAAATAATAGTATGATAGTAAAGTCAATATTATTAATTATTTCTAATAGTATAGTTCATAAAAAGATTGTACTCACTTAGAATTCGATCAACGAATTTTATTTGTTGTGAAATGTAAACACTTTCACTTCGTAGGTTAGTCCAGACATGAGTTTGAGATTTGACACAATTCGCATTTAAGTTATGAACTGATATTTTTTCACTTCACTATTATTGTGAAAATGTAATTTGAAACACTTTTCGAGCACTTTAATATTATAAATAAATTTTTAAGTCTCAAATGTCAACGTGGTCATCTTATCAGTTCTTATCAGTAGGGGTTATCGAGAATACTGCCGCGACCAATCAGAAGACAGGGGGGCGTGGCCACCCCCCTTCCCCCTCCCCCAGGTCAGACATTTTGTAAACACCCACCCCTTCCCCCCTGTCGCAGTCAGCCATTTTGTTTTTAAGGTCACATACCCCCTTCCCTATGTGTCCCCACTTTATTCCCAATAGATTAAAGGGGGACCCCCCGCAAGCACCAATGAGAGAGGACCTTTCCCCCTGACCCCACCTCTCACAGAAGGTTCCCAATAAATATAGAACATACAGTTTTATATCTATATATACATGCTTGCAATTGTATATCTATATATACCTGCTTGCAATTACTATATCTATATTTGCTCTTATCCGTAACCCCCCGCCCCCCGCCCCCCCCCGCTTTAGCTATTAATTGCATCTGCACACTTGCCACCTCCTGCTGTGATTCTCAAAGCCCTCTCTCTCTCTTTCGCACGTGCAGTGTTAATATACCCCCCTGCCCCCCAGCCCCGGACAGTGCTTCAGATATTAATAACACTTCCGCCCCCTGCTGTGAAAAAACTATTTCATAACGTTTAAAAGCAGAGCACGTGCACAAGTTTTATGTAGATTTTTTTTTTTTTTTTTTTTTTTTTTTTTTATGTGACTCATTAAGCTGTGGAATAATAATCCTCTCTCTCTACCCTCTCTTTCTTTTAGCCAAAGTTGGCATGTGCACAAGTTTGTGGATTGTGCTCATTAACTTTTAACATGTTCTCTGCGGGAGTGAACCATCTACATCAACACGACAGAGATGAACATACATCTACTTTCTCTCTCAGGTCATTAACCTTTGCATGAATAATCCTGTCTGTGTGAGAGAGAGAGGCTTTCTCTCTCACTCTCTCTCAGTTCATTTGAAGGTCACAAACATGTTTTAACCTGTCTGTGTGAGAGAGAGAGAGGCTTTCTCTCTCACTCTCTCTCAGCTCATTCATTAGCCTCGGTTGAAAATTCAAATATGCTTTGCAATAATATTAAACTCATCTATAGCTATACCAATAAGTAAACTGAATGACCAAAACATGGCATTATTGAATCACGTGCACTACCTTTTGAATCTCGTGCACATGCACTCTCGATGTGAGGTGTGCAAGTGAAACTGGATCCTCCAATAGATTCATAGGCACCTGCTATTAGTAACATGGTTTCTAGGCAAACCCAACACACATAATCGCATTTAGCATCATTAAATGTTGTTAGACACAAATAGGTGTAGAATGCTGGTGTACTTTTCAGGTCATTAACCTTTGCATGAATGCACATGCCACGTTCTGTTGGTTTCCCCCTCATGATTGAAATTTTTTACATTTTTTATCCGCTAAATCATATAGAGCATCCCAAAGTTCGTTTGTATCTGAAATAATTTGTATGGGGGAATCGTTAGAACACCCATAGTGCAAATGACCCTCCTCACTTATAACTATATCTAGGAGATCATATATTTCAGATAAAATAGGATAGCAGAAATTCTCAGTTTTTGTTGCGGACAAAGTTCCATCATCTGCCTCGGTTGAAAATTTAATATGCTTTGCAATAATATCAAACTCGCTTACTGAAATAGCCATCAGTAAACGGGATAGTTTTTTAAATTTTGTATAGCTGTAGCATCGCATCCTTCCTCTATGATAGTTAAACACATACTGAATGACCGGCGGTTTGTTAGTTAGAAAAAGCCTCCAAAGGAACGTCAACCTCACCGCCTTATTGGAGGTCGCTCTTTTTTTATTTGGGTAAAAAGAGGTTCACACAGGGCTAGGTCACATAAACCTGTGCTATGGAGAAAAACCCATTGTAAAAATTTACATTTCTTTCAACTCTACTTGTCCGTTCTCATGTTCGCATATTAATACAAAATTTCTCTTGTTAAAATCTGTCAAGTTCTCATTATTTAATACGCTTTTAAATTTATCACATAGTAATAAATCGAAATAAGAGTCTCCCTCACTGTCGGGATCGTAGAGATTTAGTAACACTCTGCCTGTACCATAAATTATTGCGCTTTCAACGGTTAGATATGAACCGAGAGGTACTGATTCTAGAGGCAACACCTCACGCGCCAAAGTGTTGAATGCGTCCACGCAGAACCGTCCCATCTTTCCTAATGATTCAAGCTTCTCAATTTCACTCCTTTTATGCATTCTCCCCAACACTGTTTGCGCAAGCGCAGTTTGTAGCTTCTTCCTCAATTTGTAATAATTTTTTAACGCAAAGCCTATGCGGCCTATAATAGGATAAATAATGGTTAATATCACTCAAATTTACAGTGTTTAAAAAAATTTGTTTCAACTGTCTCGCAAGTCCAATGTTTTCACGAGTAGAATTTCTAATGGCATCCTCACACAAATCAAACCACTGCAGATATTCTCGTAATTTGTTCTCTAATTCTTTATCCGCACACATCCACTTCTGAGGATCCATTATCTACAACTAATTATTTATACAGCGGGATTAATACCGAAAAATTGATAGGTCTTCTACCAATGCCCACGCTACAAATTCTCACTTTGTGTGATTCCAACTCATAACCACAGTAAACGCATACGACCTTTTTTCCATCATAGTAAAATCCTTGTCTCGCATAATTTCTTTTGCTTGTTCTACTATAAAAAGCGCAATTCCTCATACTTTTCATTCGATTATTTTCACAAGTATAATCCCCCTCCTCTCCTATCTTTGGAAGCGTGTTAGATGTTAATAGTTGCAAATAATGTTGTGCACTTATTAGAGCGCACCTCCCACCTTCTACATTTTTGTGTATGTTACAAACCTCAAAACACCACGTATCTTTAAACTTTGTGAAATTAGGTTTCGCGTAATATTCCGGTATGCAACGTACATCATTATGATACTTTTTCAAAAATGTTGCTTTTTCTGTTCCCTTTGTAAAAATGCAATCATACGCGCCGAGATATCCACTTATCAATGAATCTGTAAACTCCGTCTCCCCCTCATCCCATAATATTTTATGATAATGTTGTTCTAACCAGGTAGCCTCGCGAAACATTTTCCAGCTCAAAGTAGATTTCGGAAAAGGCGGTTTAAAGTGTAGTACTACATAATTACCAGCCCGATCAACCAGCGCGAATTCTTTTAAAATTATTTGATTATTATCTCCCTTAAACCAGTGTAGATCCGCAACGGCAAAATTCTTCTTCTTCTTTTCTTCCATGTCACACTGTATTCCCACTGTACGTGTTTTTCCGTCTTCACTAGCCTCAAAATCTCCAATCGCCTCTTGAAACAGCGAAGAAGTGGACATGTTGCTCTCTCACACACGCCCACACGAATGATAAATTATTTTTTACATTTCACCTTTATATTTTAAACATCCCCCTACTGGCAATTTATTGTACTTCTCTAACTAATGAGGTTAAAGGTGTGTATTCCATTATTGAATCGCTTATAAGAATACAATATGCCGAAGTCGAGTTTGGTAGTTCTTTACTAAATTCCATATCTAATCTTATATCTGTGGATGTTTTCAAATGATCAGATTGGTGTGAACAGTCAATCACAATTATTGGTGATTTTTCGCAAAACGCTTTAAAATCAATAGCGTTCCCATGTTCTGCATTTATAGTGCGATTATAGTAACTCGGCGCGAAATCTAAAAACATGCGATACATTATCTGCTTATTCCCCAACAAATTATCGTAGGGATAATATTGACTGTTTAGAAATAATTTAACGTTATACAACTCGCACGAATCAAAATCAGACATTGATTTATTAATAGCATTTTTCCGAGCCATTTGAAAGGCTAAAATTACATAGCGTGGAACATCTAAATGCGATGATGTTTTTATCGCCCACGAATGAATTCTCGATGTCGCCATGTTTGGAAATTCGTGAATCTCCCATCTTCTAAACGCAAGTTTTAAAGGGCGATCAGAATCGAGTAATTTCAAAAATTTCAACCTTACGTGATCTTCCAAATGGATGTACGGAATTTTCCACTGTAGTTTATCAATTGTTAAAGAAACATTTGTTCCTGTAGCCGATTCAACGCAGTTTAGATCCGACGCACTTCTCAATAATACAAGCTCTTGTTTCAAGTTTAAAATTATTCGTTGAAAATCTTCGAAAAATGGTAACAAAAGTTTCAGCGGTACACAAAAAATGAATTTATTATCCGTCAACTTATATCCATCTCTATCAAATCCTGCCAATTGGTATGTATTTGTATCGAAAACATTTTTCAAAAGCAATCCTTTAATTGTAGACGTAATTCCGACAAGTCTCGATTTCGCTACTTGCTGTCCCGCCAATTCATAACGAATCTCTTCAAACAGATGGCCCACCGCGTTGCTGACAAGTTTATATTCGGCATGCACCGGTGGATCCTCGGGTTTCGCACCCGGCTTTGTACATTTAACACTCCCCTCAATAAATAGAAACGATTTACAAGGCAGTGTGTATATATCCTGTTGATTTACAGGAAGCCTTACTTCATCCGAATTACCTAGTTTCTGTCCAGAATATGTTGTGTGCGTGTGAAATTCGTACTTAGTAATATCAGAGTAAAATTGAATTTGACTATCGACATCTAGAATTTCACTTATTGCGGCTCCCGACATTTTTCCAATTAACTATAAATCCCAATTTTTCTAGTATTCTCGCGTTTTTAGCTGTTAATCTGTTTTTCGGCGTTAACATAGGTGTTAACGCTACTGAGCTTAAACTCCTACTGACGCTTTCTCTGTTCTCATCTCAACGCATAGGTACGGCATTGAATACAATAAAACCCATCTTCTAACTTTTCTCACGAATATGTAACCTCACAGTTATACTATCCCCTCGAAAATCGATAAGTGACCCGTCTTGATCGGTTACCGTCACATTAATAAACTGAATTCTGCGCGTATTGAGAGGTACATATATAATTTCTGCGGGCGTTTCATTAATCAAATAACCGGGCGGTACCCTCGGCAGAAATTCGTAAATAATATGCTTTTCATCTCCGTTAGCGAAGCTTCCACATGCTAAATTACACGACACCACGATTGTATTAATATGACTGATCGAGACTAAATGATTTGAATAATGCCATGTATTTGCTTCGAGTAGAAGTTTATCAAACCCAAGTGTCTTACCAATTGAATCGTCAAAAGTTAAATCTACTGGTTTATCGGAATAAATTCCAACTTTCATAGTGTTATTATTCGGTTGTATAACAAGACTCTCATCGCTCAAGTTCAATTTCAACTTTATAGCGCTTATTATATTATCAATTTCGTACGATCCTGTATCAAGATTCACCAGTTTATCTCCATATTTAAAACTGGAATTTTTCCCCCTTATTATATTCGGTATACTATTAAACGTCCACAAGTTAACCAATCCAATTTCCCATTCGCGATTTTTATCCAATTCCAGAGCGTGGTTTAAATTCTCATATAGATTACTTGTTTTTGAGGTTAGTGTAATAACAGCCATCCCTCACTCAGCTAATGCTTTCAACACAAGCGTAAAATTACAACTGGTTAGCAAGAAACAAAATCACTAGGTGCCCACAAATGTCTGTGTTTACCCGCTGCAATTGGTTGGTATTATAGAATATTTTTACATTATTTTCTTTTTCCCAATATTTTGCCAATTCGCGTGGCGGTTGCAAGTCACCGATCGGATCAAAATAATACACATTTTTCCCTCGTTTAATATATGCAGTCCAATGTGTTCCCATTCCAATCTGTTTGTCTAAATTAACAATTGCGAGCTCATTATTTCGAATTTTACTCGGAAGTGTATCAATCATATATATGCCCCTTAGTGGTATATCTAATATTTTACACCATTTTATCAGGTCATAGTTTGACAGCGGGCCGTTCATCTTTGCGTTTTTCTCTGTCTTTTCCTCTGCTTTTTTCCTCCTTGCTTCTTTTTAACCTTAGGAAATAGTGTTACACCGTATTGGGTGGGAGGTACTAGTATTCTTCCGCCTGTTGGATATGGTTTCAGATAAAAACCGCGACCAGCAATATGATTTTTTAACCTATTGATCGCCTTTTGCCTAATACTATCACTATGCGTTTTTCTAACTCCCCTCGTTTTTCGTTTTCTCAAACCTCCACCAAATGCGGATTTCGCTTTCATAATGTTTGTAACAAGATAAGAATATGCCCTCTCAGATAACCCCGTTTTTGGGTCCTTGAAAATTTCCCATGCTCCATCTGCCAAGTGCCTGTCAGCCTCCGCCCGCGTCTTGTTATCAGACGCTCGGGAGTAAACTATGTCGTGCGTCTTACATAAATCATCAAGACGGTTTATTCCTTTATCTCCACGTGCTAACCTCGACCTTAACCTCGTTCCTGGACCGCAGAAATTATACCCATCTAGGTGGGCTTCTACAGGTAATAAGTCAACCCCCCTATTTATCACTGTACCCAAAATATTCCCAATTTTTGATAAAATACCTCTACCACGCTTACGAACAGAGCGGCGCCTTTTCTTAACAGTGTTCATCCTTTAAAGGTTAAACATAAACTGAACTGTAATTACTACTACTACTACATAATTGATTAGTTTTCTTCAAAAGAAAATTCGATTTTTCATTAAAAGTGTCGGCACAATTTGCAAGAACGCTATAGTATTTGTAGAAATTACAAACTGTTTCTCGCTCATCAACCATAAATTTATACCAATGTATCAACCCAATTTCAAAGGAAATTGGTGTTTTATAATATGAATTAACGCAAGATTTAATATTGAATAAAGTATGGTTTCTCAGTGAAGTTGACGATCCAAAGGAATTGAAAAGAAATTGCGTATCATTTCGTTTCTCATGCAGATTGCACGATTTATCTTTATTTAAAAGTAGTACGGTGTTTAGACAGCATAATAGAAATATAAATAGTACTATCGTTTTCCAGACGTGCCGCATCGCCAAAGCACATTCCATGTTGACAGATGCAAACATACTGATAAAAATAGAACACCGTGTTGAGGGGGAGAAGCGAGCGCGTGCCAGCGAGAGCTTCCTGCGAGCTTCCTTCTTTTAGCTGCACACCTACTCCAAAGAGGAATGCTCATCGCATCCCGCAATCCTTTTTTAGCTAGCCGCGCACACCGCTAAAAGATCATTCGCGTTTTGAACGTCATAGTTATCGGATCAAAAAAGTGCGATCATCTTTATCAGTTTGAAAGCGTCACATCAGTTTGAACTTTAGCTATCCGCGCACAGCGATAAAAGACCATTTGCGTTTTGAACGGCGCAACAAGAAGAGTGATCATTTTGAAAGCATCACAACAGTTTGAAACAAAGGTGAGCAATAATAATTCAAATCTTTATTTACATTAATCAATTATAACAAACTCGAAATAAAGCCACAAAATAATCAAACTCGAAATAAAGTCAAACTCATAAAAATTATCTTCAACCCAATCACGCATTTTTACAAGTTTTTGGGTAAATACTGTTAGTGCAAAAAATCTTGCATATTAAATTGGAGCAATTGTAATAGTAATAGTAATTGTTCAATAATATTTACAATAAATCTTCTCACACCTTAATGCAGACGGCACCTCCATAATCTGATAATAAGTGTGCATAATCCAAATTTTTAAACATCAATCTGATCCATTTTTCCCTATTTTGTATGTTTCAGTTCCAACTAGAGACGTTCCAAGTCTACAACAGAGCGCAAGTGATTCCTCGGCTTCCTCGTTGTGCAGGTTTGTTTACTTTTTCAATTAATTCTCCTCCTTCTCCTTCTCCTCCTCCTTCTCCTTCTCCTCCTCCTTCTCCTCCTTCTTCTCCTTCTCCTCCTTCTCCACCTTCTCCTTCTCCTTCTCCTTCTCCTTCTCCTTCTCCTTCTCCTCCTCCTTCTCCTTCTCCTTCTCCTTCTCCTTCTCCTTCTCCTCCTTCTCCTTCTCCTTTAAGACTGTTCTTATTATATATACAAAACGATGCATGACACAGTTTTTTCGAATCTGCAATAATTACTTTACAATATACACATTGCAAATAAGCCGTTTTATGTAGAAAAAATCCATTACTCGCGAAATATTCAGCATTTCTTTTAAAAACCAATATCCTCTTATTAAATGAGTTTGACCAGTGAGGCTTTGATCTTTGATAAAATGTCTTTATTCGCTGGTCGTAATCCCGAAGATTATTAAAATTTTCATTCTCGATAGAAATATTATGCATTCTCCTCCACCCACAATTCGGACTATGTTTTTCATGTTCTTTTTCGGGATCATCTGTTATTAGCCATTTTTCCAAACCAACTAAACAAAACACGCACTGCACTGAGTCTGGTGGCGTCTTGAATACAAATCCCAGTTTAGCTAAATGTTTAGGTGATAAAAGGGGAGATTCGAATTTTTTCCATCTCTCATCAAAACTCAACAACCTCAATCTTTCGTACATTAAAACGTGTGATTGATCCATAGTGTGCTGATCAACTTCTAATCCACTACTAACTTGTTTGTTTTAGATCAGTTGTACCAGTGGAGTGTAAGAGAGCACACATCTGAGAGAGAGCATACATCTGAGAGAGAGCGCACATCTGAGAGAGAGAGCACACATCTGAGAGAGAGTTCATCATTTGCCATCACCCTTTTACAATGTAAGTAGCAATTATTGACTGTGCATTATTTCGAATTATTTTTCTCGGTAGAAACTATTATTCTGCAGAAAACACATCGCATGCGAGCATCTCCATTCAACTAATTCTGCTGCCTATTGTTGTACATTGGAGGAGTAAACTCGCGTTCAGTATTCCTACTTAGTTTTACCAGCACACTTGAGTGTTTGAAATAATTTACAATTTTTCCCACACCGAAATTTTCTGGATGAATTACACAAAAATTTATCAATTTTGTTGTTACACATATTAAATGTGTGATAGACACCATTACACGATTCGTGATGGTTATCTGCAATATGTAATTGCATTATTCGATAAAAACACGTATCTGAATTACATTCTCCAATAAATTGGTGTAATGGTTCATTGAGTGCAGGATTTATACACATGCAATAGTGTCCATATTGTCTTCCATAACACTCATAGCGGTGGAAGCGTAATTTATGTATTAATTGTTTTTCGAACGAGGATTTATTTTTAATAAACTTTTCTTCTTCTTCCTCGTCTGCCGCCACGTTTATATCCATAGATATAATCTGTTTCACACTCATAATCTTTTTTAACCTTTCAGTTGGAGAACGCAGTGGAATCGCTTCCTTTGAAAGTCAATCATTCGTAATTTAGAATAGTCCGTGATGATCAACTTCTAATCTGCTACTAACTTTTTGTTTTAGAGAGCAGAACGATTTCACAATGGCTCATACGATGGAGAAGATTCAGGGTTTGAACGGCAGCGCAGCTAGATACAGATTCACGTATCTGGAGGAGGAACGTGACATCAAATCTACGCTGGAATCAAGCAGGGAGGAGGTGCTGCAGCTTATCGTCGACGAGTTGCAGCGGTTCAACGGAAATGTAAAGTGGTTCATTGTTTTAAATGTGATTTTACAAAAACTTGTTGTGCAACCCGAGGAAAGTGAACAAATTTCAGCAACTGTGAACTTTCACAGCTACTCGGCAATTAGTGTAAATGTATGTGAGAATTTGAATGAATGGAATAGGGATTTTGTGTTAGCTATTGGGAAAATTTTATCTTCTTTTGAAAATTTTGTTAGATTTGGCAGTGGTTGGGTAATAAATAGGATCCATTTGCTGGATCTCAACGTAATTAGGTATAATCCGATTTATACATCTTCATCTTCCTTTGTAGAGACTCCCGATTTTATTGTAAGGAAAAAGTGTGTGATTAACATAAAAAATTTCAATGACGAGAAATGCCTTTTGTGGTCAATTCTCGCTTATTTCCATCATCGGCGAAATACACATATGAGTGTTGAATATTTGAGCAAGTTTGCTCACACAGTCAACACAAACGGGGTCAACTTTCCTGCTACTTTGCAGGACATTAAGAAATTTGAAGCTTTAAATCCTGATATATCCATAAATGTAATTGCGTACGACAATGGAAAATTTTTCCCATACAGGTGTAGCATACACAGAGAGCGTACTCACCAAATTAATCTTTTGTTGCTAACAAGCGAAACTTATCCCCGAAAATCACATTTTTGTCTCATCAACACCGCAAACGGGAAAAACGGGTTGTCTCGGCTTTTGAGTCGTTTATCAAAACATAATGGGGAGGTACATGTTTGTGAATTCTGTTTCCATCACTTCACAACAAAGAAATCGTTGAACGTGGATGGAAAACTAAATTTGGAAAAACACAAAGAGCAGTGTTCAAAATTTGCTGCACAGAGAACAACACTTCCCAAGGCAGATGAGAAACTGAAATTTACAAATTACACGTATACCTTGAAACCGAAATATGTTATTTATGCCGATTTTGAGTCGTTTATTGTGCCAATAAAGAGTGGGGAAGAAGAAGAAGAAGAAGTTGATGATGTGCCCATCACTGGAAGCTTTACAAAAAAGGCAACTCGACACGTTCCATGCGGATACTGTTTTGTCGTACTCAATATCGATGGCGAAATTTGTCATGGACCACGTATCTATCGGTCGCGAGATATTGCCGATAAGATTGTGGAAAAATTTCTAGATGAAATTACAAGTGTGGGTGAAGTGCTTTACGAGGACATGAAAAGAGAAATACCTATGATTCGGTTGAGTGAAGCGCAACAAAGAGATTTTAATAGTGCGGAAAAATGCGGGCTGTGTGGGAAGGATTTCTTGATTGGCGACATCAAGTGTAGGCATCACTCGCACGAAACAGGTTCATATATTTGTGCCGCACATCAGTCGTGCAATTTGAATGGAAAGGCACCTAATTTCATACCCTGTTTCATGCACAACTTCACGGGATATGACAGCCATCATATCGTACAGGCTTTAGGTAAATGCAAAAAACCAATACAATGCATTGCCAATTCGTCGGAAAAGTTTATGACAATCAGCGTGGGACGAATCAAGTTTCTAGATAGCCTGAAATTTATGAATGCCTCTTTGGATAGTCTTGTTAAAAATTTGTCAGAAGATGGAAGATTGGAATCGAAATTCAGGAGAATGCATACACTGTTCAAGACACCCGAACAACTGAGGCTTTTAGTTAAAAAGGGAGTGTATCCATACACATATTTCGATTCGCCAGAGAAATTTGAAGAAGTCAACCTACCGCCAATTGAGGCATTTTACAACGACTTGTCAGATTCGCCTTTAGAAGAAAGGGAGTACGCGCATGCACAGAATGTTTGGAGAGCGTGTGACATTGAAAACCTCGGACAATATCATGATTTGTATCTACTTTGTGATACACTCCTTTTGTGTGACGTTTTTGAGGATATGAGATCATCAATGTTTGAAAAATACGGATTAGATGTAACCCATTTTTTGTCTCTGGCACATTTCTCGTGGAATTGTATGTTGTATTATACAAAAGTCGAGCTCGGACTGATTACAGATGTGGATATGCACTTAATGTTTGAACAGAATGTACGAGGTGGGTTATCTGTTATACCACACAGATTTGCCGAAGCCAATAATCCTTTTATGCATGAGAAATACGATGAAAGCAAACCGACGAGCTATATTTTATATTTGGACGCTTGTAATTTATATGGGTACGCAATGTGCGAACCACTCCCAGACGGAAATTTCAAATTTCTATCACAAGATGAAATTGCGCAAGTTGAATTTCTAAACTTGCTGGTGGATTCAGAGTTCGGCTACGTTATCGAGTGTGATCTCGAATATCCTAAATCGCTTCACGATTTACACAATCATTTTCCGCTAGCGCCTACAAAAGAAGAAGCACCTCACCATCTATTGTCTGACTACCAGAAACATGAGGGACAAATATTAACAACAAAACTTTTGGCCACCCTCTATGACCACACGAAATATGTTTTACATTATAGGAATTTAAAATTGTATGTAGAATTGGGAATGAGGCTTAAATGTATTCATCGCGTGGTGAGGTTCACGCAATCTCGCTGGCTTAAGCCCTACATTGATTTCAACACCGAATGTAGAAGAAACGCAAAAAATAAGTTTGAAATTCAAAATTTCAAGGCGTTGAGTAATATAATCTATGGGAAAACATTGCAGTGTGATAGAAACCACACCCAAGTAGAGCTTGTTACCGACAAAAAAAAATTAGACAAATTAATTTCGAAACCTCTGGTCAAGCGATGGGTTATTTATAACAAGCATGTAATCGGGGTGTTTCTAAGAAAGATTGAAATCAGCTTGAAAAAACCCATCTTTGCAGGATTCACCATTTTGGAATTGAGTAAACACCTAATGTTTGATTTCCACTACAACAAGATTTTGAACATATATCGTCCTGAAAATGTGAATCTATTAATGTCGGATACGGATAGCCTGATGTATGAATTGAAAACAAAGGATGTGTACCAGGATATTAGGAATAATTTGACGTGGTTTGACACATCTGATTACCCAACCACTCACAAATGTTATAGTCTTGTAAATAAAAAAGTGGTTGGGAAATTTAAGGATGAAGCAAATTCAAAGATAATTACACAGTTTGTCGGTCTCCGCCCCAAATTGTATTCCTTCAAATATATGGACGATGTGGATGAAATTACAAAAAAATACTGCTAAAGGTGTGAAACGTCAAATTAAAGACAGGTGCTTATTGTTTGATCTATACAAGAAGTGTTTATTTGAAAGGATCCGACACTACGAGCGTTTCAATATGATTAGGAGTTTTTCGCATAAAATTTATCAAATAGAATGTGCAAAAACAGCGCTCTCATGCTATGATGATAAAAGGTATATTGCCCCGGATGGGATTCATACCTTGGCATGGGGCCATTATAGAATCCCCCAAGTTGAAGAAGGAGAAGAAGAAGAAGAAGAAGGAGGAGAAGGAGGGGGAGAAGGAGGTGGGGAGAGGGGTGAAGAAGTGAGTAGAACCTTCCTCTCCGAGTGCGCAGCAGCGAGTGAGTAGTGGAGAAGGAAGGAGGAGTGTTGTTTTACAAAAAAGAGGGTGGCTAAAAATAGATTACCTACGCGACGACGCGTGCCGAGGCAGTTGAGATACAATCGCGCGTGTGTGATGTCGACAAAAATGAATGAACTTAGACATAGATTAGCACAAGAATTGCATTCTGTTCCAAGAGTACATTTTAATAGGAGAAAATATGAGATTAAAAGTGAGGTGGATCTGCTTCAGGCAGATTTGATTGATATGAGCTCGCTGGCGAGAGATAATTCAAATTTTACTTTTATTTTAGCTGTAATTAACTGTTTTTCTAAATATGCTTATTGTGTGCCAATAAAATCCAAAAGTGCCGGCTCTGTGTATGCTGCACTTGAACCAATTATTCGTAAAAATAAAAATGTTAAATTTTTTCAGACAGACCAAGGTACCGAATTTTTTAATACAAAAGTAAAAGCATTATTGGATAGGTATAATATTAAACATTACCATGTTTTTAGTGAGAAAAAAGCTGCAATAGTCGAACGTTTTATTAGAACTATTAAATCAAAAATCTATAAATATTTAACGCAGCATGGAACAAAACGATGGGTAGGAGCATTACCAACATTGGTTAAAGAGTATAATAATGCTTTCCACAGAACAATTCAAATGCGGCCATCTGATGTTCGCAAAAAACATCGAAATCATATAATAGCATCGCTTAATAAGGCGGCCAATGAGAACTTACGTTTGAAATCTAAACGAATAAAACCGAAATTTAAATTGGGCGATGTTGTACGCATTAGTAAGTACAGACAGGTTTTCGACAAATCGTATAATATTAATTGGAGTGGGGAATTATTTATAATTCATTCAGTCTATCCGACTAAGCCACCTACTTACATCTTGCGTGATTTGAAAGGGGAAATAATTTCTGGCCGTTTCTACGAAGAAGAAATGAAAAAAACAAAGCTGGATGAGGAGGAGCAGAAAGTTTATTTAGTAGAGAAAATTATAAGGAAAAATAAAGATAAAATATTGGTTAAATGGTTAGGTTTCAGCGAACCTACATGGATCGAGAGAAAGAATTTACTAGGTTAAGAACTGTATTGTAAATACAATGTATTATATTGTAAATACTATGTATTATATTGTAAATATGTATTGTATTGTAAATAAGCGAAATGTTGTATATTGGAAAAGAACTGAAAAATATTATCAATAAATTGATATAATATGTTGAACCATGTGTTTTATTCAGTTATCCGTTGGCTATCATAGTGATACAATGGTAAAGGATACGACCATACCCATCATCAATTTTGATGAGGTTATTACAGGTAAACCGAACATTGGCAAGAGTAAAAATGGTAGTTTATTACCGCATAATGCATGCATTATCCTGATTGGAAGATCCAACAGTGGTAAGACAAATACGTTATTGAATTTGATTTTCAATAAAAACGGATTGAAATTTAAACATTTATACTTATTTAGCGACTCTCTGTATCAGGATAAATATAAGTTTTTGAAAAAGGTGTTTTCAAAGATAAAATGTGTAAGCTTTTACATGTCAGACAATACTGATATGATAAAGCATCCCAACAAAGTTGAGAGAAACTCTCTTGTCATTTTTGATGATTTACAATTAAGCAATGTACCTCAAATTCGTAATTACTTTACAATGGGTAGACATCGCGAAATTGACACAGCCTACTTGGTACAAAGTTACGGTGCGATAATGAAACATCACATCCGAGATAATTGTAACGTATTGATTATTTTTAAACTTGATCAATTAAATTTGAAATTAATTTATAGGGATTTTGTAGGGGAAGATATGAGTTTCAGTGAGTTTAGAAAACTATGTTGGGAGGTGTGGTCAAAAGGTGCTCACAAATTTGTTTCTATTTTTACTGAATGTAAGGCTGAAAATGGAAGATACAGAGAGCAATTGGATAAATTCATAAAGATTCCTTTGCAATGAGGTAACTTCGGTGTTTGCACGATTTTTTGTCATTCAACGTCGCGGCATTAATGGAGAAAGTTAATATGCGTAAGAAACGCGATCGTGCTGCTCCTACCGCAGCATCATCTGTTGGGGAGAGAAGCAGTTTAATAGATAGAATAAAAAAATTGAGAAAAACTATTATTGAAAAACACAGAAATTTATTGGGTTTTCAAACACAGAGTGAAGAATTTAATCGTAAAAGGTTGGAACCAATAATTACTCCATTAATTGAACTCAAAAAGAGCACAATCTCTGCCAATGAAACAGTAAAGCGCGAAAAAGAACACAAGGTTGAACCGTTGGTAACGGAGAAGGAGAAGGAGGAGGAGGAGGTGGAGGAGAAGGAGGAGGATGGGGAGGAAGATGTAAATATTTCTGCTAATGATAAATCTGCTTTCTTTGATTCGACTTTGAATATTACTAACCGTTGCACTCGAATAGAAGAAATTTTAGACAACTATTTAGGTGTGTTTCATAACGAGAAATTAGATAATTCTATTCCTTATGGTATACGATTTGATCATAAACAAAATTTATATTTTATCGGCGATGAGCCCGTAAGTTTTGATGATGTTTTTATAACTGTCGGCGAACAAAGGTTTAGAATGACTCATGGTTTGTTGGAGCTATTGTTTAACAGTAGGCCAAATTCAAATCTCTACAATAACAAAGATTTGGCGAAATATAAAAAAATATTATCACTGACATCTGTACATATTAATAACCAGGGTTACGTAATTCGCAATTCTGGTAAAAAATCTCAAATTATACAGAAACTTTTTCCACCCAAAAAACGTTCAAAGTATGGGAAGGGATTATTGAATTTTGTTAGAAATAAATCACATGATAGAAACTACATATTCTGGGATGATGTTAACGAACTAGTCGAACGGTTATTTATTTTAATGGGTTCAAAAAATGTCGGTAATTCAGCTCACGATATTGAAATCGATTCGATATTGCAAGAACTGCGGGAAGCTAACTTCATACAGTAAAAAAGCGAGGACAGCCCGCGTTGGCAGGAAGCTGTTCGGTAGAGCGAAAGAGGAGAGAAAGAAATATGAGAGAGATGAGGCTGGGTGAAACCTGCTGTTGCGAAAGAGTATGTTAGAAGGAATGCGGAGAGGGCGCCTCCTCACCCCTCTGCGAAACATCGTGTAAAGTGAGAATAGCCAACTAAAGACACGAGCTGGGGTGGTGACGTCAGTGCTGCCAGCGCGAGTCATCTTGACAAGCGTCACAAATCGGTGCGTTGGAACCTCACCGCTGGAGCGGGTGTACCGAGGTGTTGATAATTAATTTCGACATTCGAACAATGAACACCGATCGATTCGGTAGGATGCATACAGTGCATGCGAAGCAATTAGAGGAGTTAAAAAAATTAGTAGCGAATTTTGACAAGTTGAAATTTGAATTGAGTGAGTTGAAGAAGGCTGTTTTAACTAGAACAGAATTTAACAATGAAAGAAGCCAACTTGTGTCGTTTGAAAATCTCAATAGTGGATTAAGTATAATTAACAATGTGTTGGAAAAACGCATGCATGATTTAGAACAGGTTGTTTTAACTAGGAGAGAATTTGAGCAGGAGAAGGCTAGTGTGCTGGTGAGTAGACATACCCTCAATAATGAGATGAAAATTATTAGCAAAGAGGCAAAGGCAGAAAGAGATAAACTACTCACTCGAGATCAATTCAATAGGGAAAATTTACTCACTAAAAAAGAGTTTATAATTGAAAAAGCAGGATTCATCTCATATGAACAACTTAACACAGCTGTAAAAATATCACAGGACCTATTAATGGATTATGTGCATAATAATCGAGATTTCAAGAGGCATTTAAATGATCTGATGTATAGATATGCCTATTATTTGATAGAAAAATGTGTAATGGCTGCCAGAACGTTTGATTATAAAGAGTTGGAGGGATGAGGACTATTGCCAGAACATACTGTCAGCGAATTTCTTCGGCTTATTGGAATGGATGAGCCGACGATAAAATATGATAGTAGTTTGTTTTTACCTCCCCAACAAGAACGCCTATTACAACGCTATCAATCTAGGAATCGAGGAGTGTAGAAGCATTCTATTTCTGTGTACAGTCCCCCAGCTGCTAGGCACGCGTTGCGACTGTTAAATTCTAAGGTTAATGACCTGAGAGCACGTCTCTCTCACACACACACACACACACACACACATAAAACATGTGCACGTGCTCTGCTTTTAAACGTTATGAAATAGTTTTTTCACAGCAGGGGGCGGAAGTGTTATTAATATCTGAAGCACTGTCCGGGGCTGGGGGGTAGGGGGGTATATTAACACTGCACGTGCGAAAGAGAGAGAGAGGGCTTTGAGAATCACAGCAGGAGGTGGCAAGTGTGCAGATGCAATTAATAGCTAAAGCGGTGGGGCGGGGGGCGGGGGGTTACGGATAAGAGCAAATATAGATATAGTAATTGCAAGCAGGTATATATAGATATACAATTGCAAGCATGTATATATAGATATAAAACTGTATGTTCTATATTTATTGGGAACCTTCTGTGAGAGGTGGGGTCAGGGGGAAAGGTCCTCTCTCATTGGTGCTTGCGGGGGGTCCCCCTTTAATCTATTGGGAATAAAGTGGGGACACATAGGGAAGGGGGTATGTGACCTTAAAAACAAAATGGCTGACTGCGACAGTGGGGAAGGGGTGGGTGTTTACAAAATGTCTGACCTGGGGGAGGGGGAAGGGGGGTGGCCACGCCCCCCTGTCTTCTGATTGGTCGCGGCAGTATTCTCGATAACCCCTACTCTTATCATCTCCAAACCGGCAAAATTTAGACAGCCGAATTATTTTTTAATTAATTTTAAATAAAGTAGAAATGTGAAAGAATCGCTCAAATTCTGTGATAACCTACTGATGAGTTTATTTCATCGTTTATTTTGTTTTTATTCCAAAACTCATCATCATATAGGTCACTAGTCAAAGGTGACTCAATCTAATTATTTTCTGTCTCTCTCTTTCCTAATTTACTTCCTGAATTTTTTGGGGAAGTTTTTCCGTTACTTGACTTGCTACCTGAACCTGGAGCCGAGAGGATCTGCTGGGAAACTACTCTATAAAGTCGCGGTCTATGTTAATTAAAATTTATTGAAAAGTCTTAAAGTTCCTATTATTTACATGTATTATTATAAATGTATGCTCTTGTTGAAATTTTCGTTGGACGCCTTATTTAAATATTTTGTGAACGTGAACAACGGTGAACCACCTATTCCAAAAGGAGGGCGACTAGCCAGAGTGCATACCACTGAGGAGTTCCTGTACCGTGAGTTATTCTGAAATTATTTAGTATGGCCATACTCTTGTGTTTAAGTGCGCCGAAATAATACAGTGTCAATTCACCACAAACCAACGTTGATGGTACAATCTCCAACTATTGTAAAGGGCTATTCCAACACGGGACCCGATCATACCCTCCACGTGGGGATTTAAAAATTATAAACTTAAATCTAACTGAAAAAAGATTATTTAAAAAACTTGATTCAAAAGGAAAATAATTAAATCGCCAGTCTCTGTAGAAAAATTATCCATTTTGATATAATTGTTCTAATAAACCTGCATAGATCCAATTCAGTACTTGTGTTTTCTATCTGGGTCACCTTACTCGGTAAAATAAGTTACACTTGTATAGTTTCAAGCAGGTCAAAACGGCAGGGATTGGCGAAATTTGTCCTGGACTTCTACAAATTTCAGTAACACGGCACTGCAAATTTTGGGGAGGTTCAGGGCATTTTTGTCACCCCTTTTTGTGGATTTGGAGGAGCCAAGCTGTCGCATGCGCGCAGCCACAAAAGACCTAACTTCCGGAGCAATTAGATGTATTTTTCCATTTTCAGGAAAATTACTACATCACATCCTCCGCCATAAAAAGGGTATATGACAGTAGCTAAAGGAAATCAAAGGAAAAACACATTCTATGGATGGGTCCTATTTCACCCACGTACAATAAACTTTAAATGAAAAACTATTTTATTAGCTAACATAAATACTATTAGCGTGAGCATATTTTAGAGCTCAAATAGCTATAAAAATACGTTTTTAGGCTTTAAATTCCACATTTTTTTCCGGGGGGGGGGGCAGACCCCGGTGGTCATCTCCCCCCCCCCCCCCCCGAAATGAAATCCTGGGACCGCCACTGCCCCTAGCCTACTAAATCTCATTGTTCAACCCCCCTCCCAAAAAAACTGAAAATCTATAAAAATCACTTATCGATCACTTACTAAATCACTGAAAATCACTTTTTAGTTACGTCACTGAAAGCGTAACCAGTGACAGACGCGTCAACACAGGTAAACGGACGTATCCAGTCCCTTTTTCAACGTTGCAGAACGTAATCCGTATTACATTCATTTTCCATTGCATTACCATTTTAATCCTTACACAGTATCAGAAATGTGAAAAGGAGCTTTGCGATGATTTTGATTAGAATAATGAAGATGCAGACGTCGGCCATGTCCGAATACGGAAATTGAAATCCGAGTAGTCGACTTGTATTCATCTTTGTTGAGCGTAGCGAGTTTCCACTTCAATTTGAAGGGTTCCTCGACTTAAAACTCGTATTTCCTCCCCCCCCTTTTCCGCTCAATAACAAATTAATCCCCAACAATCATTTAGTTGAATGCCCGAGTGCCCGAGAAAAGTTAGTCTATGCACTTTTTCTTCTTGTTTTTCTTCTTCTCCTTCTTCGTTCGTTCGTCCTCTTACTTCATCTTCTTTTTCTTCTTCTTCCTTTTACCCTATTCCTTCTTGTTATTCTTTCACTAGTCCTGTTTCTTCTTTTTATAGTCTCGCTCCAATGTAAGATGGTATTTTCTCAAACACTTTTGCCGTTTTAGAACAATTTCATTTTTACCTCTTAAAACATATTCTAAATTAAAAAATTGAAGCTCACTGAAATTCAGTCAAGGTCAACCGAGAAAAACACGAAAGTACCGCTATTAAAATATAGGCCAGAATCATGATGAAACCAAGTTAGTTGTACTATTGAATTGTTTGATTTGATTGGTTAAAAAGTAGTATTGGAATCGTTTTTCACCAACCTAGTAATCGCCAAAACTTCTAAATGTTCAATTGTCTGCCTTTGCCGATCAAATGCAGGAATTTCACGAATTCGGTATTAAAATTGTGCCCATTAGAAGTGAGATGCTTTGCAAAATTTGAGTCTCTTTCTGGGGGATTTCAATCTCTATTATCGATGCATAAAAGAATCTCTATAATCTCGTGGTTAAGTGGTAGAGTGGACATTACTGTCCAAACTTCGCCACGTCAACAAATAAATAAGTCATTCTATTCTATTCTATTATGTTCATTTAAAAATGATGTCAAAATAATTTTTTTTTTTCATTTTTGAAAGATAAAATTGATATCAGGGATAAAAGTGGAGTTTATAAATTGAATTTCGGTGATTGTAATGCCTGTTATGTGAGTCAGACCGGTAGAAGTTGCCTAAAATATTATCATTTAGTTGAATTTTCGGGAATCACAAGAAGTTTCAAAGAAGATGCTATTTCTGGTTTCTTGATAACAAAAACATCATATTGACATGTATTTAATAAACGTGTTACATATTGTACAAGTATTGTACTTTTTGCATATTCAATGAAAGTTAAATTTTTTATCACGGCAGTACATCACTTATAAATGGGAAAGAGGATTGAAGTATCACTAACAGAAATCAAAAGAGTTTCCCACTAAAGAGAATTGGTTTTATATTAATTTTTACTTTAACAATTTGCATATGGTAGCTCGGATTTGGTAGCTCCTACAACAAAAAATGAGATTCTGATAACACTTTTGTACGTGCTTCTTTCTCTGAAAAAAGCACCAGAGCTTTCAAAAGGAAAGAATAGATGAAATTTTGTCACTGTTAGCTTTCAGATGAGATGATCCCTCCTTTGCTATAAGCGTCGTTCGTATCTTTCAGCTAAAAGGAGGTTCGATGTATTGAATTATATATGTGAGAGTGGAAATTGAATCAAAGAGTATTAAAAATACATAAGCAACTTTCCTTGATGTTCTATATATGTTGAAGATATTCGATCCTTGTTTAATAATGATTCTTTTATACGTGGAGACGACAAAGACTGTCCTTTAAAGATGAGATTTCGTAAATTTGAAATCCAGCTTTGCCAAGATCAAAGCGTATGCATTAATGTTATTAACGTCCCTGTATTGGAGTATTGACTTTGTTTAGTTTCGAAGTTCCCTATCTTTTTTCCTTCGGCTTCGTCTACTTCGTTATCACCATCTACTCCAATTCCTCATCTCTCTTCTTCTTGTCATCATCCTCCATCTTTCCCTTCCACCAACAATCAAAACCTCACTCCTCCATCCCCTTCAGATACCACTGCACCGTACTGCCATCTTTATTAACTCCTTCGTTGTGACGGCGTCTAGACTAGGAATGAGTTACCTGAAAGAGTGGCATTGTCTAGATCTCTCTCCACATTCAAAAGAAGACTTGATGAGCATTTGAATTCTTATCAGTGAAATTGATTCTACATTAATCATGCAGCAATAACATTTTATCTTTCACCATCTTTTTTTAGGAACGGATGTGTAATCTCTTTTGTTTGAAGTACAAAGATCGGTTGAAGTCTAATCCATTTCCTTTTATACTTGAAGTAGTTTTAGTGATCAATGAAAATTCAATTACTCTTTAAAATCTTGTTCTGCCTTTTCTTCTTTTATTCCTCCCCCCCCCTCTTTCTCTTCTTCATCAATTAATTTATGGTGTTGTTATCTTTGACTTATTCACATCTTTCACATCTATCATCAGGCATTCCTCTAGCATTCCAATATGTGTGAGTGAGGCATTGTTTAGGGGTGGAATGCAGTGTCAGTTTTGTTATTGGGTTGTCTATTGACGGTTTCATAGTTAAGGTTAAGAATATCAATTTATCTATATTAACTTTCTTAGTAATGGCGAAGGTGATATTGTGGAAGGTATCCATAATGAAAAATAAGACGAAATTGTCACAACCACATTTATTAAAACTTCGAGAAACTAGTTTCGGTTGTTACACCATTATCAATCTCAATCAAACTGAAAAACTGAAGTACAGAGAAGCCTTATATATACTAAACATGAAATGATACTATTGGCTAAGAGGGAAAGAGGCTGACCTTAATCGGACGTTGTGATTGGTTGTCAAGTCACGCCCCCTGGTGGGAGGAGTAACAAGCAAAAATACGAGTCAAATCAATAACTAAACAATGTGAACATCAAGAAAGTAACAAAAAATTTGTAATAAGGCTAAAATATAATCAAATTAAAATTAAAAATTCTTTAAAAAAAAATTAGAAGCTCACTGAAATGCAATCAAGGTCAACTGAGAAATACACATAAGAATTGCTTTTTTAAAAATAGGCTGGAATTATAATGAAACCAAGTTAGTTGTATTGAATTGGTTGAAATAAATTTGGTCATTTAAATTAGTTATGGAATCGTTTTTTACCAACTTAGTTATCTCCAAAGCTTCTAAAATGTTCAATTGTCTGCCTTTGCCAATCAATTGCAGAAATTCAACATTTTCTTCAGCCTTGAACTTGTGTCCATTATTAATGAGATGTTCTGCAAAATTTGAATCTCCTTTTTGGGTTTTCCAATCCCTGATATGTTCATTTACTCTACATTTGAAACTTCTACCAGTCTGACCCACATAACAAGCATTACAATCACCGCAATTCAATTTATAAACCCCACTTTTATCCCAGATATCAATTTTGTCTTTACTACACCCAAATAAGCTCTTTAAAATTGGTTTGGTTTGAAAAGCTACATCAAAACCGTTCTTTTTCAGTTGTTTTCCTAATTTATCAGAAACTGGGCCAAGGTAAGGCACCGTTATCCATGACCTTTCCCCAGTTTCCGTTACAGCAATGCTAGTACTTACTGCTAGGCTCCTATTTATTTTATTTAACATTTTATTGACAATGATTTCCTCATATCCATTTGTAATAGCTATCTGTTTAATCGTACTAATCTCTTTTTCAAAGTGATGATTGCTCATTGGAATGGTTAAAGCTCTATAAATCATACTATTGAAGGCTGCAAGTTTGTGTGATATTGGGTGACATGAGTGATGAGGTATGATTACATCGGTATGAGTTACTTTTCTAAAAATAGAGAAATTGTGGGTTCCTGTGCTATGGTCAATTCTTAAATCTAGAAAATTTAAAACACTATTCTCTTCTAACTCTATGGTGAATTTAATCTTATGGTGTAAACGATTCAAATAGCTAAGGAAATTATCTAATTGTCTATTACTACCCTTCCACAAACAAATAATATCATCTACATATCTGTACCAATAAGCAATCCTATTCTTAAAATTATTATTTTCAAAAATTCTATGTTCAAGGCTATCCATAAATAATTCAGCTAGTAGTGGTGAAAGGGGTGAACCCATCGCTAACCCATCTTACTGTTCATAAAATTTATTGTCAAACTTGAAATAGTTATATTCAGTACATAACTTCATCAATCCTAACAGCTCAGTTCTAATAATAGGATCATTAATTGTAGTTTCCATGATCTCTTCAGCTCTGTTAAGACTTTCTTCAATTGGTATATTTGTAAAGAGATTAGTTATATCAAAAGAAACAAGTTTATAAGATGAATGAACAGGAATATTTTTGATTTTATTGACCAACTCCAATGAATTTTTGATTCCAAATTTAGGTTGGAATCCCGTTAACGATCTGAAGCTACTGTTGAGTTTGTGGGCCAATTTCGAACATGGAGAATTAATAAATGACACTACTGGTCTTATCGGAATATTATTCTTGTGAAGTTTGGGCTGACCAAATAATATGGGTGGGTATGGGTTCATAACTGTTAAATATTTGATTTCCTGTTTATCAATTAACTTTGTGATACCTGCCAGCTTACTTTTAACTAATTTATTAATGTTGTTGGTTGGAACTTGCAGCCTTCAATAGTATGATTTATAGAGCTTTAACCATTCCAATGAGCAATCATCACTTTGAAAAAGAGATTAGTACGATTAAACAGATAGCTATTACAAATGGATATGAGGAAATCATTGTCAATAAAATGTTAAATAAAATAAATAGGAGCCTAGCAGTAAGTACTAGCATTGCTGTAACGGAAACTGGGGAAAGGTCATGGATAACGGTGCCTTACCTTGGCCCAGTTTCTGATAAATTAGGAAAACAACTGAAAAAGAACGGTTTTGATGTAGCTTTTCAAACCAAACCAATTTTAAAGAGCTTATTTGGGTGTAGTAAAGACAAAATTGATATCTGGGATAAAAGTGGGGTTTATAAATTGAATTGCGGTGATTGTAATGCTTGTTATGTGGGTCAGACTGGTAGAAGTTTCAAATGTAGAGTAAATGAACATATCAGGGATTGGAAAACCCAAAAAGGAGATTCAAATTTTGCAGAACATCTCATTAATAATGGACACAAGTTCAAGGCTGAAGAAAATGTTGAATTTCTGCAATTGATTGGCAAAGGCAGACAATTGAACATTTTAGAAGCTTTGGAGATAACTAAGTTGGTAAAAAACGATTCCATAACTAATTTAAATGACCAAATTTATTTCAACCAATTCAATACAACTAACTTGGTTTCATTATAATTCCAGCCTATTTTTAAAAAAGCAATTCTTACGTGTATTTCTCAGTTGACCTTGATTGCATTTCAGTGAGCTTCTAATTTTTTTTAAAAGAATTTTTAATTTTAATTTGATTATATTTTAGCCTTATTACAAATTTTTTGTTACTTTCTTGATGTTCACATTGTTTAGTTATTGATTTGACTCGTATTTTTGCTTGTTACTCCTCCCACCAGGGGGCGTGACTTGACAACCAATCACAACGTCCGATTAAGGTCAGCCTCTTTCCCTCTTAGCCAATAGTATCATTTCATGTTTAGTATATATAAGGCTTCTCTGTACTTCAGTTTTTCAGTTTGATTGAGATTGATAATGGTGTAACAACCGAAACTAGTTTCTCGAAGTTTTAATAAATGTGGTTGTGACAATTTCGTCTTATTTTTCATTATCTATATTACATTTCTTTATTTAGATATATTTTATTGTCTACATTACATATCTTATTTCAATTCTTTATATTAATTCGTTTGTTTTTTATACTATGTTGTACGATTTTGAACTCACTGCTGGCGAACAAGTTCGCTTATGCCAGTAGTGCCACAGTATGTGAATGTAACATCTATGAAGTGTAGATATTGTATTGTTTTTTGTGGCAAATAAATCATTCAAATTCAAATTCTAAATCTTATTCACATCTTTCTAAATCTTTGTTGGAACTATAACGAATTTGTTCGGAACCCACCTAAAACTGTAGGTCCAACTCATAAATCACCATCATCCAACTCATTACCCACGCACAGGTCTCAGACCTATGTGGGCTTCATCCTCAAAAAAAAAATAAATAGGTACTTTGTCTATCGGTTTAATTTAATTCATTGAGTTCTACGTGAACCTTTTACTGTGTAAATATATACAATTTATTTTCATTTGAATTTATTTCTATTTCTTTTTCTTCAATAATTATAATTTACTTTAAAATTTTGTATTTCTGCTCAATGGGCAATGGGTCTGCCAAGACCTGGTACAAATAATAAATAAATCAATCAATCCAAATCAATCGTTCAATCAATCAATCTTCTCTTTATAAGTCACCTCATACTTATTCTATTTATTTCTCTTCCTTTTCTTATTCTTCTCCTATCTTTTCCGCTCTTTTTTTTGGTCCTCAATAATCTATTTTCTTCCATTTATTCTCCAATTTGCTTCTTTCTTTCTCTTCATATTTGTTACTTCACTTATCTTCTTTTTCTTCTTTTTCAATATTTTTCTTTACTGTCTCATTCTCACCTTCTCTATTATCAATTTCCTCCTTCGCGTTTTCCTTTCCCTTTTCTATTTTCTCCTAACTCCTTTTCTCCACCTTCCAATAAAGCATATTTCACTAGTCTTACTTCTTCTTTTTCGTTTTGTACTCCTTTTTCTTCTTCAATGTTTCTGTCACTTCTCATTCTTTAACATCTCATACACCACTTAATTTTCTTCTTCTTCTTCTTCTTCTTCTTCTTCTTCTTCTTCTTCTTCTCCTCGTCATCCTCCTTCTTTTTCCTCCTTCTTTTTCCTCCTCCTCCTCCTCCTCCTCCTCCTCCTCCTCGTCCTCCTCCTCCTTCTCCTCCTCCTCCTCCTCCTCCTCCTCCTCCTCCTCCTCCTCCTCCTCCTTCTCCTCTTTCTTCTTCGCCACCCCCTTTTTCTCCATCACCTCTCTCACTTTCTTCTCCTCCTCTTTCTCCTTCACCTCTTTCTCTATCACATATTTCTCTTTCTTCTACACCTCTTTCTTCTTATCTACCACCTCTATTCTTCACCCACCTACTTCTCCTAATCTTTCTCCTTCGTCACCAACTCTTTCTCTTTCTCCTCTTCTTTTTTCTTCTTCTCCTCCTCTTTCTCTTTCTTCTCCTCCTCTTTCTTCTTCTCCTTCTCTTCCTCCTCTTCCACCACCACTTCCTCTTCCTCTACCACCTCTTTCTTTTCCTCCTCCACCTCTATCTCCTTCTTCTCCTACGCTTTTTCCTTAGCCACCTCCTCTTTCTCCATCAACAATGGTTTCTTCTTATCATCCTCCTCCCCTTATTCTTATTTTCCTCCTCTTTCTTCTCCTCTTTCTCCTTATCCTCCACCACCTAGTCATCCCCTCCTCATGCTTTTCTCCTTCCCTTCTCATTTTTCTTCATCTTTTTCCTTTACTTCTTCATTTTCTTCTTCTCCTTAATTCATTTCTCAGTTCATCTGTTTATATTTTTCTTCATTTCATTTTTATTTTATTTTCCTTCTTATTTTTCATGTTCTACTCCATTTTCTTTCTCTTTCCAACCAACTTCTCTTCATCTTCTTATCATCCTCCTCCCCTTATTCTTCTTTTTCTCCCCTTTTCATTCTCCTCCCAATCCTCTTGATAGCAAGTTCATTAATTTCCTTTTGAACAAGAAAACGCCAAAGTCTTTCTCGTTTTGTTCTCGCCTAATCGTTCCTTTTATTAATGAGAGTTGAATGATTTCAGCAGCAGAATGCGGGTCTTGTCTGAGCTATCACTTACCTATACAGTACTACACAGGCGATGAATGATTGGTGATGTTAAGAGAAAAAAGATAAGTGGGGATTACTATGAGGTTACATAGAAAGGTTACTATGAAGAAAGTATTTCTAAGAAAAAGAAGAAGATAAGGGAAAAAATTGATGAATTTACCCAATTTTTTCAGACTTTACAATAAATTAGACAAAAGTAACTTTGCTGTGGAAGAAGTTAGGCGAAAAGGAGTTGAAAGAAGAAACAGGAGTAGATTATAACGAGGAAAGAGGAAAATAAGAAGAGAAAAAAGAAAAGAAGAGGAGAAAAAAGACAAGAAGAAGAAGAGGAAAAAAGACAAGAAGAGGGGAAAAAGATAAAAAGAAGAAGAAAGGACGAAGTTGGTAAAGAATATAAGCAAGAAGAAAAAATAAAGAGGTGTGTAAGACGGAAAGAATGTATGGGAAGTGGAACAACAAACAAAGAAAAAGAATAAGTAGAAGAAGTAGGAAAATGAGGAGAAGGAGGGGGAAGGAGGAGTACGAGGAGAAGGAGGAGAAAGATTAGAAGGAGGAGAAGGAGGAGGAGGAGGTGGAGGAGGAGGAGGGGAGGAGGAGGAGGGGAGGAGGAGGAAAAATAGGAGGAGGAGGAGGAGGAGGTGCAGGAGGAGGAAGAGGAGGAGGAGAAGGAAGAGGAGGAAGAGAAGGAGGAGGAAGAAGAGGAGGAGGAGGTGCAGGAGGAGGAAGAGGAGGAGGAGAAGGAAGAGGAGGAAGGGAAGGAGGAGGAAGAAGAGGAGGAGGAGGAGGAGGAGGAGGAGGAAGAGGAGGAGGGAGAGGAGAAGGAGTAGGAGGATGAGGAATAGCATTACAAGAAGGAGGAGTAGAATGAGTAGGAGAAAAAAGGAAGAGGAAGAGGAGAAAAATATGGTGAAGGAGAAGAAGAGAAAAATAAGGTGAACGAGATGAAAAAGTGGAGGGGAACTAGAGGATTTGGTAAAGGAGAAAGAGAAGGAGGATGAGGAGTAGGAAGACAAGAAGGAGCAGGCTTAGTAGGAGGATGAGGATGAGTAGGAGAAAAAGGTGGAGTAGGAAGAGGAGAAGAAGATGGAGAAAAGAAGAAGGAGTAGGAGGACGAAGAGAAGGAGGATAATAAGGAGGAGGAGGAGGATGAGAAGAGGAAGGGAAGGAGAATGCGGAGGAGGAGGGTGAGGATGAGTAGTAGGAGAACGAAGATGAATGAAGGAGGAGGAAGAGGTTGTCGAGTTATAAGAGGTGATGAAGGAGGTATTGGAGAAGGTGATGGTTGAGAAGGTGTTGATGGAGGAGGATGGGGAAGATGAGGAAGATGAGGAGGATGAGGAGGATGAGGAGGATGAGGAGGATGAGGAGGATGAGGAGGATGAGGAGGATGAGGAGGATGAGGAACGACAAAAAAGAAGGAAAAGAAGATCAAGAGAGAAAGATAATTATCGAATAAAAAGAAAGATCGTGGATGATAATCGAAAAAACCATTGTACATTCCTTTCAACATCGGTGTGTTGAATTTTGCGGCTGGCCAGGTGAATGAATAATCGACGATTAATTGATTAATTTTTCGATTAGCTCACAATGATATTGAATGCGTGATTAATGAAGCTATAGAAATGACGAGATGTTTTTGTTGCTTCTATATCGGTTCATTTTTCATCTTTTCATCGAAATTTCACGTCAATTTTACGCTTTTATTCTTATATTCTCTTATAAATTAATTAGTTCTCCTTAATATGTCTTAAGAGAAGACTAGCAGCGCCAATTGTTGAGTTCCTGGGAGCTTCACCGGTAACCGGTAAATGTATCCAGTGTCGTCTAATTGGTCCATTTAAGTCTTTTAACATCTATGAATTTAAATAGACCAATCAGACGCTTCCGGTAACATTTACCGGTTATCAGTAAGACTTGGAAACTCAACCATTGCTACACAATTATAAATTATGAGAAGTACGCATAAAATTATGAGAAGTACGCCCGGGAGTTCGGAACCCACCTAAAACTGTAGGTCCAAATCATCAATTGCAATCATCCAATTTATCACCCACGCACAGTTTTCAGACCTATTTGGGCTTCATCCTCTAAAAAAATATTACACATAATTTTATTCAGTTGCAAGTCAGAACAAGATTCGAACTCCAAACTTCAGGAGTACTAAGCCAGCCAAAGCCTCAGCCTATCCAATCATAGACAAGGCGCTCCAACTGACTCTGCTATACGTTTATGATGGCCATTTCAAAGGCCCAATCTCACGTGTCGAGAGAGTGGCCAATTTATTTTTAGATATTTTTTTTTATAAATCTAGTTCTAAAAAGTAATTTCATACACAATAATCAGCTGATGGCTCTGAACATATTTATGAAAATCTACCGGGAGAACCAGTTTTTTGAATAATTAACCACTCTCTCGGCACGTGTTATTGGGCCTTAACTTGTGTTAAAGCCATAGATATAATTGATAACATAGATAATGGACTCCAAGCATGTCTTAATGAGATAGTGTAGCATAAGTTGTGTAAATCACATGTTGTTAGACACATTTACATCTTTATCTACGACCATGTCATAATATATACATCACAGTTTCATAATTGATGCCAAAACAGCTGTCTTTTCGAAATGCTTTTTGAAACCCGTTGCATAATGAGCTCATTATAACACGGGTTCTGGACCAATCAGAAGCATTTTTGATGGAATCAATATCGTAATTCAATATTGTGGAACTATCAGCTGATTTGATCAAACTGCTACACCACCTGCTTTAACCTAACAATCTACTATAACTTCTCGTATTTGAGATGAGAGGTTAGGTATCTCTGACAGTCACAGGTAAAATGAAATTGTTTTAATTAAATGTATACTAGTGGTCGTAGATAGAATAGTGTATGCAACGATTTTATTTGGCCATTAAAGCACTCGTGAGATATTTATAACACTCGCATTCGCCTGTGTTATAACTTACATCTAACTCGTGCCTTAATAAGGGTCAAAATAAAATCGTTGCATAAACTACTATTGATGGCAGCCATTTTTTCTTACCAAAATTTCAAGGTTATGATCTCGATATCCTAGTTAAAAAAATGGCTGTTGTCAAAGGCTAAATGTAAGTAACAACTTGAGATTAGATAGACAATTAATTAGACAGTGTAGTATAAGTTGTGTATATCACATGTTGTTAGACACATTTATAACGGCCTTTGATAGCAGCCATTTTTTCTTACCAAAATTTCAATGTCATGATCTCGATATTCCAGTTTTAAAAAAAATGACTGTTGGCAAAGACTCCTATAGATGTATGTAACAACATGAAATACAAGCAACTTATTTTACACTATTTTGCAACTTTTTGTCAACTGTGCTGGATCTATGTTGTATAAATGATTAAAGAATTCAAGGCTCCAACTACACGGACGATCAGAGTCGTTCGTTTATGCAGCTTTCATCAATAAATTGATTTTGTCACTCAACTACTCAGTTTTTTTATTAAATCGGTAAAAGTTTTGACAATATGTTTTTTCTACACTTCACTCAATGACACTCGATGTTCAACATTGCAATATGGCGCTGGTGTGTGATACACTAGTAAAGTTGGTAGCTGCCAAAGACGTGTTGGTATGCGTGGCTTATTGGCGCCAAATTTAGGCGGGAATTCCTAGCGCGCAAATGGTTAACAACATCAAAGCGAACAATGTCTGCCTTAATAACAGTGTATGAACAATGTCTGCTAGGGTTGTTGTTGGTAGGTGGGGAGGAGTCTATGAGAAAGTTCTCTCTGACTGATCAAACTGACCCAAACTAGTTTATTGAGCTGATACCACTCTGCAGTTGAGCGAATTCTTTTTTCTGATTCATTTTTTCTGCATTCAACACAAATTATTGTGTTGTTGAATGTTACAAACAGAATAGTTACAAACACACACTAAAAGACAAATTACTGCACAGAATAATAACAAAACCAATCACTAACATCAACAACAAACAGGATGACAACTCGCATACATTCATCACACTCACGTACCTCAACAACAAGACTCACAAAATAGCAGCATCATTCAATAAATTCAAATATAAAATAGCTTACAGAACAACTAACTCACTCAAGACAACTAACTCATTTTTTAAATAAAATTTTTTAAGAAACACCTGCATTCTTAGACAACACCTCTAACCAAATACAATAGATCTGGCATTCATAAATTGAAATGCAATGACTGCAACAAGTTATATATAGGACAAACTGACAGGACATTCACCACTAGATTCAAAGAACAAGAGCCATCACACACCCAAACACACATTCCAATTTTGCTGAACACATCATTTCAACAGGCCACAGTTATACAGACATTGACACTAATTTAGACACACTACACTTCACTCACAAAAGCCAGAAACTCAATGTTCTAGAGCAAAATGAAATTTATAAACACACAAAACCACAACCTGGCAGAATTTTAAATTACCAAATTAACTTCTTCTCACACACCCTTTTTGACAAAATAATCCCAATTTCAAACCTCCTACCTACTCATTCCCCCACCCCCTCACTCTTCCAACATCCATAACCCTCAAACCCATGCCTTGATTCAGTGTATTGTGGGTCGTCTGACGATGCTCTCAACATCAGAGCGAAACGGCCGTCGCGCCATAACGTAGTCATAATTTCCACTTAAAAGTGTTTTTTAAGTTTTTATTACAAATTATTGGCTCAATAGGCTACCAATCTGGACTCCCCTGCTACTCAACACAATAAACATAAAAATAAAAATATGAATAAAATCAGCACAATAATGAAAGGAAGTAAAGATACAAGAACGCGAATGTCAATAATTAATTATTTATGTAATAGATTGCCGGCGTCTGTCACAGCCTTAGTAGAGTGTGCAGTCGCGATCGCGTACCACGAGTCTGAAGCATGCCACAGCAATCGCCTGTAGGAAATTCTACAACAAGTAATAATAATAATATCGTGTGACCTGGCTGGCTCAAGTCTGGTGTCAGAGTTATCAGGTCGCACCTGAATAAGTTCAGGGCCTCTGACGTGACTGCTTTTAGGCAGCCGGGACCGACAGCTTAACGTGGCCTCCGAAACACGGGAGTGGCCCGAGGTAAAATCTTTTGGCCAGAACTGGGATCGAACCCGGGACCTTTGGGCTAGCAAAACCAACAAGTTACCGCAGTTTTTAAAAGTCTTCAAAATATAGAAATATTTAAAAAACAATTGAAAACATGTTTAGTTAATAAAACTTTTCATAGTATACAAGAGTTCCTTTCACATCAAAATTAAGCCTCACCTCAACTAATTAATATAGTAATATTATGGTAACTAGTGTATCAAGATTGTATAGTTGTTGATCTGTCTTGTCTCATGCTCCAAGTCTCCAAGACGTAATCTACAAAAAAAGCCATAGCTGTAGCAAGTGCAGGCTACAGCACCGCTCTAAAAATGAAATTTGCAGATCCTCTCTAAATAACTTGATGATATATTTTTTATGTACTCTCTTCTCCCCTCTCAAAATAATCATAATTTTAATAATTCATATTATAATTCTCTTGTTTCTTTTATCATTCCATCATGGTTATGACACAAATATTCGTTCCTGGATTTCTTGTTCCATGACGAACTGCGTTGTTAATATTAAATTTCACATGAAAAGTAAAATATTCATTATTCCTCACGTATCAATTAATCTTTTTTTTTGTCCATTCATATCATGTCTTATCTTTTAACTTAGCATCACTGTTACTTATTTTTCTCTGTTTCCTATATCATATCTGATCTTGATCATTTTCTACTTTATTTTGTAATATATTATACATAATATGGTGAAATATTACATAGTGTTATTAAAGTGAAGGCTGTTCACGACCCCAGTTTTTCCTGTAGCGTTTCTAGATTCTAATAAATGAAAACAACTAGATTTCAATAATCAATAACAAAAGTAATTAATAATTAATTTGAAACTAATCACATACCGTAGCAACAACCTAAATACAAGCATAACCTTCACATAACCTTGTAAACAAATAAGAATGGAACTGTCATGGCCGATTATAAAAAGCCATGAAACTGTGTAGCTTGTAGGCAACTGCAGTGACCCAGTATATCTCTAACAACTCTCACTTTAAAAGCCTCTTTCAAACTTGAATGTAATGCACTTTTTCAAAAAGCGATGAAATTACTGGCGTAATTTTATTATTATTTTCTATTTTCTTGAACTCTCTTTGCGCCTTAGCAAACAATTGTCGGTTGCCAAGGCGACAGTCTCACAAGTTTGCCATTGGAAGCGAGGGTAGGCGATTCGAGTTACCAGAGCACCTTTTTTTAAGTTGATATTCCTCCTCCCGAAAATTTTTCTCAGTTGATTTACTCCCACAAAACAAATGTCTAGATTCGTTCCTGGTTTCCTGCATTTGATAGTCTCAAAACCCTGAGAAATTTTGAATCCATACATTCTGTTACAATATACAAACAACTCAGAAACAGTCCCGCTTGTTTGAAACTGACGTTCCACTACCGTAAAACTCAAAACCTCCACCATGTTTTAAAAAAGGTGTCAATGGAGCAAAGTTTTTCTGTTTCTATTTATTGCATTGCCCTGGCAGTTCACCTGTCTCCCAAAAGTGTATTAAACTAGCCTAAATTCCATACATTCAGGTATTTGTCTAAACAATTTGACAACTTTATCACGCAACTGATAGTAATAAAAATAAAAACCGTCGGTCGTTCAAATTTTCCATAAAATGCGAACAAAAGCAATTTAGAAAGTTGAGAGCTGCTATTGGAACTAGTGGATGAAAATTTTCCACCCCATCCACCGCTAATTCCCCCTCCCTCTGGAATTTCCCCCACATCCACACACGTGCACACACATGCCATTGTTAATCCATCAATCACAGGAAGTTGAGTGTGTAAACAAAGCTCAACATTTTCCGTCTCTTTCTGTCACCGTCTTGTGCTAACGAAAAAAGTTTCTATCTCGAATAAACAGCTCTGTAATAAACCGTTGTATTCGATGTAAATTATACTGAAATAAACTGGAAAAAGAAAAAAAAATGAAAAAAGTTTTCATTTCACCTCAACTTTGTGACATGTTCAGCTGTCTATGAATGTTATATTGTGAAAGAAATCAATGTATGGTATTTTTTCACAATGATTCTCAAAAGCTGAATTACTCCCTCAATTCCATTGAGACCAAACAAGTTGAAGTTTTTTTCAAATTTTTTTTTTTGTAGATTATGTCTTGGAGACTCCAGTTAAGGAGTATAAGACAAGTCAGATTAACATTAGTCATAAACACTAGATACCATAATTAATTACTATATCAATTAGTTGAGGTGAGGCTTAATTTTGATGTGAAAGGAACTCTTGTACACTATAAAAAGCTTTATCAACTAAATATTTTTTCAATTGTTTTTTAAATATTTCTATATTTTCAACTCTTTAAAAACTGCGGTAGCTTATTGTAGAATTTCCTACCAATATAACTAGGTTTTTGTTTGAATAAGCTACTATTGTGACTCACCAAGTGATAATCTCCTCGGCTTCTTGTATTATAATCATGTACATCAAGATTTTGGTTAATATCATTCGTTTTTACATATAAAGTAGCTTCATACACATATAAGCAGGGTACAGTTAGGAGACCAAGTCTCTTGAACAACGGCCTACATGAATCCAATCTATTTACTCTTTCTATACACCTAACTGCTTTCTTTTGGATCTTAAACACCCTATCAAGATTTTGTTTTGATGAATTACCCCATACTAAGATAGCATACCTAATATGTGACAGTAAGAGCCCATGGTAAGCTGTAAAAAGTAACTTTTTGTCATTCAATCTAGCGAGCTGTCGCAGGACAAATACCCCAGATGAAATTTTACAACATATTTTCTCAATGTATGGTGCCCAGGTCAATCTTCTATCCAACAAAACTCCTAGAAATGCAATGTTTTTTCCTGGACTAGTTGATTATCATTTACAAACACGTTTATAGCCCTATCTTCATTTGAATTATGTTTGTTTTTGAATTGAAGGTATTGGCATTTTTTACTATTTATTGTTAATTTCAACTGATTTAAGAATTGGACAATGGACTGCACACCTATATGGGCACTTATTTGTAAATTATCTAGAATGGAATTGCTGAAAATGAGTGATGTATCATCTGCAAATAAGAGGGCTCCACCACTAATTAATTCTTTAGGTAAATGGTTGACATATAACAAGAAAAGCAATGGACCTAGTATTGACCCCTGGGGCACTCCAGCTTGGACCTCTAATTTATTAGCGATTAAATAATAATAAGACCTCTGATGAAATAATGTGTAGACCTCTTGATATTGGATAATCAATAATGATGTTAGTTCTTTTTTTGTAATAAATTGTTGACCAATTTCAAGCATTTATTGGTTTCTTTAATCACTGACTACAGAGGAAGGAAACTACTAGGAAACAACAATGAGCCATTAATATACAAACTTTTTGCTACAATAGACATTTGGCAATTAGGTCTGCATCGTCATAATTAATTCTATGTTCTGGCTCTAAAATCGAAACAAACTTCAAAATTATCTTTACTTTCATTAGACGTTAGGACTATATTAGTGCTTCTTTCACAAAGTGCAATTCTAAATTAATATTCTAGAATAGGAAGGAATTGGTCACTGTTCTTCAAAGTTGAAATTCCTTATGCAAACTTGCCATAACCTAACATTTACATTATTTATTGATTGCTTTAATTAATAGTGGCAATTACATTTTTTTGAATGTTTGGCACACGTCAATGACACAATAATAATAACATTAATTATAAAATTACTGTCTTATATATCATTATTATATACAGTCAATCCATAAAGCCCAACACACACGAACTGCAACTCAATTGCAAAATTCTCGTCGGTTGCAGACAGTAACACAATTCAATGGGATTAGATACGAAATGTTATAGAGCGCACACACACACGACGGCAACAGAACTGCAAGCCAGCGTCAGCCCGACGTCAAAAATGAAGTCGAAGTGTCAGTATCGACGGCAACTCAGCGGCAGTTCAACTGCAACCGACGGCAATTTTGCAGTCGAATTGCCGCTGGATTGCCGTCCGTGTGTGTTGGGCTTAAGACATCACATTACATATAACTACATATCTCAATTGTTTATTATGTCTATCATTATCGTCCAATCTCTAATTTCTATAGATGGTTGTCCTCCCCAGAGGCTCTGCTGAAGAATTCCGTTATACTTTAGTGCTAAAAATTTGCGAAGAAAGCAGGTCTCAGCGAAAGCCTGCTGTATTACTGCGTGTATATCTGCCGTGAATTGAATGGATGAATAAATAAATAATACAAAAGTGAAAATTGGAATGTGAGTTCTTCTTCCTGTCGATTTTCCTTTGCAGCTAACTCATTCTAAACACTCAGTGCAAACTCAGATGCGATAATACTGTACTTGGAAGCGAGAAAAGCTGTTCTAATTTACAAAGAAAAATACATATTCACGTTATATTACATATATTTTTATATTATAGATTCATTTCACATGAGTGATTTTAGTGTTTACTCAGAAGCATGTAGCGGGCCTTAGTTTGCCCTTCACTGATTTATTGTTATGTGATTCTATTAATAACAATATTGTTGAGAAAACCTTCAATTACTGTCTATGAGCTAGAATTTATTACTGCAATTAAACTTAATTTTGTTAATTTTTCTTTATTTTTCAGAACTACTCTCGGCTTTGATAGAAATCATCATAGGAATGTTTCAGAACTTCTTGATAATCTTCTTAGAGGATATGATAACAGCATCCGTCCAGGATTCGGAGGTAAGCTACTGTATAATATACCTCCATATATAATACTAGAATTGTGCCCCCGCTGGTTCGGAACCCACCTTAAAACTGTAAGTTCACCATGTTCCCCATAACATGGCTCAAACGGCGAGGTGGAACCATATAAATAGTGGTTCACCGTTATTTCTAGAAGTACCTATACCTTTTTTTCTATGGGTGGAACTACCCGTGAGGTTCTTCCTATCAATAAAAACTGCCCACCATTTCAAAACTTGTTTTGTGAACTACAAATGGCTGTTTATTATAAAGGATATTTGAAAAAAAATATTTAAAAAAATACTAAAAAATATTTTTCAGTTGATATTTTACCGAAAAATGCTTAGGGATCGCCCCTGCTATTCTCTTATAAGTGACAATGGGAAGAATAGGGCACAAATTCAATTTAACGGTGACAAAAGATGTTTTCTACGACAGATGACATCGGAGATGGATACGGAGAGACTCCAGTTGGGGCTTAGAGCTTGGAGCACTTAACAAGCTGCAATGCGTGTAACATAAGCTTCTCCTATGGTCAGAAGCACATTGTGGAAGGACCAGGGACTTAGCTAGTAATTTGTGAAGAGGGGGTCTAAACTGATTCTTACCTAAAGGGGGGGGGGGTGGAACTAGTAGGATGAAAACCGAAATGGGAAATATTTAAAAAATGAGATTAATAGTAATTATTTAGGTATTAAGAGTGTGAAGAGCGATTTTATCACTCCAGCTAAACAGTTACTAAAACAGTAACAGTTTTTTTTTTTTTACACAAAGTATAGCAGAGTGCGATAATTTTTTGAGAGTGATAAAGAGGCTTTACACTCGAATTACAGCAACATTTTCCTACAATTGCAGTTTTGGATTTCCCTTCAATAATTGTACGAAATAATTTCCGTATAATGCGCCATCAGCAAAGACTTGTACCTTGGGTCTTTTATCATGAAAATATTAAACTTTAAGTCACTGATGCCCGATTTCTAGGTCGGTTGATAAATCATTCAATGAATTTATACATTTCATAATGAAATATAAATCTGAATTAGAAGACTAAGTAGCCGGGCACATAAATATAAAGAGCATGAAATATTCATATAGATGGTAGAAAATTTCGAATTACCATTTTTATTTTATTAAATGCACTGACGACATTTTTATGTTTCCGTATATTAAACTCAATTAATACTAATATATTAATATATTAATACTAGAATATTTAATATTATTAGAAACAGTAACAGATACAATTGCCGTGCTTCTTCTCCAATTACTCCTATGGCATTATTATTATTATTATTATTCTTCTACTTCTTCTTCACCTCTTCCTCCTCCTCCTGCACCTTCTCCTCCTTCTCCTTCATCTCCTCCTTCTCCTCCTTCTCCTCCTTCTCCTCCTTCTCCTCCTTCTCCTCCTTCTCCTCCTTCTGCTCCTTCTCTTCCTTCTCCTCCTTCTCCTCCATCTCCTCCTTCTCCCCCTTCTCCTCCTTCTCCTACTTCTCTTCCTTCTCCTCCTTCTCCTCCTTCTCCTCCTTCTCCTTCTTCTCCTCCTTCTCCTCCTTCTCCTTCTTCTCCTCCTTCTCCTCCTTCTCCTCCTTCTCCTACTTCTCCTCCTTCTCCTCCTTCTCCTCCTTCTCCTCCTTCTCCTCCTCCTCTTCCTCCTCCTTCTCCTGCACCTTCTCCTCCTTCTCCTCCTTCTCTTCCTTCTCTTCCTTTTCTTCCTTCTCCTCCTTCTCCTCCTTCTCCTACTTCTCCTCCTTCTCCTCCTTCTCCTCCTTCTCCTCCTTCTCCTCCTTCTCCTCCTTCTCCTCCTTCTCCTCCTTCTCCTCCTTCTCCTCCTTCTCCTCCTCCTCTTCCTCCTCCTCCTCCTCCTGCACCTTCTCCTCCTTCTCCTCCTTCTGCTCCTTCTCCTCCTTATCCTCTTTCTCCTCCTTCTCCTCCATCTCCTCCTTCTCCTCCTTCTCCTCCTTCTCCTCCTTCTGCTCCTTCTCTTCCTTCTCCTCCTTCTCCTCCATCTCCTCCTTCTCCCCCTTCTCCTCCTTCTCCTACTTCTCTTCCTTCTCCTCCTTCTCCTCCTTCTCTTCCTTCTCTTCCTTTTCTTCCTTCTCCTCCTTCTCCTCCTTCTCCTCCTTCTCCTCCTTCTCCTCCTTCTCCTCCTTCTGCTCCTTCTCTTCCTTCTCCTCCTTCTCCTCCATCTCCTCCTTCTCCCCCTTCTCCTCCTTCTCCTACTTCTCTTCCTTCTCCTCCTTCTCCTCCTTCTCCTCCTTCTCCTTCTTCTCCTCCTTCTCCTCCTTCTCCTTCTTCTCCTCCTTCTCCTCCTTCTCCTCCTTCTCCTCCTTCTCCTACTTCTCCTCCTTCTCCTCCTTCTCCTCCTTCTCCTCCTTCTCCTCCTCCTCTTCCTCCTCCTTCTCCTGCACCTTCTCCTCCTTCTCCTCCTTCTCTTCCTTCTCTTCCTTTTCTTCCTTCTCCTCCTTCTCCTCCTTCTCCTACTTCTCCTCCTTCTCCTCCTTCTCCTCCTTCTCCTCCTTCTCCTCCTTCTCCTCCTTCTCCTCCTTCTCCTCCTTCTCCTCCTTCTCCTCCTCCTCTTCCTCCTCCTCCTCCTCCTGCACCTTCTCCTCCTTCTCCTCCTTCTGCTCCTTCTCCTCCTTATCCTCTTTCTCCTCCTTCTCCTCCATCTACTCCTTCTCCTCCTTCTCCTCCTTCTCCTCCTTCTGCTCCTTCTCTTCCTTCTCCTCCTTCTCCTCCATCTCCTCCTTCTCCCCCTTCTCCTCCTTCTCCTACTTCTCTTCCTTCTCCTCCTTCTCCTCCTTCTCCTCCTTCTCCTTCTTCTCTTCCTTCTCCTCCTTCTCCTTCTTCTCCTCCTTCTCCTCCTTCTCCTCCTTCTCCTACTTCTCCTCCTTCTCCTCTTTCCCCTCTTTCTCCTCCTTCTCCTCCTCCTCTTCCTCCTCCTTCTCCTGCACCTTCTCCTCCTTCTCCTCCTTCTCTTCCTTCTCTTCCTTTTCTTCCTTCTCCTCCTTCTCCTCCTTCTTCTCCTTCTCCTCCTTCTCCTCCTTATCCTCTTTCTCCTCCTTCTCCTCCATCTCCTCCTTCTCCTCCTTCTCCTCCTTCTCCTCCTTCTCCTCCTTCTCCTCCTTCTCTTCCTTCTCCTCCTTCTCCTCCATCTCCTCCTTCTCCTACTTCTCCTCCTTCTCCTCGTTCTCCTCTTTCTCCTCCTCCTGCTCCTTCTGCTCCTTCTCCTCCTTCTGCTCCTTCTCCTCCTTCTCCTTCTCCTCCTTCTGCTCCTTCTCCTCCTTCTCCTTCTTAATCTCCTCCTTATTCTCCTCCTTCTCCAGTTACTCATTCTCCTCCTCCTCCTCCTCCTCCTCATTCAGTTTTCGTCATCTTCTACTTCTTCATTTCCTTCTTCTCAGTTTTACTTCTCATTCTCCTTCCCCCATTCCGTCAATCTCTTCTTATTACCCAGCTGCAGAGCTTCGTCGTCATAGGACATCATAAAGACGTTTATATATTGGATAAGAATGAGTGAAATAAACATAAAAATTCTACAAGCTGGGAAAAATTTGGTTGTTGAAGAACTAAACTAGAAATTATTGACTTTAAATCCATAAACAAGTTTTCTACACTACAGGAAGCTACTTATAATAATGTTTATAGACTTTTAAATTCTGCAATTCAACGCACAAAATTCTTCGCAAACAAGATGACTTTTTTCAGATCCTTTTTTCCATGCAAATCTCAGAGGACATTTCATTCCGTGAATTCTATCACTTTCTCATTGTGTCACTCAAGAGAATTTACATTTTTTGCTCCAGGGCTCCATACCTGATTTCCATTTTTGTTTTGTTTCTAAGCTCCGTATTCTGTGGCCTTTCCACTTTTTTGTACTTAATAATAAGAGAATGTCCACAGAAATCTCGCTGTGCCTTCCTGGAATGCGAGTCTCGAACTACAACTTTTTAAGAGGTTTATTGTGATGATGCTTCTTCTAATACCTTTCACAACTGTGCTTATTTTATGCGTTCCGAAGAGAACATCTCAAAAGAGGTCATGACAAAAAGTTACTTTTTACAGCTTACAATGGGCTCTTACTGTCACATATTAGGTATGCTATCTTAGTATGAGTTAATTAATCAAAACAAAACCTTGATAGGGTGTTTAAGATCCAAAAGAAAGCTGTTACATGTATGGAAAGAGTAAATAGATTGGATTCATGTAGGCCGTTGTTCAAGACTGAATCTCCTAACTTCAACCTGCTTATACGAGCATGAAGCTACTTTATATGTTAAAAAGAGTTATACGTCAACCAAAATCTTGACCTACGCGATTATAATACAAGAAGCCGAGAGGAGATTACCACTTGGTGTATCACAATAGTAGCTTGTAGCTTGCATCTTACAATAGTAGCTAAACAAAACCCTAGTTATATTGGTAAGAAACTCTACAGCAAGCAGCCGCAGTTTTTAAAGAGTCTTAAAAATATAGAGATATTCAAAAAACTATTGACAAAATGTTTAGTCGATAAAGCGTTTTTTTTTTTTTTTTGTACATGAGTTTCTTTCACATCAAATAAAGCCTCACCACAACTAATTATGTAACTAGTGTATAGGATAGTATAATTTATTGTTAATCTGACTTGTCTTACACTCCTTAATTGGATTCTTCAAGACGTAATCTACAAAAATCTTCACGTACGCTATTATAATACAAGAAGCCGAGCAGATTATCACTTGATGAGTCACAATAGTAGCTTATTCAAATAAAAAAAAGAAGCTATTTCTATTGGTAGGAAACTCTACAACAAGCTGCCGCAGTTTGAAAGATTCTTCAAAATATAGAAAAATTAAAAAAACAATTGAGAAAATATTTAGTTGATGAAGCTTTTTATTGTGTACAAGAGTTCCTTTCATATCAAAATTAAGCCTCACCCCCCAACTAATTGATATAGTAATAAATTATGGTAACTAGTGTCATGCCAAAAAGTAACTTTTCACAGCTTACACTCTTACTGTCAAATATTTGGTATGTTGTCTTAGTATGGGGTAATTCATCAAAGCAAAACCTTGATAGAGTGTTTAAGATCCAAAAGAAAGCTAGTAGATAAGATAGGATTATAAGATTGTATTATTGTTGATCTGACTTTCTTATACTCCTTAACTGGAGTCTCCAAGACGTAATCAACAGAAAAAAAAATCTTTGGGAACTGAGATGAAAAAGGAGAAGAAAAAGAACAAGTGGAGAGAATGAGTTATTATTCATTTTTTCATACTGGTAATGTTTATCATACTGTGTTAAAAGTTATACTTTTTGAATTTATTGTTAAAAATAAACAGGTTTTTCAGCTTTTCAACATTTTTATCTGTGGTTCTTGTCTGATTTTCAAACTCACGCACTCCTTGGGCTCAGGTTGATGCTGGCAAATTTAAAGATAGGTTGTTTGGAATTGGATGGGCCTCTCTTTCAATCGATAGGCAGTAATGCTGTGGTCGAATCTCGTTTACGATTGCGGTCTGATCAGGCATGTCACTCCCATCTGACGCCCCGCCCCCACCCCTTCCACCCTAAACTTGTCACCCCCCCCCCCACACATAACAACGCATCTACTGAGAATTCCACAAGTTTTGTCCCGGCTTCAATCGTAGGAGCTATGTGAGCTCTGATGAAATTATCGTGACCAGGAAAGAATCAAGAAATTTTTTGTGGGGCTCTCAGAATCACAAAAAATATGTATGGGATATCGTTAAAAAAATTCCCTCCCTCCCTTAAAGTATACAAATAATAGTAGTATAGGCGAGAGATGTTCCGGTGGTTCGGAACCCACCTAAAACTGTAGGTCCAACTCATCAATCACCATCATCTAACTCATTACCCACGCACAGGTCTAAGACCAGCGGGTTTCATCCACAAAAAAAAAATATCTGTAACGCTAGCCAAGAAAAGTATGCTTAAATTTCGTGCTGATTATGCCCACACTTGAGTCCGAGACTTGTGCGTGGGTAAGGATAATTTTATTAATGAAACTATAGTTTGAGGTGGGGTCCGAATTACCGAATAGAATTACCGATCCTCACTCCCTTAAAGGATACAAATAATAGCAGGTTACTCTGGAGATGAGACATTAGACAAGAATAAATATGTCAAAGTTTTTCTCGCTGATGATGTCCGAGACTTGTGCGTGGGTGATGTGTGGATGATGTTTATGTTATGGATTCTCATTAATCACTCACAAGTCTCCAAACTCATGTGGGCATCATCCATAATAAAAAAAGAACCTACAGTCTTATGTGAGTTCCGAATTGCCATGTAAATGCTATTAAAGAGCAGTTAATGTCGTGCAATTTTCCGTCGATCACCTTTATTTTCGTAGGATGATGCTGACATAGGTCTGAGACTTGAGTGTGGGCAATGAGTTGGTAATTGATGAGTTAGATCTACAGTTTCAGGTGAGCTCTGAACCACTAGGGATTGGTTTTTAAGCAGAGGTTTTTGCCGGCCATCCAAATCGGTCACCCTTACAATGAGGACCTAAGAGTTCGTAGCTTATTGAACCGATACCTAAGCGCAGTCCCGCCTAAGCATCGCGACACCGCGCTCGACGAGCAATCTTACCCTGTAATCCAACATTTTTAATTTTTCCAAAAACCTAGCATTATCTAATAAACGAATCAAGGTATGATTTTGAAATTGAGCCCAAATGCAAGACATTTTTATCATTAACTTGTTATGTGAATTTAACGACTTGCAGTCAAATAATCATTAAGAATAAGTAAAATTTACTTACTCTGTAGGCCGAGCGCTTTCGAATCTTTGAGATCCGTTTTCATAGGCGTGTTCCTAGATCATCGATGTCAGTTTTTTGGTTAGAAGAATTGTGGTTTTGTAAAATGTGATCAAAAAGTTTGTGTGATTTAAAATTAAGTTGTTCGTTGAGGATGTTTTGTTTATTGTGTGTGGTGTGTTTATATATTTCAAATTGTTCCAAGGTGTTGAGTTCGTGTCCTTTAGATTTTATATGGAGAATGTGTAGGTTGGTAGTGATGTCAGTAAAAGTGTGTCCAGTTTGAATGATATGGTCGGCGAAATTCGATTCAGCTATTGATGTCAGGGCTTGAAAATGTCCCTTGTAACGTTGTTTGAATGTGCGGCCTGTTTGTCCTATGTAGAATTTGTTACAATCAGAGCAGTTCAGTTTGTAGATCACTGGGAGATCGTATTTGTTTGTGTTCAGTGTGGTTTTGAGTGTAAGTGCATTTTTTATTTTGTTTTTTGTTCTGAATGAGATGGTGTGACCGGCTTTTTTGAAGATTTTTGCTAGTCTGTTTGATTTTTGATTAATGTATGTCATTGTGATGTATTTTTTGTCAGTGGTGCTAGTGCTTTGTTTTTTGTTTGTTATTTTATGATTGAGTTTGTCAATTAGGTGGTGTTTGAAGCCGTTTTCTTGTGTTAGGTATTTTATTGTATTAAATACCGTTTTTATATTTGTATTAAATGTCGTTAAATTCCCTTATAAGTTAATAATAACAACGCAGTTCGTTATGGAACAAAAAATCCAGGAACATTTTTATCATTAGAATTGAGTATTTTCAAAAATTTAATTTTAAAACTAATTATAGCCTAATTTTGAAAAATTATCTCAAAAATAATTTAAAAAAATTGGTTGATTGCAGGACCGCCAGCGGTGGTTGAGGTGGATATTATGGTTCGCAGCATGGGTCCAATATCGGAAGTTGACATGGTAAGTAAAAAATTCTCGAGTCTATTGAAATTTCTGGAAAAATTCGATCAATTTTTCCACTACTGCATTTCATTCACTGCAATGGCGGATTTCAATGCCATTCTGTAAGGAAGGGGGCAGGATGCACCATTTGAGGGGGAGAGAGAATATTTTATTCTTTTAATAATATTTTATTATATCGCGAAATTACAAGTGATCTAATAAAATAACTTGCTTCACATATTTAAAAAACAACCTCAATAATATTACTTGACATATTTTTTGGAGCTGATCAGAAATAAATGTTAAAAACTAATTTGTCAATATCTAAAATATCTGTTTAATATGATATTTTGAAATATATATATATGCATGAATATAAATATATAAATTTTTAAGCATAAATTTATAAATATATAATATGTATATATGCCTATATTTGAATTAGAATATTTTATTGCAAAAATCAATAGTACATACAAGCAGATAATTATATATGCAACCTAGAATTAAAACATAAAAATAAATACAAGAATGTGTTTATAAATCATTAATCATAACTCATAATGATAAATCATTGTATAAATCAATCAAGAAAATTATAACTAAGAGTTATTTGGGAGACACAAATATAATATTCTAGGTAATTTTAAATATTCTTCACTCCGTTTTCATAAATACTGATGTACTAAAATAAGTACGTTCTGAACTTAAAATAAACATTGATAGTCTTATCTTACTAGAAAAACTTGGAAACTGAATTATTTATCTAAGGAGATTTAATTATTCAACACACTTTTACTCGTAACAATTCAAATCCATCTATTTTTTTCTTTAAACATACAAATGAAGTTACAACAAATTGTTTAGTAAAATTACAAAATACATAATAGAATATAATTAATATTCTCTTCCTAAAATACTTTTAATAGCATTTGAAAACACGGCGAGGCAAGGAAAACCTGAGGCTGAGAGCCAGCAGTGGATTCCATATAATAGAACAAAGTTCAAATAAGATATCGAACGCACTACAACTAAACTACAACTAACAAATAATTCAAACTAGACAGAAAAAAAAACATAAGAATATATGGTAGGAAATGCAAAGTCAAAGTATGGTTAAGCTATTGTTTGATAGGATCCATTCATGGAATAAACTTCTAAAGTTTATTGTTATTGTCTTCTTTAAAATATATAGGTGTTAAATTTACTAATTTATATGATAACATGATTTGAAAACTACTTCCACTAGGGAACTTATTACATATCTTCCTTTTAAAATACTTATAGAATAATAACAATATATGATCAAAGAACAAGTAATAAATAAAATGAAAGCCGGAATAACCATCACGAAATGTGTGTGTTTTTCTTAATAATTATATCATAGTATTTGGAAACGTAGTGTTCATATTTCTTATTCAAGAGATATATATTAAAACATTTTAATAAATGTTTCTTATTCAAGAAGTGGAACTTTTTCTATTTTAAAGGGATATTTCATGTAACTCAAAGTCTTTCATTCATCCTTTGATATTTTTATTCAAATTTCCCATTTTACTTTGATGATAATAATTATATATTTACTTCATACTTCCTTTTACGTCTTCCCCATAATCTGATAACTGGGGAATCGTCATTTTTGGAATTGATACAATAATTGACAAGCTTGTGCATTGTTTTTGAGCAGAAAGAACACGTTTTGTTAGTTTAAAAAAATTATATTTGCTAGCCTAATGCAATAAATAATTTCAACTTTTGACTTCTAAAAATCGCCGCCAGGCACTATACAGTGAATTTGGTACCGAGTAACCGGTTAAATGGAGTACAGCATTCTTAACACTCTATAATACAGTATACAGGATACAGGATACAGTACTGTATTTAGTGCGATATTTTTGTACATCTATCTTTCAGTTGGCACCTGCTGCATGCAACAGGTGACTTTTTGCAAATCACTGCAGAAATAAGTCACCCGAAAAATTCACATCCTCCTGTGATTTTCATGAATATCATGACTCTGTTATCCTTTCCAACAAATTTTCTAGTATTTTGAAACATCGGGTGCAACACAAAAATGAAATTATTCTCCAGTGAAGGGCTAGCCACAGAATGACGGTGGTCATACTCGTATATTTTTTAAATGTATTTACAGGTAATCATTGCCCTTGGTATCGGATACTATATATATTTGGGATTTTTTCAAAGAATTTTATTATTTCTGGTAAACTAATAGTATAGCAGTTGTATTATAATATATCTGAAAAATAAAATAAAAGAATAAATCATTTTATAAAATGAATTAAATTGAATTGAATGTGAAATGAACTGAAAAATGAAATGAAATATGCTTGTGTGTAAGATGTAACTACAGTTATTATTAAAATATTCAAGAAAATAAGGAAAAATGGTCATGAAATCATCTTCATCAAAGTATGGAGTAGATTATCTGGGTTTATGTTGTAAAACTTGATATTTCCTTGAATATCTCAATAAATACTGCAGCAAAACATACTTCTCACATGTTTCCTTCGATTTTTCAGCTAATTTTTCAAACAATTAAATTTTATCACTTCACAGAATAAATGGGGATGGTACTACAAATCTCTGAAGGGGTAAATTGATAGAGATAGCTGCTCACTGCAGCAATTTTAATTTCTGTAAGAAGACGTTTCCGGATCTATGTTTATATTTTATAAACATTATTTTATTTTGGACAGAGGAATCAGCTATTAAAGTACGATTCGGTCCTCCTTAAACACTCAGCACATATAATATCCTATATATCCTAAAAAACATCGTATATAACCCTATACAGGGCACATACTTACTGCATGATCGATTAACTTGGTGCATAGTACATGATCTTTAAATCATTCAAATTTATGTGTGATAAGTCATTTGATTTGTATTATTCATAAACCATATATTTTATTCTGTTGCATACCATATCAATATGTTTGTCCCACCTTAAATTTTCATCGATGATCAATCCTAGTTACTTACTTAGTGAACTTGACTTTGTTGATTTCTGGGCGATGTCATTCCTTAGAAAATAATATCTTGAGAACATAGAATCTGACAATTTTTACAGAAATTACAGGATGAATAAAGGCACTAGAGATCTCTGAATGGGCTCAGAGATTTTTATTTCTGTGACAAAGCGTTATTTTATGAACCATATTCTTGCTATGATTAGCGTTAAGGGGATTTTATAACCCCTTTTAAGGTAGGGTGCAGCCTGATTCCCTCCCTGGCGAAAGGTTGACCCTCGGTTTTCCACAGGTAGAAAGTTGACTGCCCAATTCCCTCCCAGCCACTGCTCTATTATCACTGTACAGTATTATTACAACCTGCCAACTTCTGTAATATTATTACAACCTCTCATACTGTTAACATGTCTCACTAGTGTCAAGTTGTGTCTAGTAAAAGAGAACGAAATTTATTATTAATGAATAGTTATAAGTTTTCCTCTCAAAAAGTATTAAAAAGGAAATTTTAATACTTTCAAGGAGGCGAACTGACTCACACCCCAAACAATCTAAGATATATATGAGCTGCGTCAGTATTTTAAATGTGTTCAAATTTTACACGTGTGTCAATAAATACTCACAATAAATTCTAGATTTTCGCTTCAAGTATGTGTTTAATCATTTCACCAACGGGAGTGAATCGGGCTATGATTTTTATAATATGATTGTTCACGTCTGGGAGGTAATCAGGGTATGATTTTCACCTGGTTGAGGTCCTGGGAGAAAATCAGGCGTAGCCCTCAAGGTGAATAGCGCATACTCTGATGACTTGGAGAAGTTTACTATAATTACATTTTTAAATCAATGCCCTTCCGTTTGTAACTTTATTAGAGATGTTGATAAGATAACACTTTTCTTAAGCCACGACGCCTTGTTAGTTAGTCGCATGTATCACAGTACACATAATCAAAGCTCGACAACGATATTAGATCCGAGTTCGAGCTGAAACTTGGGAGCACATCAAAGCTGTTCGATAATAATCAACTAGTACAATAATGAGAGTGTTCACACGATTGCAAGTTGCTTATAATGTGCGCTCGTATCGAATTGATGTTGAACAAAGCCGGGTTGTGGCAAGTGTTGAAGTTCTGGGGGGGGCCTACGCGTTCTAGGGGGGCCTAGGGGTTCTATGGGGTGGAGGGGGTATATAGGTTACGAGGGGTGGGGAGGTGCTAACCTCACAATTAGATATGTGCGGGTTCACGCGGGAAATCGCATATGCTGCAACAGTCGAACGTTTATTGGCCTAACACAACCTGAATAGTGAAGAGCGTGTGTGTGTATATGTTTATATTCACGTTTATATTCATGCTACTGGTGCATGTAGGTGAACTGATTCATGATAAGCTACACAACATTATTTATGTTACATAACATAATAACGATGAAATACTCACTCCTTCAATCATTCTCTTTCACTTTCTAACACTCAGGTCGTTCTCTCTCTTACACGTACACACAGACTCTCTTCTTCCTCACTTCCTGTCTTCTCTCTCACTCCTTCTCACACCATAATTCTCTCTCTCTCTCATCATAACCTGTCATCTCTTCTCTCCCTGCTCATAACTATCAAACCGCGATAACTAGCTCATAAAGTTGTACAAGATGAGGTTTTCATTGTAACTGAATACACAGTGCATTCACGTTGTAGTGCGATTTAATTGCAACATGTTGCTATATTGCATGTGCCTTATTGTGGCTTAAGCTGAATTAAGGTGTTTCATCTCAGATACAAATAAGGCTACATTAATTATTATTATTATTATTGTGTTGCTTTCCAAACGCCTCTGTCGAATGAGAGATTTAACACAGGAAGGAGCTCAGTGGTGTGCTAGACAGTTTAACCTACTCACTTAGGGGAGTATCTCACATCGTCTAGATTTCAGATCGTCTAGGTGCTATTTTAAAACGAATCTGGAGTATGTGAGACGGCTGGAAGTATCATGCGCTGATCGTCTCAGATCGTCTAGTATTCACATCGACTAGCGTCTCACTTCCTCTATATTTCATATCGACTAGGTTCCATAGCAGCCAGGCCGGTACAGTCAGCTACCGACTAAAATAGAGCCCGCCAGCTGTAATCACACGTTCTAATTATTCCATATCGTTTCACAATGCCATTTCACTATCTGAATTCCAACGAAAAAAAATAATTTTGGTACACTTGACAAATGAAGGGTGCAGGGGAAAAACCAACATAGTCCAAAAATTATAAAATTGAGTTTATGGTGGCAACCATTACTTTATCAGCTGTAGTTTAACATGACAGAGCGTACTGGGGAAGAAAGAACTCAGTCTCAAGTTATAGCAGCTGAAAGATTTCTACAACAGGGAAATAACCAATTCAGTCCAGTTGGAACTGGGAAAGATACAACGCAGTCCAACACATATGGCCGTGGCACATGCGCAGTAGTTCGTTCAGCACTGCTTTTTTCACAAGTTCTTAGTTTCTTTACGGTTACGGGCATTGATTGATAGACATTATGGCTACAGTTCTTATCTAATATTATGATGAATATCGTCGTCTGGTTGGGAGGTCCATGGTTCGATTACCAGCGGTGACTGATATTTTTGTACAGTAGCATTCATCGATCTCCATCAGCTATTCAATGCTTTTGTCAATATCTGCCATTGTAGAAGTCTCCAGTATAAATTAACAGTACTTTGAGGAATTCGAAATTAATAAATTCCGTTTTTGTATATTTTCCAGTTTGTTAAATTGTCATTTACTTCAAACTAACTTATAATTTAACTAATACTTGACTAATTTAACTGATACACATGTTTTTAAACACAGAATAACAAAAAACAGGGGAAAAAACCACTGAGTCCTGATGAGAGTTTATAAAAGAATTTATTATTTAAAAACGGAATTTTTTACAGTAAATGTTATTTTATTAGGTATCCAGGGAAAAGCGAACAAGCCCGATCATACTGAATTGAAATGTGTGAAAAAATCACAAAAACAATAACGCGTTTTTAACTTTATTTTTGCTCTCCTGAAAAAACATCATTTTGTGACTATGTTGAATTTTCCCCTGCGCCCTTCAAATGGTATTACGTGATCCCAACAATGCAAAAAAACATAAATTTGAAGCAGTCGTTCAGCTTTTATAAGCACTTAGTTCCTTTCAAGTTGTTTAACGATTTATTTTTTCTTCTACAGTTATTCACTGTTATTCTTTCAATGTTATTAATTGCTATAGTGCTATATTTACAAAGTTTCATTTTGATGTACATTATACAACGTTTTCAATATAGGCCTACAGCAATATTTAGCTTAATTTATAACAGAAATATACAATGCTGTGGATAATTACTATCCTATAGCCTACACTGGATAAATATACTGCAAATACTTTCAATAACTTACAATAAGAATAACTATTTATGTTATAATAACTTACAATTAAGGGAAAGGCTCCGTTGAGCCTGCCTTTGGTTAGAGTCAGTTAGAGACATTATATTCTATATCATATGTCAGAATTGAATTACGTTGATTTCAGCTCTAACTGAAAATCATAAATTCAAATCGATTTTTCAAATACGAGTAGCTTTGGATAAACTCTACATAAAGAAATATTTCTTATTGATTTCATAATTCCTAATTCATGCTCTTTATTTTTTATTAATCTATCCATATTGCAGGAATATTTGTCTATCAAGTCTCATTTTTAATTATTTTTGAACATGCAGGGTTTTCTTCTCAAAAAATTTCACGAATTATGGAAGCTGTACGTACATAAATCATTTGATTTCAAAATCAATAGACATTGGAAATTATGTTTTCACTATCATTGCCATAATGAATATCTATATCATGTCTTAACAGGAAAATGTCGCAAATTTTGTCCAGTTTTTTTTATGGACATGTACTCCATTTTTGTGAAATTCAAATTCGAGTTATGGAGTTCGCTGTATCCACTGCAATCAATAGGAGAGGGTTTGGGGGGGAAAGTTTTGGGAAATAAACTCTCAAAAACTGATTTTTAGCAGTTTTTTGCGGAGGATAGTATCCACAAAAGTTTAAAGCTTGTGCGTGTGTAATGTGATTGATGTTGATGAAAGATGAGAGAACCTACAGTCTCAGCTACAAAGGTAAATGGCTGTAAACAATATCAGAGCAGCTGGAAAAGTTGAAAACAGTCAAACGGTCACCGTTTTAACCACTGTCACGAGTATTACGTGACTTATCTTCTATTGCTAGGAAGACCCAACGATTTCTATACATAAATATTTATGTAGCCCCATAGAAATCGTTGAGTAGAACACGTTAGCAATCATAGAACCATCCACTACTCAAAAATAAGTTCTTGATATGAGTCGGTAGTGTTTTCAAGTGAATTTATTTCATTTACCATTCAAGGAATTTTGAGTGGACCGGACCCCCGGAATGGAGAAGTCTCGGTACACAGGCTAGACAAGTAGGACAAGGATTCATGATGAATCATTCTGTACAAGCAAGCACAAGTTCCCTATCTTCTTTGTCTAAATCCAAAAACTATTGTAGGCTACATGTTTTTCTGGATTGTACAGCGATGTTCAATGATGAAAAATTATTATAGAAGCACAATAGCCTATAATTAGCTCATAATTATTATGTCTGAATTTAAGCCAGTATGATTTTTTACCAAGAGTTTTGGTGAATTTTTTAATAAATGAAATTTGTAGAATCCTGTTTCTGCTAGATTGTGTTCATGAAGGAAGACTCGAAATGAAAACCCTCAAATCGAATTCAACATATTGAGTAGGTATTTGAATAAAGTATGTATTTAATGAAAAATCGTAACTTTTTATTTCTCCTGTGTTATTGATGAATTGGTAGCCCTTCTACAGTTTCACTCTGATACAGCGTCAATAATATTGACAATAAATGATGTTATAACTAAGTCATACTGTATTTGTTTTACGGAATCACAGTGAGCTCTATATAACTTTCATTGAACTGAATATTGAGACCATGGAAAATTGACAGTTGATAAGGCCCCCACCGACCCCGTTGCGCAAAGGTAACGAACAAGTAAAAAGGAACAAACTGTTTTGATAACTTTTTTATGAGTTTGTGATACAGTATTTCAGTGGATCTCAATGATAGAAAAAATGAAGGATGTAGTTTTATTCAAGTGAATCAAAAACCTAGGTAGCAAGAGTAAAATCCTATTACATTAAGTGAGCAATTTCTGTATCTGTATACCGTATTTCTATCCAAAATTTAAGATTAGCACAACATTTGTGAGTCAGAAATGATTTCAAATGCAAAATGAAATTGGTTTTGTCCAATGCTTTTCTATGAAACACACAGCCTCCCTGAGCGGAGCTCGGTTCATTTCTTCCATTTAATAATGATGTTATTCTATGGTGGAAATTTTCCATATATAATGTGATTAAGTTATAATAATACAGTACTAGAAATATTTTTCTGCCACTCTAGAATGTCTTTTTTATTGGGTGAAAGGTTGAAACACATACATTTCACAGCTAATAAAGAGAACTTCCTCAATTTCGAGTATTTTAGATAAATGGGCTAGTGTGTGGCCACGAATCTGGAATCTGAATTTCTTCCTTTTTTGCGCGATTTAGGTTCGGGTGGAAAGGATGAGTCATACATAAAGTTTGTAGAATTATTTATATAAAAATGGCTAGTCTCGATACGGCAATATTTGTTTAGTGTCGCCGGGCTGTCGCGCCGGTAATTGCTTATTTCCTGTCTAGTTCATCCCCTCTCTATTTCTCAAATACTGTTTTTCAATCTCTTACCAAAATTTAGCATCAGTTACTGCTGCTAGTACAACAATAAGGCTGTGCAGGCAATTGTGAGTCTGGAACTTTCGCAAGTTGTGAGTGTATATATACTGTGGGGTCGCATTTTTATGAAATGCTATATGGGCACTAAGTTAATTATTAACAAAAAAAAAAGTAAAGATTTATGCTAGATGTAGCAGCCTAGTCATACGACTATTTCACCAAGAACTAAAAAGGAATAGATTAAAAATAAATTTGAATAGATTATTAATAAAACAAATCGGATAAATAAATCATAATACAAACCTAATTTACTGTACAATAAGTATTTATTCAATCATCCATAGACTAGTAACAATTAACCAAAACTTTATTCGATTCATTGTTTACCTTACCGTCCTTATCAGTAATCTGTCAGCTGTAAATGAACCGGCTTTCGGACAAGTTTTTTCAACCAAATTATGTTCAAATTATTTTATTTTCTAAAACTATATTGTAAACGCTAAGGACCGCTCATTATTTTCCCCATCCATAAAAAATGGATTTGTTATAAATTTCTCATTGTTTTATTTGTTTAGTCCGTGACATGCAGAATTCCAAAGAGGTTTCAACCCCTGTAATTGTGGATGTCACGTGACTTTTTCTGTGTGAAAATTTTTATTCAGAGGCTTCAACAGTCCTTGCCATATTTGTCCAGAGGGAGTAGCCCAATAATTTGTGTGGCTAAATATTTGTTAAATTAAGTGTTAAATGTAAATTACTCTGGCAGGACCACAAGTAGCCTACTTAATGTAGAGTTCCAAATGACGACTGATGTCTATTTTTTAAATTAATTTAAACATTGTGAAACTCCCAACTACGACTTACGTCCAGCTGAATCGTGAGGTACACGATGGCCACCAAATGAAGGGACAGCAATATTCCACATCGACCTCATGCATCAAAGTGGTGATTATAATTCATATAAATTAATGGAATTCCATTTGTGCGCGTAGTAAAAGTGTCGTCGAAAAGTATCCATACTGGACGACTCCTAATTTAAATTATCACTGTACAGGCACAAATCGTCATCCTCGTGGTCAAAAAACACCCTTAGTGAGGTGAAATCACGCAATCTTAATTAAATTTCAAACATCTCATTATGAACAATATTTCCTAAAAAACTTAATAACCATAGAAGTAGTTACAAAAGGCTGCTTCTGGCACAACCTTGACCTTTGACCCTGACCTTGACCTTGACCCTGACCTTGACCCTGACCCTGACCTTGAAAAAAAAAATTAAAAAAAAAAAATAATAAAAAAAAAAAAAAATAAATAAAAAAAAAAATCAGATCAGATAGACAATAATAAGTATTTATTAATTATGATGTTTGAAATTTAGCAGTTTGAAAAATTGCAGGTTAATTCAAAGAAAATCAGCTTGATTCAACAAATTATTGGTCTAACTAATGATGCGAGAGTTGATTCTCTCAATTAGTATTGAATCAAAGTGTAAGCCCCAATTCAATCAAATTTGGAATTGATTCAAAACAAGTGGTCTAGATTAGCATCTACACCACTAAATTTAAAAAAATCCAATCCTGGCTACGCAACAAAAATGAAAATGAAAAACAAAACAAAAATGCTTGCTTATCGCTTCCGGAAGTTATTATTGACACAGCGCAGAAAATAGCCTACTTCTTTCTTCCTAGCAAAATTGGAATTGTTTCTATATAAACATGTGTTTATGTAGGCCTATATTTAGGATTAGGATACCGGTATATAATTAATTGTTCTGGAAATATTGTAGCCAATAATTATTGTATTTATGTCTTTTTTGTAAGTTTTCGGCTGTGCGTTTACAATAAATAATACGTTTAATAGTAATATTAATATAATAGTTGAGTATTCAATGGTTTTATATCAAATAAACCCTGAATCCACATCTTTTTTTCTGTTGATGATAAGTCTATGACTTTTGCGTGGGTAATGAGGTGAAGGATGATACAATAAATGCTAGATGGAATGGGAATCGAACCCATGACCGGAGCAGCGATAGCAGACTGAAGTTGCGACGCTCCAGTCCACTAGGCTACGCCGGCTCGCCATCTTCCATCTAGCCAACACTTCTATCATCATTTCTTTGCGAGTAAGACAGGTTGATTACTGAATCTCGTTAAAATGGATAACAGAAAGTAAGTTACTGAGATTGGCAAGTTCACAGAGCATGCTTTGCTAGCACTTACTTCAGTGGCGTACAAATAATGGAGCGAGTGGAGCAGTCGCTCCAGGGCGCAAGGCTCTGAGGGGCGCACCATTCTTGAGAGAAAATTGCCTTTTACTTACAAAAAATGTATTACTATAATGAAGGCCAAAAGGGTAGAATTGAAAAAAACGTATGTATACATCGCTGCGCATTACTAAAAGGAACATTCATGTCAAATTTAAAAGAAATCGGTTCACGCGTTCAGCCGTAAGTGCGTTAAAAACAGACAGAATGCAAAACGGTCGAGTCAAAAGTAGAAAATAGACGAAAAGGAGCAAGAAAAGATAGTGAAGCCAAAACAATTTAAATTGGGTAACAAAAGATATAGCAATCTCAAGTAATTCAATGAAGACTGAATTTATTCGGGAAAAATAAATCCACAACAAGTTCAATGGTTTTTATATTAACAAGAATAGGAGTGAAATACTTTACTTTTGAATCCTATTTCCAAAATATAAGAAAATGTCTATAGGAATAACTTGCAAAATGCTAGAAAAATAACTGTAAATAAATTTATAGAAAAGTGAAAAAATCCAAAACAAGCTGTTTGGAAATTGATAAAAGCAGAATCTGGCCTGGCGAAAAATCATTCATCGGAGATTCGCATCTATTTGTGTGATTCGTGTACTTTTTTGCAGATTACGTCTTGGAGACTCCAATCAACAAAAAAAAAAAAAATCAACTGGAATAAATAAAACCACTTTCCTGCCTAGTTTAATTTTTATAATAGTAAGTATGCTCATAGTTTATTATGAACGATTTTGAAATCGAATTCGAATAGGAAATTGAATCGAAATCGAATAGGAAATTGCAAAATTCCCATACATGTACAGCTTACACTACCAAGATAACTTGAGACTTGGAGTACCTTCTATTATTAAAATCCATTCCAAACAGACTAATCTAATAGCCTCCTATTCAACTGTCTAGAGTTTTACTGTGTGCAGTCAGGAGGTTGAAGTCACTTCAATTTTCTGAGCTGAGACTCAGTTTTTCCAGGAAGTAAAGTCTATCATCACAGTGACTTGAATTGTGTCGTGATACACATTTTATGAAGTTATGAGTACTTCTGAATCTTCTCACTTCAGTTTCAAATTAGTATATTACGTCACTAGGCTGGAAAGTAACGTTTTGCCGGTCGAGCATATGAAAGTTTATGCACGAGGCGCAGCCGAGTGCAGAAACGTGAATATGCGAGAACCGGCAAAAGTTTACAGCCGTGTAATGTACGATAGTTTTTGTTACACTTGATAGAAAGGCATGATACAATCAGCTGGATAATAATTATGCGAGACATTCAAAAGTATTCAAGACAATTATCGAATCAGCTGCTTTATTTAGATTCAGAATTTGATGGGCGAATTCCCATATATGAACCATAATACTGATAGCCTAGTGCAATCAGCTGGATAATATTCGATGTACTGTAAATTATTGACAAAAATATTTTCCCCACCAATCCAAGAAATGTCGAAATGGGCTATTGTAATTTATTTTGAATCTTTATGTAAGTATAAGAATGTTTCATATCAATTCAAGGGTAGCCCTAACCAATTTGAGCAAGAAAGGTCCCAGGATGGGGGGGGGGGGATAAAATTGCGTTTATCTACTGGAAGGGACATAAGGGCGAAGCTGGTCTCCCCAGATCCCGATCCCTTTCCCCTTGGCGATGGACAGTTTCCAAGTTATGAAATCGAGTTTAAAACCGATTAAAACCAGTTGAAATTTATTTCAAATTGGTTATCGATTTAAAAAAATCAACACTTCCCTGCTCACGACTGTTTTCCCTGATGATTGGAAATTCTCAATTGTTATCCCCTTGAACGAAGTTCCTAATCCTATTTCTCTTTCTGATTATAGGTCTATTAGTATCTCCTAGTGCTTACCAAAGTTTTAGAAATTCTTGTTCATGACCAGATGAGTAAGTTCATTGCTAGATAAGGTTTGATCAGTGACTTTCAGTCTGGTTTTAGAGAGGGACTTAGTACCCTTCTGAGAGTCACTGATGATATTCGTAGGGCATTGGATGGGTAAGAGTTGAATCTGATCGTTCTAGTTGACCTCAGTAAAGCCTATGACTACATTTTTCACCCCATTCTATTTTATAGATTAGTAAATATGAGCGTCTCTCATTTCACTATCCCTCCACGGTCCGGATCCCTACCCCCTTGGCGATGACTCAAGCACAGTTTTCACAGTTATCAAGCACTATTAACTTTAACCCGTGAAATGAGTTAAAATAGGAGGATTTTAAGTCTAGAAACGATCAAAATGTGGCTATAGATAGGTTACTTTTTCGGAGGGAGGGCCCCTGGACCCCTTTTGAGCATGAGAGCCACATATTTTTCATCATAATTGTGAAAAGACAGCTTTGAGATAATGGCCTACTGTGAAGGTAGACTATAGAGTTTGTCTGTCACAATTAAGGGCAGGCTTATCGGAACCTTTCACCAAGTTATAGTATTGTGTTCGAATTCACTTCTTTTATCTTTTGTGACATACATTCATATGATAATTTATTACTTTGATAAAAGCATTGTAATTCAACAAGAAACATATTTTTAGAATGAATTTAAGTGGCGAGTCTTGGAATGAAGTCAAAGATAATATCTGATTGAGGTAGTACATTATCATTGTTGTTAGTGAGGGGGGAGGGCTAGTTTGTACCCCCCTCACTAGAAATTTCTGGTCACGCTTACGGTCGGTGGGAGGGGAATTTTCGCAAAAAAGGTCAGCAAAAACTCATTCATGACCCCCCCCCCTCAAATTTAGAGCTGGGACCACACTTGTATAAGATAAGAAGTCACTCATCTCAAGTGTTGAGGTAGTGTAGTGATAGCTGCTTCCAGTTCTTTGTCACTTTCAAAATATATCCTGCCAAAAAGTCCTTCAGTTTATATGTGAAGCATGTTTGTCAAAAAGACTTGGTTTTTTCAAATTTCAAAACGGGTATTATTTTCCGGATGCCTAAGTATATTGAACAGCATTTAAAGAAATTTGAAGGACTCTATAAAGCAATTTGACAATACGTTTTAACTCTTTCATTTGATGGAAATAAGATCGTAGAAGCTTTAACACTGATAAACCTATTCATATTTCATGAATGTTTTAGTCATATTGATCATTTAATTTAACCTTTTTCATTGTTTCAAGCTCGATTTATGCAATGAACTTTTAAAAATTCCAAATAAGTATAGGTTGTAACTCATGATTTGTGATTTAGGCTACATTGAAATGATGATGATGATGTGAATTAGATTGATTAGGAATAAACAGAAGAAACAATTCAGTATACTTGTGATTTATTGAAACAAAGTTAAAAGGAATAGCAGATATTGAAATAACTACACTTTAGTTATTTTCAAACAGTTTGTTTCTCATAATTTTTACAAAAATAATCTATTTTGTTCAGTTTGATCAATTGAGCAATTTATTGATATGCTTGTAACGAATTTTAGTTATATTCATTACGTAATTCGAATTTCTCTCAATTATTATTTTCTCTGGGAATCAGAAATATTCCCATCAAATGTTTGTTGTGGTAGGTAAACAGTATTATCTGACAATAACACAAGTATCAGTAAAGAAGACAGAACTGTGACGATGGTCAAGAGATAAAAGTAATATTCCATCTCTAATTCGATTTATATTCCAGACTCTCATTGTCGTCTTTGTTATTGTACGATTCAAAGAACAAGAGAATATTCTCTTTTCTATAAAATTTTCTACCTCTGAATTAATTTAAATAATGAAGTACATTGTTCAACGTTGTTATTGTAAAACTCAAACGATCGTGAGAATGTATTCTCTCCATCTTTGTCTACTCCCTCTCACTCAAAACAAAACAAAGACAAGAGCAAAGGACAGTGAATGACCACTGGCCAATGACAGCTATGAGAACTGTCTTGACGCATGCGCAATTAATATGGTTTTCGCTTATTTCTGAAAGTGAAAACAAGCGGACGATCAATTACTCTGCTGACCGTCGACAAGTAATATTTCATTATGTGATTACTAAAATGTTTCTAAGTCCTTTAAGATGTAAATAAGTAGTTGTTAAAATAGTAGGTTGGAACCATTATTCTCAGTTATACTTTCGTTCCAGTTTTTATGTTAGTTCAAGTTATGTGAGCTTAGTTTACAAAATGTCGACTCTACAAGATTTATATTATGGATAATTATCTCCGCTATAAAGCGGTCCTTGAGACGGGTTTTCTTGAACGGGGATTCAACTCTATGGCACGAGATACTTGACTGAAGACTTCATTCCTAGACGTGGAATTTGACTTGAGAAGACGGGTCTCTTACCTGTGACCTGATACGCGTCGTCTTGATTTGATGATCTGCAAAACCTGAGTTCAATTTAATAGAGACTTTCCACTTCGTATTCAGAATGGACAGTGAATAATATCTCCAGATAAAGTGAGCGTACGTACGTTTTATTTCGACAGAACTTCGCTATGCCAAGGTAACACCGTTTACATTACTACGTATTAAATTCGTTAACTTCGTTTCCGACGTAATGGTACCAATAATTTCGATATCTTCGTAATAAAGGACTTATTTTAATAGCTGGGCCCAGGCTGAATATTCTATTGAATTTTTTTATGTAATATTTTGAAAGGTTAACATCACATCTTTTATTTGTAAAGTGCCAAATTATTAATTTTGTTATTATAATGAGTTCCAACCATTTCTTGTGTTTTTGTGACTTGATTCCCGCCTCTAGATAAATTGGATGAGAAACCTTTTTAGTGATTGTCTTGTCTTTCTAAATTAAATTCCAAATTATTTCTAAATTATCGATTCTTCTAAATACAAGGCAATTCCATGCTGTAGTTATATTTTTAAAAGAACTGCCATGAGTATTCCATCAGAAGGATGGTCTTGGAATAAAATTTTGTGTATTACTAGGCTAATTTATACAAGAAATTTCAAGTACTTCAATAGAGAATTCTTGTTATTGGACCCTATCATCAGAGTTGTTAACAATTCATTAAGAAATCAATCTTCTACCTTGTATTAATTAATTGAGATTGGGACACTTATTATATTGGACCTTATCATTAGAGTTGTAATCAAATCATTGACAAATAATTATTTTGTACAATGACATTTGTAATGTTTCTGTTTTTTTATGTGGCAATAAATTCAATTCAATTCAAATCAATCTATCAGCTTGTTTTATGCTAATTGAGACAGAAGTGATGGGAAATACTGAATCATATCTTATGGCGAAATTGAACGCCACTGTGCTGGGCGTAGCGAGAGGAGTCCACTTTAATTGGAACCGAGCATACTAGACGAAGTGAGAACTGGACGGTTTGAAAACTAGACGCTCTGCGACAGCGTAACGCAAGAAACTAGAGGGTCTGCAATCTAGACCACCTGACACAGAGAACTAGATGGTTTGAAAACTGGACGCTGTGACATACTAGACGCTCTGCGACACTAGACGAAATACACCCTCACTTAGCTGTGCAGCCAGACCCTGCGTAAAAGTGAGGACAGTTAAGGCTGCACGAAACAAATCATTTGGTCATCATTTTTTGAATTTTCTCTTATTGAATATTAATAGGGTTTTAAAATGTTATCTATTAATGTGGGGAAAAAATTGCTTCTTTAGCTATTTTGTGAAATATGGGGGTTCAAAGTTGAAATTGTTTTTGGGTGCAATTGATCTCATCTATGAGTGATTTTAAACTTCTGACAAATTTTCTGGAACTAAAAGGCACGTCGAGGAATAAAATGACAAACTTTTCTCTCCAATCAAACAGTTAGTTTTTTTTCATAATATTTTTTTAAATCTAAAAAATATTTTGGAAAAATTATTTGTTTGTTTTTTTTCTGAGGTTGAAGCCCACATAGGTCTGAGACCTGTGCGTGGGTAATGAGTTGGATGATGGTGATTGATGAGTTGGACCTACAGTTTTAGGTGGGTTCCGAACTACCGGGAAGTGATTTTACAGCAGAGAACAGTGTATTTTTTGCTGGCCAATCTTATCGGTCACCGTTACAAACAGGACCTACGAGAACGCAGGTTATCTCTATCTGATTGAACAGAAACCTGCTATACGCCTCGCGGCTATTACTTGAAATATAAAATATGTCATTCCATCCCTCGAGGTGCCTTTCAGCTACACAACATTTATAATAGTCTTAGATGAGATCAATTGCCCCCCAAAACCGAAAAATTTCAACTTTGAACCCCCATAATTCACCAAATAATTGGAGAGAAAATTATTTCCTCACACAGCAATAGATAAGCCCTAATAATATTCAATACAAGAAACATCGAAAAAAAATTATGACCATAAACCCTGCGCACAGCCTAAGCATAGATCTCTAGAATTTGTTTCGCACAGCCTTAACATTCCACTCTCACTGCTACCCAGGGTCTGTCTGCACAGCTGAGTGTGTAAACTGTCTAGCGCTGTCTAGCATAGAGCTTCAGAATTTGTTTCGGTGGGATTGGCATGGATAGCACAGAGAGGGAAATTTTTTTTCGTACGGCTATCGATAACATTTCAATACTTTAATAACATTCAGTACATGAAAATTTGAGAATAATATGACCAAAAACCCTTCGCACATTCTTAATATTTTCGTTTTCCTTTGATTGCAGACATACTCGATGGACTGCTATTTCAGACAGTCGTGGCTTGATCGACGCTTGGCCTATGCTGGCTACAAAGACACTCTAGCACTGAGCATAACTATGCTGGAAAAAATCTGGAAACCTGACACGTATTTCTACAATGGAAAGCAGAGCTATTTGCACACTATCACGTCGCCCAACAAGTTTGTGCGACTCTACAAGAATGGCACCGTCCTATACTCATCCAGGTAATCACATCTTTTGAAATAATTTTACATGAAATGCAAAGAATAATACATAAAATAATAATATTACTCATAGGTATGTTATGTTATGTTATGAAGGGACGGATTCAAAGATCCAGAACATTCAAAGATCCTCACACGTCAACCGAAGCTTATTGTGTGTCCCTAGTACTTTAGTTAGGCAAACCAATACCTGTGCCCTTTACAAGATCCAGGAGTTTTTTCCCTATGCTAACGTCCCATTCATCACCTGGTTGCTTAAAGCCAAACAGAGCCATTCTCCTTGCCCCGAGTCTCTCGCAATCCAGTATGATGTGCTTGGCAGTCTCTTCAGACTGATTGCAAAGCCTACACATCTGATTTTCATTTCTGAGTCCGATTGTGTGGAGATGTTTCCTGAAGTGGCCATGTCCAGTTATCAGAGCAATCAGCTGCTTAACCTGACCTCTACCCAGCCTCACCATCCAGTTGGTGAAGTAGGAGCTTGTGTCTGCTAGCAGCCTTTTGCCAAGTGCTACTCATAGGTAAGATCAATTGCACCCAAAAACCGAAAAAGTTCAACTTTAAACCCCCATAATTCACAAAATAATTATTGAAAATAAGATTATTCTTGTTTATTATATGCATAAAAAAATGTAAAATTTGGCAACTCTGGTAGCGCAGTTGGTAGAAGCGCTTGCTTGTGATTAGATAAGACTCTGGCTGGGTTCGTTTCCTGCAGCCTTGGGTTCGAATCCCATCCATTCTAAAATGTCCTCCTGCTTCAGAGAAGATAAAAACTCGCATGGTAGCCACAGCCAGAGAACACTAAAAACCTCTATCTGTTAACTTATTATCATAAATTTTACGACTTGCAGTCACATGAATCGAAAACGTTTGGTCAAAAGTGAGTAGGAATATTATTTATTCATAATTTAAATTGACTGCAAGTCGTTGAATTTACAATAATGAGTTAACATTAACAACGCAGATCGTTCTGAAACAAGAAATTGTCTATTTGTGTCAAAGGATTCAGGCAGTAATGAATGATATCAAGGTGAAAACATTCTTGCGTATTGTTTGGAATATCTTAATAATTATAGTAGTTACAGACTTTCAACATGTTTTATTAGATTTTTCAGCACATTTTACACATAGAACCTTATCAGTTTACCTTCTACATGAAGACCGTTTAGAACTATAGATATAGCTGTCAACTTCAACCATCCTAATGATAGCATGCACAAGACTGTACCCTGCTGGAAGGTCCTTTCGGAAGTACTTTTGAATAGAATTTTTGAATAGTTTAGCAGTTCCTGCTAAAACTTCAGAAGAGACTTTCTGCTAGCAGGACCTAATTTCTAAATGTTTTTTTGTAATTTTAGTTTTAAGTGTTGTAAGTTGTAGTAGTTAGGGAAGTGATAGCCGAGTGCCGTAGCAGGTATCTGTTCAATCAGAGATTAGCTACAAAACTCCTGGGCGCTCTCTGTAAGGGTGACCGATTGGTTTGGCCAGCAAAAGAAGACTCTGTTCTCTGCTGTAAATCACTTTCCAGTGGTTCGGAACCCACCTAAAACTGTAGGTCCAACTCATCAATCACCATCATCCAATTCATTACCCACGCACAGGTCTCAGACCAATGTGGGTTTTATCCTCAAAAAAATCAGAGTCTTCTCTAAGATTTTCACTTCACATTCCACATCTCACTCTATTTTCGATAAGACATTCATATTTGTAAGAAAAATTCAATTACACTGCGCATTTAGAGCGATTCACCAAATTAATATTGATGACCTTGACGAGTCTCCACGTTTGAATAGCATTGCTGGAATATCGACGTGACAGACTTTTTCAACGACATACTGCGACTAACGGACAGTGCTACCAACATTGGGTTATTTCACGCTAGTTGAAAAAGAATCAATCTTTAGATAAGTTGTAGTTTCAGCACGGTAAAGCAAGTAGAAACTTCTCTACGATTTTGTGTAAATAAAAACCTTTATTTCAGTGTTACCAACATCAGGATATTTGGCGCTAATAGATGAAGAATCAATCTCTCGATTGGTTGAAGTTTCAACACTGTAAAACAAGTAGAACATTTCTTACCATTTTGTGTAAATCAGGAAAAATTGAGTTCGTCCTCCTGGCACTAAAAAATGTCCATTATTTGTACATTGCACTTTTTTTGAAGGATGAAGCCCATATATATGTGCGAGGTTAATGAGTTGGATGATAATGATGATGATGATGATGATGATGATGATTAATGAGTTGGACCTTTAGTTTTAGGTGTTGTCAAAACCATTATTCTAGCAATGTTTCTAATGAAACGTTTCCCACGACTAAACCTTTTAATAGAAAAAATATTCCATTGACCATCAAATAATACAATCATGTACATTAGCCCAGTCCAAAATTTTTGTAAGATGCAGTAAAATATGTAAAATATAGATGTAGTACTTGGTGTGTACACTCGTGTGACACATAGTATTATAGTGGGGTATCATAATTGAAAAAATACTTTTTATAACAGTTACTTGAGTAGAGATTCTTTTTAAATATCTATAAAATAATAAGTTTTGTGCGTTTATAAATATATTATAACATTATAAGTACTGTCTGGAAATATTGATTAGTAAAAATTATAATTTGATTTGAGGACAAGTTCGACATATTTGGTAGACCATGAAACACTCGGTAAATACCTACAGTATTTATTCATATGATGACTCCATACTTGACACATAAACATGTCCGTCCATTTTGCAATGCGTTTTTTAAAAAGTTCACTGTTCACTCATCATTCATGGATCAGTGTTATGTGGTCGGCAGTGTACAGCCGGCGTTTTAAATCACGCTTGAGCAATTTTCGTCACAAGATAAGACTGTCATAAAAGATTCCACTCACCACAGCACTGTTGAGAACAAGATTCCCCCCTTGTCATATGCTTGTAGACATGGTGTAAGCAGGGGAGGGGGGTGGATGTTGATGGGGGGGTGGTTGAGGTTGATGGGGGAGGGGGTTGAATGAGATTGAGGGTGGAAGGGGAGTTTGCAATAGAGTGTAGACACGAAACTTTGATGTATGCAAAAACAAAGCATGCGATATTGATTTTCTCAAGGGGAAAGAAGTGTGAGAGATGGATTGATAAAGAGAGTGACAGTGAAGTGGGTTGAGGAAGGGGTGAGGAAAGAGAGAGTGATAGTCGGTGTTCTGTTTTGTTACGTGGGAGGAGAGGGAGGAGTAAAAGAGGGAGATGCAGGAGGAGTAGAAAGAGGAGGAAAAGGAGGAATTGGAGGAAGTTGTGGAAGAGGAGGAGAAGAAGATAATTAAGGAGAAGGAGAAGTGAGAAGAGAAAAAAGAAGAAGACGATGATGAAGAAGAAACAGTAGGAGAAGGAGAAGGAAAAGTATAAGAAGGAGAAGTAAAACTAGAAGAAGAAGGAGAAGTAAAAGTAGAAGAAGAGTAAGAGGAACTTGGTGGAGTAGGAATAGGAGGAAAAAAAGAAGAGAAGAAGGAGGAGGAGGAGAAGAAAAGGAAGAGGAAGAGGAAGAGGAAGTTGTAAAAGTAGGAATAGGAGAAAGAGAAGAACTGAGGAAGGAAGAGGAGGAAAAGAATATGTAGAAAAAGAGGAAGAGGCAGTCGTAAAAGTAGAAATAGGAGAAAGAAGAGAGTAAAAGGAGGAGGAAAAGAAGATGTACAAGAAGTAGAAAGAGTAGAAGAAGAAGTAGAAGATGGAGAAGTAGAAGAAGAGGAAGAAGAAGAAGACTGAATGAGAAGAAGGAGAGGAGAAGATGAAGAGGAAGTGGCAAAGAGACGAGGAGAGGGTGAAAGAGTAGAAGAAAAAGAAGGGGTAGTGGGGAGTAATGGTGGAGGTGAAGAAGGAGGAAAAGAAGAAGAGTAAGGAGAAGAGAAACAAGAAGATGAAGAAAAGAAGGAGAAAAAGGAGAGAAAGAGTTGAGAAGTAAAGAAGAGAAGAAGAAGCAGTAGGAGGCGAAGCAGGAAGAGGTGGAGGAGGAGGAGGAGGAGGAGGAGTAGGAGGAGGGAGGAGGATGAGGAGGAGGAGGAGAAAGAGAAGGAGGATGAGGAGGAGGAGGAGGAGGAGGAGGAGGAGGTGGCGAGGAGGAGGATGAGGAGGAGGAGGTGGCGAGGAGGAGGAGGAGATGATGATGAAGAAGAAGGAGAAGTAGAGGAAGAAGATGTAGGAAAAGAAAGAGGAAATAAGGAAAGAAGAAAAAGAATGTAATAAAGAAGAAGAAGAAAAGGACGATGAAGATGTGGAATTGGGAATGGCTTATAGAGGAAAAGGAGAAAGAACAAAGAAAATAGAAAATAGAGAAAGATAGTCGTTGTTTTGTTCTGTTGGTGAATTGTTGGGGGCGATTGATAAATCAGAAATAATCTTTGCGCACAGAATTTCGAAATATACTCACCGGTTGTCACACACTGCATATCTATATATTATCTGTCATATATCGACAAATGTATAGCGCTCACAGACATATATATACCCTGCACAATGCATACGACATTGACAGTCCATGATTACCACCCCTCCACCCTACCACAGCTGGTCACCATTTTGTTAAATACTGTTGAGTCCCGTTCACAAAAGCTGAGAGCCCTTTGAAAATCACTGTGGTAGGAGATTGTGGTCTATATTGTGTGGTTGGCAATTTGTTCATTTCTTGTTGAAGCTCACTTAGTCGATTGGAAGGCATTTTTATTTTATTTTATTGTTTTATTTGGTATTTCTAGATCAATTAGAAACTTTTTTAGATAAATTTAAAGAAGAGGGTGTTAATCGATTGGAAAACATTTTGAATTCCAAGTTGAATTTGAAGGAACTGGCAAATAAATAGAACATAATTTATTAATTTCGAATACTTCAAAGTGCTATTACTCATACTGAAGACTTCCACAATGGCCGATATTGACAACAGTATTGAACATCTGATGGAAATCGATGAACACTACTACACAAAAATATCAGTCACCGTCGGGAATCGAACCGTGGACCTCCCAATTGCTGGGCAGGCGCCTTAATTGGGAGGCCACAGTTCGATTCCCAGCAGTGACTGATATTTTTTTGTAAATTCTCCGTTAAAATACTTCCAACACAAACCAAGACAGCAGAGAGAGAGGTCTGATCCTCTATCACTTACAATTATTCACCCCCACCACATAGCAGCATTCACTCCGATTCTCACAATGACAACAGAAAAGTGACAATGCGCATTCTACTTTGCGCAGGATCGACTCTCCTCTCTTCCTCACATCCTCCTGACTACGAAACAGAGCATCTGTGGTGGTGGAAGATTGCTTTCCCGATTCCATGTTGGAAGTATTTTCTTGCAGACTTTGGTAATGTTCATCGATTTCCATCAGCTGTTCAATGCTGTTGCCAATATCAGTCATTGCGGAAGTCTTCAGTATAATTAATAGCACTTTGAGGAATTCGAAATTAATAAATTATTTTGATTTTTTTGTTTTTCTATTTTTTTGGATAAATATAATAAAATAGGAGAATATTAAACGATTCAATCAATCAATCAATCAATCAATTTATTGTCAAACACAAAAAAATAAGAATACAAAGCAAACTTGACTTATAAATAAACAAAGATCATAAATAATGATAAAAAATAAGACAAGTCCACAAACCTTTTCAAAGGATTGAAAAACCTTTTGAATTCCTTATTATTTCATGATTGATAGGAAAACTTTATTTACTAGAAGTTCTGTGAACAGGAGACCTCACAGACCCAACACATTTTGAAACAGTAATAATGCCCATAAGTAAAATTTGGACGTTAATTTTGAAAATTCTGAATTGAAAATTGAATATTGGGCTTTGAGATGCAATGAATCGAGTTTAGAGGAAGCTAATGTGCCAAATTTAATGTTTTAAATCGTTGCCTTTTTTTGTGAAATCCGTAAGACAAAAAAACACACCTACTCTCTGATATTATATAGATAAATTAAAGCCATTATTTGCTGAGCATCTCATACTCAAAGTAAACTGTTTTTCCTTAATTTTTTCTCAAAGAAAGTTGGATGACAGAAGTTCAGGTAATTGTAGTTCTACTGCATTAGGTTAGAAGCAAGACGATTAGAAGCACTTTTCAACATTTCCACGCCTAAGTAAGAAAATATGAGTTTAAATTCATGTACAATTACGGGGAATTCTCAGGACTTAAGTTCACAAATGTGACCCAGATTCAAGAGCAGAACAAAACTGATAGAAATGTAAATGAGTGACTTGCATAATCTGAAACCTTATTTTCAGCTCAGGAGCTAAGATATTTTTCTGCTTAATTCGGATTGGAATGAGTAGGTTAAGTTTTTTATAATTTTTCCACAGTCATCAAAGTACTGCAATGTATTTGTAATGAACGGTCTAGATTCTAGAATAATTAGATTGAACTGACTGCGATTAGCGTCAAGAACAAATTTCATTGATTGCGTTTCTGGGAACTTACCGGTAACCGGTGAAGCTCCCATGAATTCTCCCATGTACTCGTATAATGTAGCAGTTATCTGTTCAATCAGAGATAAGCTACGAAACTTCTGGGCGCTCTTTGTAAGGGTGACCGATTGGATTGACCAGCGAAAAAGACTCTTCTCTGCTGTAAAATCACTTGCTGGTGGTTCGGAACCCACATAAAACTGTAAGTCCAACTCATCATTCACCATCATCAACTTATTACCCACGCAGAGGTCTTAGACCTATGTGGGCTTTATCCTAAAGAAAAAAAACTCCGTCTATAAAACCGTGTCTCCACCAACCGAACATTGTTTGCGAATACAAAAAACGGACAAACATTAAACATATGGGTCACCAAACATGTTCGTGAGTTTAATTGGAATGTTCGGTCTGTGAGCGAACAGTGACGACCAACAACCTCAGGTTCCCGTCACTATTCCCACCGCACCGATCAAAATGTTCGAGAAGGCGTCCACACCAAACAACGTTCGGCGACATCAGATAACTCCAGCGAACACTGTTCGCCGAGCATGTTCTGTTGTTGGAGATGCGGCTTAAGACTTTACAATTTCAACTCCACTTTTAAGGCTACAGTCTTAACTGCACCTAATAAAGTATTTTTGCATTTTCATATATGTTTAAAAATTCCAATTCAAGTCTTCGAAGCATGCAAGAAATCATTGACAGTTGACTTGATCAAGCAGTTGTCTTTATAAACTTCCATACTGACGTGGCTTGGTTCGATTCCCGTCCCACAAGAGTAATAGAAATACTCTTTGAGCATGCATTCACATTGAACTCAGTCAATCCCACCGCCTTTTACTTATTCATAAGCATCTTTTGCGGTGACTGTGCTTACCTGAATCTGACAGAAATCCCGCCTCCCAATTTCACTACACCCCCTTTCCCTCCCACCCTCCATTTCAGTCACCCCAACAAGAAGCTAATATTTGTTGAAATATATAGAAGTTGTTAAGAACTGATTTCGCGCCGTCTAGTGAAACTTTTACGAAAAGTTTTTGAAGCAAGCAGCTTTCTTAACCCCCCCCCCCCTCCCAATGGGGGGGTTGATGAGGGGAGGGAGAGGAAACGATTCATAAACGGAAAGTTTACGAAATTCATTCACACAACTTTTCTAGCGTTCAAGCTCACCTATACTACTACTTATTGACTGACGATTATTTGATAGGTGCAGATGTATGGTACAACCACAGCTTGAGATTTCATTGAGTGGAGTTGGTTCATTTTAGGTTAAATTAGTTATTTATTTAATTTATTTAAGTTGCCTTAAGATAATTTGACACCTTGTGAGATCGGACTCATGAAGTTAGATTTGAAATCCATAGAATTCAAGCTTTAAAAAGGTTCTGTACCTTGAATCGAGTGTCTGAATTCATCAGGTAGACATTTTTGATTGGGATGCGAATAGGTAACAAACTGGAATAAGTCATTGCTAAATTAATTACAAGTTTTTAATATCCGTTTCTAAAATACACAATAAGTTACAAATAGACCTGATAACAGCAGAAAATTAGATAACTCGCTATTTATTATTTTCCGCCACACCAGGATGTAATGAGCTGTTTTTCGTGCGTCATAATATGGAAGCCGAAAGTGTTCGGTTTCCGACGAAGTCTGTAAACGTTTACCGCCTTAGGGCGGAATAGAAAATGACCTTGAATAACAGCTGATCGTGTCCGATCACACAAATCATAGAGAGATGATCACATTTTTTTGGTAATAAGCTATATATTTCGTAGTATTATATTTATAATATATTTTATAAATTATTGTTTCATAACTTGATATATATTGTCCTGTTTATTCCGTAATTTTAATATCAAACAATAGAATACGATGATATTTTCATAACTTCAACAACGTTGCATTCTGTGATGTTTTCCATGACGAAATACTTAATGAACAATCTAATATTAAAACTGGCACTGTATTTCACTTTTAAATAATGTTTTACTCACATATATTGGAGATGCTTGAGGAATGCATTTCACTTCTGAAATGAAGCTTCGTCAGCATTCCTCAAGCATCTCTAATATATGTGAGTAAAAAATTATTTAAACGTGAAATACAGTGTCAGTTTTAATATTAACATTGTATTCTTGCTAGTACCATAGCCTTAAAATTTCGCTTTCAAAATTGCCAGCTTAACATTGTTGTTTTGTTTGTTTTTTTTTTTTTTGTTGTGTGGCGAAAAATAGCGTTCAAAAATGTTTTGCCAGCTCTCAAACGCTTCAAGTTCTCGACTTTGTCTCGAACTTGAAAACCTCGATCTCGAGCCGGCAAACACACATTTTCGGCCCTAGGTGCGAAATATACTATTTCAATTGAAATTAGGGAGACCAAGAAGATCGGGGCAGAAAAAACGTGTCGATGTTTTCCAACTATACAAGCAGAATTTTTCTGCGCAGATTCTATGCCGAATTTCAGCTATAGATGTACGGTACCTACATACTTTAACATTTATGAAGAATGACAAGCTCTAAGTATAGCCGCTTGGATCGCATCCGTAGGCATGAATTCTGTCTCTGCTTCGCAAGACGTCTGTCGGCGCTAAATTTCCGTTCATAATAATTATAGTGTTGCTGCTATAATAAACGTCAGGAGTTTATGCGTGATGATACTGTGGCAAGGAGTTGAGTGTTAAGTGTTTTTCTTGATTTAGGATTTTTATATTGTAGGTTTAATAAGGTATTTTTTGGCAACTCCTATACTTTTTTTTCGGAGGATGAAGCCCACATTCGGTGGATGAAAGCTACCGCAGTTTCTAAATAGTCTTGAAAATACTGAAGTATAAAAAAACATGATGTTGAAGATCCTTCTTGTTTCCACTAATATGTATTATAAACTTAAAAAACACTTTTGAATGGAAATTGACTCACGTTATGGCGTGACGGCCGTTTCGCTCTGTTGTCTAGAGCATCATCAGACGACCCTCAGTACACTGATTCAAGGCATGAGTTTGAGGGTTAGTTATGTTGGAATGGTGAAGGGGTGGGGGGATATTTGACAAAATAATCCCAATTTCAAACCTCCCGCCTATTCATCCCCCCACCCCTTCACCATTCCAACATAACTAACCCTCAAACTCATGCCTTGAATCAGTGTACTGTGGGTCGTCTGATGATGCTCTAGACAACAGAGCGAAACGGCCGTCACGCCATAACGTGAGTCAATTTCCATTCAAAAGTGTTTTTTAAGTTTATAATAAAAAAACAATTGAGAAACTAGAAACTATTTAGTTGATGTTTTTTATAGTTCAAAAGAGTTTTTTCGGAGGATAAAGCCCACATAGGTCTGAGACCTGTGCGTGTGTAATGAATTGGATGATGGTGATTGATGAGTTGGACCTACAAATTTAGGTGGATTCCGAGCCACCGGGAAGTGGTTTTACAGTAGAAAACAGAGTATTTATGCTGGCCAATCCAATCGGTCACCCTTACAAAGAGCGCCCAGGAGTTTCGTAGCTTATCTCTGATTGAACAGATGCCTGCTACATCACTTCGCTCAACTTTAACTGGTTTCATTCACTTCCCTTTACTGTGTAAAGAGTCACCAGGAGGAAAATACAAGAAGAAAATATTATCGCCACTATATGAAAAGTGTAAGTCACATGCTGCCCTCTTCTTTTCTTCATTTTTCATCTTCTTTTTCCTTTCCACCATCAATCCGTTATTCTTCAGCGTTGGAGTTTCGTCGACAGATAACAACAAGTAGCTGTTTTTTATAAAGGATTAGACTCATGAATATTCATCACAATTTCGGTAATAATACTTCAAAGTGAATGTTCTAGTTCAATTTAGACGTTACATGAAATTTGGATTTTTCTGTTCAGAATTTGTAAAGAAAGCTGTAGTAGGCTGTGCCTTTTGTATCTTTACTCGATTGCAGTTTGTGAAATAATTGAATTAATAAATAAATATAACCAATAGGCGGGCCGCTTAACGCAGTTGGTTGGGGCGTCGTAACTTCAGCTTGCTGTCGTGGGTTGTGAGTTCAAATCCCGCTCCTCTGTCTGGCTTTCATATATGTTGTCATTCACCTCGTTACCCACGCACAAGTCTTTGACTCATGTGGGCGTCATCAGCAATAAAGAAAATACCAAGAAGGAGTTCATTCCAATCATTTTTTAATTTTTTAGAAAATAGTAATTAATAAAGTTTAATTTTATCAATTAAATAAATACACTATTAATATAAAATAAATTATTAAAAACAGAAATTTCTCTAATTTTGTTTCGGGCTGGACACAGAGATTTTAATCCCATTTTGATCCCCTACAGCGCTGAATCGCAATGTTGAACAGTGGATACTGTGTAGAAGCTTCACAAAAGATTAACAAATTCATCAGAAGTCTTGCAGCAACTTGAAACGAATTGTCCCAAGAGATGCTACTCGCTGAAGATGACTGAACGCTTTCTTGCGATCAGATAAATATAATCAAGCTAATGTATTCTTTTGTCGCTTCGCAAACCGAGTACAAGTGCGCTACTAGGACAGATTGTCTGCAGACTCTAGACATGACAATAGTACTATGTTTATTAATGCAAGTTAGTTTGAAGTGACTGACAATTGAATAAACTGACAAATATACATAAACAGAATTTATTAATTTCGAATTCCTTTAATTGCTATTACTTTATACTGAATACTTCCGCAATGGCGGATATTGACAACAGCATTGAAAAGCTGATGGGAATCGATGAATGCTACCGTACAAAAATATCAGTCACCACCGGGAATCGAACCACGGACCTCTCAATTGCCGGTTGAGCGCCTTAACATCGATTCCCATCAGCTTTTCAATGCTGTTGTCAATATCCGCCATTGCGGAAGTCTTCAGTATAAAGTAATAGCAATTAAAGGAATTCGAAATTAATAAATTCTGTTTATTAATGCCTTGATCCTTGAAGAAGAATAAGATGGAGAAGACGAGGAAAAATAAGAAGAACAAGAAGAAGAGTTATTATAAACAGAATTTAAAAGAATAAAACAAATATTAAAGAATAAAATACTAAATACACGGCCTTGTTATAGTTGGATATTATAGTTGGATAAGTTTCGCTCTCCTGCACACCCCACCATGGAGACACCTATTTGTAATTATTGTCTGTTTGTTACTTTTCTTCTTTGCTTTATAGTTTTGTTTCTGTGTATGTTATTGTGTGTTAAATAAATTGTATTGAAAAAAGAGAGGATAGTACTATTCGGGTATTTAAGCTATTTAATTTGTCTTCGAACTCACTTCAATTAATTTTCAAGTACTGTGGAAGATTAAATATTCCATTTTTAAAGTAAATTGATTAGAGAAATAGTTAGGAAATTCCAGTAAGCACTTAATAATTATTTGAATGTCAATTATTTGTTTTAGGTTAATTAAATTTTTTTCCAATCAATTTGCATAAAAAATTGAATATTTAATCTACCACAGTAGGCTACTTTAAATTAATTTGAGTGAGTTTCAAGACAAATTAAATAACTTGAATACCTGAGATCACATCACCATTCACATCCGTGATGTGATGTACATGCTATTACATTATCGAGTGCTCTGAATTAAATAATTGTATGATCGTTTCAAAAATGCCGTAGATTGACAGTTCAATATATAATAAACCATAGGAGACGTCCAACTTTCTTGAAAAACATTATGTATTTTTAGAAAAACGGCCAGTTGCATGTCATAAAATTAAATTCAACCACCGTAAGATGATGTCATCTTACGCTTGTAAAATTATACAATTTAACATGTAAAGATAGGCGAAATCGTGGAAAATGACGTCACTGCATCAGCTGACAAGGCTTAACAGATGAGCGGAGATGTGCGTCAAGCCGCACATGGAGTCGCGTCTCCACCAACCGAACATGCTCGGCGAACAGTGTTTGCTGGAATCAGCTGATGTTGCCAAACATTTTTTGGAGTTGGTTTGGTGTGGACGCCTTCTCGAACATTATGATCGGTGTGGTGGAAGTAGTGGCAGGAACCTGTTGTTGGCATCGATCTCTATACTACTACAACCTGTTGTAGTAGTATAGATATCGATGGTTGTTGGTCATCACTGTTCGCTCACAGACCGAACATTTCAATTGAACTCACGAACATGTTCGGTGACCCATATGTTTAATGTTTGTCCATTTTTTGTATTCGCCAACAATTTTCGGCAGACATGTTCGGTTGATGGAGACGCGGCTTAACTTTTATTCTTAATACCTTGGTTCAAAAGACTAGTTAGACCATTTTTTTATCACGTCTTTCAGTCGTTCTAGAATCTACATCTTCTGAGCTCATCTCAATTCCGACTTAGCCACCAACTGACGAGCATTGCGGCCTTAGCCCTTATCCAATTAGCACACTTGTCTTGGAGAGAAATGCTAAAATGGTTGACTCCGATTAGCAAACTAAGTAAGAATTGCGCTCTAAATTCAAAGTGTGGTCGTAGTGGGAAATTTTCCACCGTTTGTAGGAGTTTCCACCGAGCTGGGAATTGGGTCTTAAGTAAAAGACTGGGTAGCAGTGTATTCCCAATTTCTTATGCGTAAAAGGTAAATGCGTATGTCTTTTATTGTTGGGAAGACTCTTACGGGTAGTTCCACCTCGCCGCTTGAGCCATGGTATAGGAAACATGAGGGGAAAAAAGAAAAACAAGAAAAAGAAAACGAATAAAATGAAAATGAAGAAAAAGAAGAAGACAAAAAAGATCGCCACATATGAAGTGCCTCAACATATTTGACACATTTACTATTATTATCAGTTATTTATATGAGCCACTATCAATTACAAACTGCAGAATGGAAAAATAGCACAGGAATGATGAATTATGACAAAGGTAACAAACCTCAGTACTTCGCTGGCTTTTACAGTATTCCTGAAAGCGTAACTCGTGAACTAATTGGAATAAAAATCTAATATTATATATTTTTGTTAGTCTCATCACTGAGTATGAGTTTCATCACCAAATTTCATCAACATCTGAGATGGTGACCAAAAAAGTGTGTTGATTCGAGGTAGAATGACCCATCAATCGTTAGGATATTCAATTTGTATTCATATTGTTATGGGTACGTTTAAAATGGTTACTTTCATCCTGGAAAATGATGAAATTTTTATAGAGTTATAAACTCAGACACAGGATAGCCTTCCTTATTTCTACAGTCTTGAATCAATAATGTACTTATTTTCAAGCGTCTCCATCTTGATTCATTTCCTGTCAGAGACATGAAGTGAGTGAAGGAAGTAAATTGGAATTTTATAACTTTTTCTACTGAAAAATTAATTTTTGTCTCAGTATTTTTGTGAGCAAAATGCAATAGATGATAGTTTCTGAATAGAATGGTCTCCTTTCAGTCATGGAAAATTTTTGGAAAGTATTAAAAAAATCAAAAACATTGATTAAAACACAGCGGCAGATTTAATTTTGTTCAGGGAATCAAAACGCTGATTTATAATTACATTTTTCACATGTTGATTTATATTTTAATTTGTATCGATTAGAAAAGGAAAATATCTGCACTTTTAGAAAAGGTTTAAAGGAGTTCAGCTGGAAGAGTATTGGAAATATTAAATATATCTAAATATTTAAAAAACAATTGAGAAAATTGATTTTTTGTTTTGTTTTGTAGATTACGTCTTGGAGACTCTAGTTAAGGAGCATAAGAGAAGTCAGATCAACAATTACACACTAGTTACCATAATTACTATTTCAATTAGTTGAGGTGAGGCTTAATGTTGATGTGAAAGGAACTCTTGTACACTACAAAAAGCTTCATCAACTAAATATTAGTTCATATTTATTTCATAAATATTTAGTTCATAAGGCTTTTCGAAGTGTACAAGAGCTCCTTTCAGTTAAAAATTGAGATTAACCTCAACTAATTGACATTGTAATTATTGTAACTAGTGAATAAGAATGCAGTATTGTATATAACTGTTGGTCAGACTTGACTTGTCTTATATTCCATAACTGAAGTCTTAAAAACGTAATCATTATCATCTCCTTGTTTCCAGGAGAGATTTCTTCCTCTTTATTATGATTTAGGATGCATTGAAGTGTTCCCACACAGGTTTGCCTATGGGGAAACATATATTTGAAAATAAGTTGATTTTGTTTTATTTTGTAATTGATTTTGTTTTTGTAACTGATTGATTTAATTTTAATTTGTTTTTTTTAATAAGTTTGAATTTGAATCTTACTATTTCAATTCGTGGTTCACTGTGACTTAATTGACCGAACAAAGAGAGGTCTCTGTTTTAAGTCGACCTTTTTGCATCTGTCTGTCTGTCTGTCTGTTTGTAACGCATTTACGGCTAAACGCGAGGACCGAATTCAATGAAATTTCGATTAGATCTTTCTTTATGGAATGCCTAGCGATGTATATGAAAGGGTTAGTTTGAAGTGACTGACAATTGAATAAACTGACAAATATACATAAAGTAATAGCAATTAAAGGAATTCGAAATTAATAAATTCTGTTTATATATGAAAGGATTTGGAAATTAATTATCATTAAAAGAATATTTAGAAGCATACAATGGAAAGGCCTTTAGGCCTTCTTCTACAGGAAACATGCAATTTTTAAAATGTGTTTCTTCATCACATGGAATTTCAATCAGATTTCAAGATAGCCCTCAGGCCCTCTTATTCACCTAGTTGAGCCTTCATATGAATAAATTTATTATTCATAGGAGTAATAAATTTATTTGAGAGAAACAAATCATTTCTAATACTTTGAAATTAAGGTGAATGAATAAAACAGATGTTGTCTATTCCACATTAAAGATTTTTATTTATTTTATTCATTCACCTTAATATTGGAGTCGGCGTAGCCGAGTTGGCTTATCGCTGGTCTGATAAGCCAAAGGTCCTGGGTTCGATCCCAGTTGAGTACAAGATATTTTTCTCGAGCCACTCCCGTGTTTCGGAGGACACGTTAAGCCGTCGGTCCCGGTTGCATATTAAAAAAAAGCAGTCGTTAAAAAAAACGGCGAGGTGGAACTACCCATAAGGGTCTCCCACCACGAAAAGCCATACGAATTTACTTTTTACCTTAATATGGACAAGTTCCACAACATTTCTGAATCAAGTGTTAACTTTTAAATAAAGTACACTTTAACAAGTGAGTACTACTATGTGAATGATAATCATGCAAAATCAATTCCTATTGTTTTAGAAATTCATTCATCAGATAGGGTGTTTAAGATCCAAAAGAAAGCGGTTAGGTGTATAGAAAGAGTAAATAGATTAGATTCATGTAGGCCGTTGTTCAACAGACTTGGTCTCCTAACTGTACCCTGCTTATATGTGTATGAAGCTACTTTATATGTAAAAACGAATGATATTAACCAAAATCTTGATGTACATGATTATAATACAAGCCGAGGAGATTATCACTTGGTGAGTCACAATAGTAGCTTATTAAAAAAAAACCTAGTTATATTGGTAGGAAATTCTACAACAAGCTACCGCAGTTTTTGAAGAGTCTTAAAAATATAGAAATATTTAAAAAATAATTGAAACAATATTTAGTTGATAAAGCTTTTTATAGTGTACAAGAGTTCCTTTCACATCAAAATTAAGCCTCACCTCAACTAAATGAAGTAATTATGGTATCTAGTGTATAATATTGTTGATCTGACTTGTCTTATACTCCTTAACTGGAGTCTCCAAGACGTAATCTACAAAAAAAAGAAGATAATCTGATCTGATTTAAACAATCAGCTGTCTGGAACAACATAAGCCTGTGGTTCAGAGTTACTAACTTCTTGTGGAAAACAAACTATGCAAATTGAATCAAGGGTTAGGTCTGATAATTGTGTTCAATTTTGCGATGGTGATTATCATTGAGTACATCGAGTATGCTCCTCTGTGCAAGCACTAAATTCTTGGGCGTGAGGACTACTGTTCACAAAACTACTAATATAGATGATTGTAGAGCACATCATTCATGAGAATATCAGGCGTTCTTTTATTAAAGTCTGTTTAGCACCCATATTTGGGCCTAAGAAGAGACCTACCTTTATCGACCCACTTTTTTGCATTATTTATCCACAAACAGATTCATGGTGACGATTAAATTGCCTCAGGCAACGAACGATCTCTGAAAGATATTAGTGGCAGCCCAGTAGGGTACTGATTTCATCTCGAGGAATCGTATAAAAGTTTCAAAGAAGTGTGATGTCCCCGGCTATCCCTTTTGTAGAGATTTCATCGTTCTTCTCAGCACTTTTTCGATTTTTCTTCAACTCTATTATCCCTTATCCACATAAAAATGACAGACGTTGTCCTCTTTCCCCTATCGTCACTCTTTCCCGTCACCGTAAAACAGAATCTATGAATGCAGATTTTTTATCGAATATTAAAAATACATTCAGTTGACAGTGCTATTTTCTTCTCTGTGTCTTTTACATTCTTTTTAGCCCAGTAGGAAACTCTCGTGTTTCGGATGACACGTTAAGCTGCCGGTCCCGGCTGCCTAAAAAAGTCGTTAAGTCACGTCAGAGGTTCTAAACTTATTCAGGTATATATATATATCGTAGGGTATATAACTGTCAGCCAATAGAAATAACATAATAGAGCACTTTCGCTCACGTCAATATTTAAAATACAGAAAAAGATAGATTAAAAAGACGAAACAGAGTCAAACAAAAGATAAACTAATGAAGAGATGAACATTACACAAATTCCATAATATCACAAAGCCAAATCCAGCTCTCTTAGCCAGTTCTTATTCAGGTGCGACCTGATAATTCTGACGCCAGACCTGAGCCATCCAGGTCACACGATATTATTATTAACTGTAGGACCAACTCAACAATACCCATCATTCAATTCATAGGTCTCAGACCTATGTGGGCTTTAGCCTCCGGAAAAAACTCTTCTGCACTATAAAAAACGTTATCAACTTAATAGTTTCTAGTTTCTCAATTGTTTTTTAATACTTCAATATGCTCAAGACTCTTTAGAAGCTTGTTATAGAATTTGCAAATAAAATAACTAGGTTTTCGTTGGAATAAACTAGTATTGTGACTCACCAAATGATAATCTCATCGGCTTCATGTATTATAATCATGATTTTGTTATACGTGTAATGTAACTCTATATAATGTAGCTCCATAGAGAAGGAACATCATAAGAATGTAACTCTATATAATCCAACTCTGTGTAATATAAATCCATATAATCTAGCTCCGTAGGAATGTAACTCCGTATAAAGTAGCTCCATTATAATTTAATACTCCATAACAGTTAAAATTAATAATGATTCGATTAACTTCATACACAGAATTGTTTTCTTATCAAGGTTGAAGTCTAATTTGAGCTCAATCTGTTTGTGAGATTATGCAAAAGAGAATCTTAAAACAGTTCAGAACAGTTACCGATGTTAATTAGCAGCTAATTATGACTTCCTGTTCAACTGATGCTTGGTAAGGACGACCTTTATTATCAACAGATACAAAATGCATAAACGAGATTCACTTATCAACAAAAAAATACTTCATGCCATCAAAATTAGGTCCAGAGTAGGTTTCAGTGGCGTAACTAGAGGGTCAGTCTGGGGGTGGGATGACCACTGACGTTATCACAGTTATCACAGGGGGGTTTTGTAGGCTTTTTTTGTAGATTCTGTATATGACGTCTTGTGGAGACTCCAATTGAGGAGTATAAGTCATAACAACAATTATACAATCTTTTACTCTAGTTACCATAATTACTAGAAATCAATTAGATTGAGGTGAGGCTTATTTTTGATGTGAAAGGAACTCTTGCACACTATAGAATGCTTTACCAACGAAATATTTTTTCAATCGTATTAAAATATTTCTATATTATTCCAAGACTCTTTGAAATCTGCTGTGGCTTGTTGTAGAGTTTCCTACCAATATAACTATGTTTTTGTTGTAATAAGCTATTATTGTGACATTGTGACTCACCAAGTGGTAATCTCCTTATAATCTCCTTATAGTGGCTTCTTGTATTATAATCGTGTACGTCAAAATTTTGGTTTATACCACACTTTTTTACATATAAAGTAGATTCATACACAATCATATAAGCAGGGTACAGTTAGGGGACCAAGTCTCTTGAACAACGGCCTACATGAATCTAATCTATTTACTCTTTCCATGCACCTAACAGCTTTCTTTTGGATCTTAAACACCCTATCAAGGCTTTGTTTTGATGAATTACGCCATACTATTATGTTTTTTGCTACTTTTTTCTATTCATCTTTTTCCCATAACTTTCTTTAATTATGTCAATTATGTCGATAATGCTCTCCACGGCATTGTCTGTGAGCTTTATATGTATCTTAAATGAATAAATAAATACTAAGATGTGACAGTAAGAGCGTATGGTATGCTGTATCTTTCAAGCACTATAAAATGTAATTGTGTTGTTTAATACAGCTGGTTACTCAAATCAGATCAGATTCTACATGTCTGTTTTGTCTGGTGAAAAATAAAGTTTTTTGACTAATCAGCTTTTATACTGTTACGGGTTTTATGTCTAAAATAACGCTGGCAACACTCAAATTTATCACTCGCACTTTATTTACACAAATAATCACAACACTCACTGTTCAGTAATGTCTTACAGAAAAATAAGCAATTAAAAACAGATAACACGATATTGTTCAACTGATAATGAGTTTTCAATAAACTGTACAAAAAATATTCAAAAAGAAACGTCGAAAAAAACACTTAACCTACGTAGCACTAGTCCCTAATACAACAAAAACTATTTAGCAGCTCACTGGTTTGAATTAAACTGGAAAAAGAATTATCTCTATAGTCACTGGGAAAGAATTATCACTATATATAGACACAATATAGAACTGACACAATTTGTTTATCACGACGAATTTTCAAAGAAAACTCAACTAATTTACAAATGCGTTCGCCTTAAATAGGTTTTTCAACAATCGAGCAATTTCTACATTTTTCTATCAACTTCTGAATAATTAAATCAAGGAAACTGAAACTTTCTACAAAATTCGATAAGACTCCATTAATTACTAATCAAACAACTAGAACATTCTACTAATTACCAGGAAAACACCATAAAAGTGTCAAAAGCAGTGTAATTAATTGCTTAAAAGTAAACATTTACATATCAGATAACGCCAAGAACCACTGTGCCTTCTTCCTCTCTATTCACTGCAATTTCATATTCGCTACAATACACTGACCCACGAAATATTTAGTGCAAATTTAGAAATTCATGCAAAATTATAACATCTTCCAAAGTAGGTTGTGTCTAATTTTCCACGTTTCTTTCACCTATTTTCCTATTTTCTCTGAATAAACGATTGAATATTCAAAACAGTTTCCTTGAATAATAATTAGGATCACCGGTGTTTTTCAAGAGAGGCAGCGGTGACAGTATAACTCAATTGCGACGTAGAATTTATTATTTTGTCCGACAGTTGCAGATCTGCAGCTCTTCTAACAAAGTAATCATTTCTGAATAAATCTGAAGACAAGGGATCTTCCATTTAAAATGTCATTAACACGAGAGCGCCAAATCTTTTAAAAGAGTAGACGTTTTTTGATTTGAATACTTCCTTTCAAATGAATTATTCATGATTCTATCAATTGAATTCCACTCATCAACCAGATTATTCAGTCTGTTATTGATAAGCGAAGGGGTTGGAAGCGTCAATAATATCTGTTTTTTTATTTTTCTAATGAATGTTTAACGGAAATATGAAAGGAATACAAGATGCAAGATGGCTGACCAATCAATGAGTGATGTGAATATAGTTGAGTCTGTTAAGTAAAGCTGGGCATTCACGTTCCAACTTGCAGTACCACTTGCAGTACTGCTAGTAGTACTGCTAGATGGATAGTCGACTCCACTCACGCTCCTACTTACAATCCAACTTTATTCCTAATCAGCTGTGAACGTCGCTCTTGAGCCGAAAAATGTAACCGAAGTTGCCCGATGTTGCCCGAACTTACCCGAAGGTCATGCACTGACTGGGATAAGATGGACGAATTTGATCCGACTGCCCCACACACGCTCCAACACCGTCGACATTCGTAAGTCGTCCCTCTAGTGGTCCATCTAGTCGTCCATCTACAATTCCAACCATCCAACAAGCCCATTCACGTTCCGTTTTCGGATCCAACCTTGAAGGTTGGACTGCAAGTGGTACTGCAAATCGGAACGTGAATGGCCAGCTTTACTCATATTTTTGACTCGGCCCTTGGGATTCTATTAATTTGATGCAACTGAAAATTGAGTCAATCACAGCTGTTTCTCACGCCTTCCTATCGGACTCCCGTCGACTCAGCAGATTAACAGCTGACTCCAGTCACTCAACAGAGTCCACTCACTCCTCTTATTCAGCTCACTCAATTTTATTCATGATCTTCAATTAAACTCATCAATCACCATCATCCAATTCATTACCCACTCACAGGTCTCAGACCTATGTGGGCTTCATCCTACGAAAAAAAAAACACTACGAAAATGGAAACACGCTGGAGGTGAAGCTTTTCATTTCGAGCGTGTGTCGACTGTTCAAAATTGATGTCTCATCATCTCGTTTGACAGTTCAAGATGGCGTCTTGTTGGAAATTATAGACTATACTGACCACTTCCCCCTCACCTGAGATATTTGAACATGTTCTACAACATTTTTAATTATTGTTAGTTGACATTCACGTTCCTAAATAGCTGTACAGACTTTATTTTTTTTTTAATCAGAAACAGAACTAGTAGCGGGGAACAGTGGCATGTACCCCCCACCACTATACCAATGACAAATAGGCTGCACTGGATAAGCCTATAATAGAGGAACAGTTCAACTTAAAAAAATATATATATATTTATTAGGTAAATGAAAATTCAAGTGAATAAAATCAATTTAAAAAAAAAAAACAATAAAAGTGAGAAAGCAGAAAACAATCTGCTTCAAAATTAGGGATGGGTATCGATTAGTCGATTAATCGGAATAATCTATGTTTTGCTGAAATAATCGATTATTTTTTAATCGATGTTTAAGAGCTTCGATTAATCACAGCACCGATTATTTCATAACGATTAATCGATTGATGGCATTTTTCTCATTACTCAATATTACAAGATTTAGGGACATAAATATGTAAATAATTATTGTTTCAAACATATTTCAAGATTAATTTATTTCTGATATTAATGACAGAGCTTTTCCTTTATTTTACATTTTCCGCTTTCTCTTAGTTCCTTGCCATCCTTCACAAGCCCTGTCTAATATAACCTCCTAGTCATAGGGTGGTCAACCTGCTGACAGTTGAAATAATTTGCCTTTTTCGATAAACATGAGCAATAACCTGGAACCATCATTGTTTCTTGTTTTTCGCCAAGATTCCTCCAAAAAGTGTTGTTTGGGACGCTATTTGGTATTATTTTGGCCTGTTTTTGCTATTTTCAGACTGAATTAATCGATGTTTGAACACCGATTAATCGATGTTTTCAGTACCGATTAATCGGTGTATCGATTACTCCCTTACAAAGAATAATCGATATTAATAATCGATGTTTTGTAGTTCGATACCCATCCCTATTCAAAATGCAGTAGGCTCCTATATAAATACATATTGAAAAGCCCAAGAATGCTCACCAAAACCATTGCAGTTCAAGCAAAATCGCTTGATTAAAAGAGTTATTTAATAATAATATTACTGTATGATATATCACGAGTAATTAATGCTTATAAGAACAAGATTGAATTGGTGAATATGATAGTACATTATTTTCAATAAAAATAAACAATAAAAGTGAGGAAGCAGAAAACATTCTTGTAAAGCTACACTTGCACATAGACAATAAAAAGTAAAAATTGTTTGAAAAGAAATATTTCCACCAGACTTGCACTTATTGGTACATCCATAATCTCTACATGAAACAGCCATGCTAAAAAATAATTTCATATCACAAAGCAAGTCATTTTAGCACTGACAAATGCGGGTTTTTTCCATTACCGCTATACAAATGTTCCCGATGTTGCCCAAGATGGATGTACCAATCAGTGCAAGTCTGGTAGAAATATTTTTTTTCAAACAAGTAGTTTTATCTTTCTATTGTCTATGTGCAAGCGTAGCTTTACAAGAATGTTTTCTGCTTACTCACTCTTATTGTTTATTTTTTTTTATTAAAAATAATGTACTATCATATTCACCAATTCAATCTTGTTCTTAGAAGCATTAATTACTCGTGATATATCATACAGTAATATTATTATTATAATTTTTTTTCTTTTTTGGAGGATGAAGACCACATTGTTCTGAAACCTGTGCGTGGGTAATAAGTTAGATGATGGTGATTGATGAGTTGGGTACATTTTTTAAAAAGTACATTTTTAGGTGGGTTCTGAACCAAGCGATTTTCAATCAGCGAACTTTTAATCAAACGATTTTTCTCGAACTGCAATGGTTTTGGTGAGCATTTTTAAGCTTTTCAATATGAATTTATATAGGAGCCTACGCCATTTTGAAGCATATGCTATCTGAAAATAATAATATATATTTATTTATTCATACATTAGTACATATATTTCTTTTGGTGTTGTAGTTCCATAATATTACTTTTTCACTTGATTATGATATTTAAACGTTAATGATATTTTAAAAAATCTTCACTAAAGAGTTTAACATTTACATATTATTTTGTGTGATGGCAATTTCACATTGTTGTAATGCTACATCAGACACGACTGGAGGCCTACTGCTGAATCAAGTTTATGATGTTTTAATAAACTAATTCAGTATGCCTGCTCCACAAGATAGCCTATTATTGTTATTCTATTCAAAATGTGAAAAAGCTGTGTTATTCTATTCAAAATGTGAAAAAGCTGGACATTGATGTTCGCTGTGTTGAAAATATCTTCTAATCCCCAATTTTCTCAGAATAAAAATCATATATTCGAAATTAGGGAATTACAGACCACAAATAATATTGCTCTAGAAGTTTTTCTTCATCAAAGATTGAGAAGTTTAGCTTATGAAATTTTGGCCGCCATCTTGGAAATATCTCGTAAAGCGAGCGTTTTTTGAGGTTGCAGAGTTCAGATTCGGATTCAGCGCGTTAAAGTACATAGGAATACGCTGAGAAACAATTTACTGTATGTTTTTCCTGCTATCACATACTTATGATACTGCTTATGCACTGCTCTGAGTTTGAAGTTGGCTTGAGCCAGAAACAATCTGGAATGTCAAATGATTACGACTATATGTAAGACAAAATCATGAGCTATTTTTCAAAAAAAGAATTATTGAAATTCATTAAGGGAGTTGCGAGAAATCTCTAAATGAAAATTGACTTTTTCCCATAAGAGCCACAGCTTTGAAGGTTAGAGTTACGCATCTAGTAGTATTTGTATCAATGGAGCGAAGTGACAACGCTATCTAGTGAGAAAGTGAGCAACTACATTAGGCTTTTCTGTACTCTAAAAATTGAGTAGCGTTTTATCGTAATCTGATTTCATCAATCACATTTGGTGTTTACTACTGTGATTTCCAGTAGTTATGAGTTAATGCAATTTTAATAATTCAAATTATATTTCATTTTACCAATCGCCTTTGATTTTCGAATCCTATTTATGCTAACTTCACTGCAACTCGCCACTCAACATTGTGTTGTACGTGACCGTACCTCCATAAATTGCAATTATATAATTGAATTTGTATGCTACATGAAGTAGTAATTTTTTGGAGGATCAATTAGATTTAAGGACCCGAGGTTTTCGGGTACTATCAAATTGATCCATGATAATTACAAAAATATTTAATCTTGACACCTTGACAGAAATACGGCCAAATGAAGGACTATGCCCTACTGAAACGTAGTGATGCGCGATAGCGAAGTGTTTTAACAATCGAAGTGTTCACAATCGATACGGAAATACAATCGAATGGAACACTTCGATTGTTTATTATCGTTAAGCCAGTTATTGAAAGTTATTCGAAATGCTGCACACGAGCGCAGCTACGATACAATCGTTAATCGTTGAGACCCGCATTATAGTTATAGCTGCTGTTCTTTCGCTGCACAGCATGATGCTATATTTATGATCACGAAGTTCGACAATTAAGAAATACAAGCGCTCATATTATCGTCATTATGTCTGTTGCTGAGTTTGCAACTGAATAAGCAGAAAATGAGTTGACAGAGAAAAATACAATTAAAGTTTTTAAAGACGACTTTTTCAAATTTAAAATTTAGAAGTTTTTTCCCCATTTGACTAACTATTGTGATTTATTTCAAAGCATATTATAACCATTACTATTTAGGTTATAGGTTTCAACTATTTCTTTAAAAATTTAAATTTTGATTGTAAGCAAGTAACCCCAAACTAAGTTGTAGATTATTCTAGATTTGTAGATTGTAGATTTCCACAATAAACAAATAAAAATTTACATTAGTTGAAAAGTTAGGTATATATTATTCAGTCAATGTTTATTTATTATAAAAAATGGACCGATTTGAAGTTTTGCACCAAGATGAATTCATGAATACGAATTATTTCAGTAAGTATCATCACAAAATATGTATAGTTTGGATGTTGCATGAATGTAATGAATTGAAAGACTATCAAAACTATGATAAGCAATTAAGCATACCGTAAGTTATTTATATTTTATATATTTTGAAATGTTTTGTTTATGCCGGCAACAATCTATGTTCAGAACGCACTGAAGGAATCGGCTTGACAAAACCGTCTTTTCGTATAATATTCACTAATGAATCAATCGCCGGTATCGATTATTTCATGCATTCGTTTCAAAACTATTCATTTCAAACCGGAGCAATCGAATTGACAAAACCTTTCGTTTTGCTATCGATTGTTCCATTTATTCATTTCAGAAACAATCGAAACAATCAATTGGCTGAAACTATCGAAACGTTTCGATTGTAACATCTCGCTATCGCGCATCACTAACTGAAAGTAGGGGAATGCGATAAGAAAGAGTAAATAATGGGTATATGGAAATGTCAAATATACAATAAACCAAATTTTAATACAAAAAACCGACTTCAATGAAATGATACTCAAAAAAGAACTCACGTACTATTAAGTTAGTTTAAATAAAGTAGGTTGCCTACTTATATGAAAAGCATTTACTTTTAAGTAAAGTATTTCGTCACGGAAAACATCACAGATTTACTTTAAACTGCGAAAATTGATAATTTAATACAAGCTTTTGAAGTCGGCGCAAAATTTTCCATGAACTTCTAAAAATATAACATAGAATTTCTTATTAACTTCATAAAAAAAAGGCGCAGACAAAATCGTTTACTTGTATTATTCAATTTAAAATTTTCTCAGTTTAAAGGAAATACTATTAATGTTTTTAGTAGATGAGTATTAATTTTTTCAATATCATTTCATTGAAGTCGGTTTCTTTTTTGTTGTAAAATTTGGTTTATTTAGTTGAAATTTAGGTAGGTATAGTTGAATTTTTAACTTTGAAAACATAAGAGACTTTTTATAGCCTAAATTATGAAATCATCATCATCTTCGCTTCAAGAATTAGGTTTATTGAACCTGTTCCGCTACCCACCTCTTTATCAGTCTTCAGCATTATCTTCTTCTTCGTCTTCTTCTCCATCTTCATCATCTCCTTCTTCTCGTATCATATTCATGTCTTCCTGCTATAGTCAATTATAGTTCGATAGATCTTGACATTTTCTGCATAAATTATTGAGCGTTTACTATTTCTTACACACACCTGTATTTTACTTAAGATACTCCTCCTCCTCCTCCTTCTCCTCCACCTCCTCTCCCCTCCTCATCCTCTTCATCCTCCTCCTCCTCCTCCTCCTCCTCCACTTCTTTCCCGTTCTCACTCACCATCGGCTTCTTCTCCTTCTTTTCTTATTCTCCTTCTCCTTCTTCTTCTAATTCTTCATTTTCTTCTCCTACAGCTTTTCTTCATCTTCTTCTTTTCTGCATCTTCTTCTTCTTCTTCGCCATCTTCTTCTCCTTCTTCGCCATCTTCTTCTTCTTCTTCCCATCTTCTTCTCCTTTTTCTTCTTCATCTCCACCCCCTCCTTCTTCTTCTTCTTCTTCGCCATCTTCTTCTTCTTCTTCTTCTTCATCTTCTTCTTCTTCTTCTTCTTCTTCTTCTTCTTCTTCTTCTTCTTCTTCTTCATCTCCACCCCCTCCTTCTTCTTCTTCTTCTTCTTCTTCTTCTTCTTCTTCTTCTTCTTCTTCTTCTTCTTCTTCTTCTTCTTCTTCTTCTTCTTCTTCTTCTTCTTCTTCTTCTTCTTCTTCTTCTTCTTCTTCTTCTTCTTCTTCTTCTTCTTCTTCTCTTCTTCTTCTTCCTTCTTCTCTTCTTCTTCTTCTTCTTCTTCTTCTTCTCTTCTTCTTCTTCTTCTTCTTCTTCTTCTTCTTCTTCTTCTTCCTTCTTCTTCTTCTTTCTTCTTCTTCTTCTTCTTCTTCTTCTTCTTCTT
>OX418218.1:1834187-2045389 GCA_948455865.1 Conomelus anceps | reverse complement strand
GAGGAGGAGTAGAAGTGGAGCTATCTCTCTCTCTCTCTCACTCTCTCTACCCTCTCTTTTTCGTTGAAACAGCCTTCGTTGAAGTAAAGTAAGGTGATTTCTTACCTATATGAAAGGCTAAAATTACATAGCGTGGAACATCTAAATGCGACGATGTTTTTATTGCCCACGAATGAATTCTCGATGTCGCCATGTTTGGAAATTCGTGAATCTCCCATCTTCTAAACGCAAGTTTTAAAGGACGATCAGAATCGAGTAATTTCAAAAATTTCAACCTTACGTGATCTTCCAAATGGATGTACGGAATTTTCCACTGCAGTTTATCAATTGTTAAAGAAACATTTGTTCCTGTAGCCGATTCAACGCAGTTTAGATCCGACGCACTTCTCAATAATACAAGCTCTTGTTTCAAGTTTAAAATTATTCGTTGAAAATCTTCGAAAAATGGTAACAAAAGTTTCAGAGATACGCAAAAATGAATTTATTACCTACAGTTTGTAACCTGATCTGGAGAATCTACCAAGCTGTTTTGATCAAATACACTCTTTAAAAGTAAACCTTTAACAGATGATGAAATTCCTGGAAGTCCAGTCTTTGACACCTGCTATTTCATATCTTATCTCACCAAAAAGAAATAACAATTAATAAATTGAACTCTGTGTGTATTGAGGGAGGCATATAATATAATACTAGTTGGGGTGATGCGCGTTGCCACGTTCACATAAAAATTCTCCTTGATTTTATTATTCGTCACCTCCCGCTGAGGTTAGATTTCAAATTAGGTAAGAAGTTAGTCCTAGTCTAGGGCTCTTCCAGCTGATCATGGAAGCTTCCTTGTTTTCTTAATCGGCAGCTCTGAATGAGGACGTTATTATAATGAGGATGTAGAAGCTATTACCAGTACTCAATAATTTTTTATTAAACTGGAATAATTTGGGAAGACGTTACAATTTTTAAACTGTCTAAAGTTGATAAACAAATTGAATACTCAAATTTCCTTATTTCGAATATTCAATTTTTATTTAACCGCAAAAACATGTGTTAAACATTTGTTACCACACGTTACGGCTGGGTTGCAGAAGCATTACAACCACCTAAGATGTGACTCGTATATGGAGAAATAACATAGCATAGTTATTAACGACTGTACAAGCTGTAGTTGCTTGTTGTCAGAGCGTGTTGATTTTAGTACCGCGATAATTGCTAGTATCGTACTATTGCAACGCTAGTCGCTGTGGATGTGAAACTTTTCAAGCCAATTGTAAAATCATGATTCATATTTCAAGTTTACAGAATACTATATTTTATTTGTCTCCAAACCAGAAAAGAATTGATATTGGTTAGGTCAGATCTTGAAATTTTTCTTAAATCAGCCGGTCGATTCAAAAGGGAGAGTTACAATTCGACTTTTAGACTGTGATACAAAAGTTGTACTTATTGTATCCCATGTGTTCAATAGAGAAGATCTTTGGTCGAAAAGTAGATTCAAACATTTTTAAGCATTTAACAATACGAATGGAAAACATGAAACTCCCTGTTCCAATATTTCAAATAGTCTTAAGCATGTATCATAAGAGAAGAATGATATAGTTCAGCAATTGGACAGTGCTTACTAAAGAAACATTGGTTGGCAAGTGAAACAGAACCATGTGTTGAACATTATAATCATTCGTTTCTGCGATGTTTGAGTTGACTCTACCTACTTAGTCATGGTGAGAGTTTTTTAAAAGGCTAGGTTAGCTACATGTTGAGAAATCAGTTAGAGAAGATGATAGTTTTCATAGCAACCTCAAAGATGATTCAAAATGAACTTTTTAACTTTACAATTAATGTTACATGTTTGTCATGAAAAATTTCTACTGAAATGCACCTAACTAAATACTTGCCTGTTGTAGCTGATGAAACAAGCGATTTATCAAAATAATTTCAACTGCCAATTATACATAAATATTTAATAATATGCATTTTGAAAGATTTTTTGTCATTTTTAAATCCACCAAGATATGATGCTGCCGGTTTTTCTGCTTGCATTATTGAAAAATGTATAAATTGCATGAATGTTGAGAGATGACTATCTGCTTTGGCAATGCTCTCCATTGAACTAGAGCTGATAATGAATGAGCATTCCTAATTTCAACCAGAAAAGGATAGACGAGTTTGGTTAGCTAAAAGCTGAGGATTGATTTTCTTTTCAAATCAGAACTATTAATTTGTAATATTATAATAATGCAACAAATTGTTATGATTCGATTTTAGAATCCATTTCATATTCGAGTTCAATTCTCCAAGTCAACCATGCTAAGAAACATGCCAAATGTAGTATTTCAAGATCCAAGCTCAAAAAATCATAGCGAATTTATGATCATACCCTCACAATGCTATTTCATTTACTATGAAAGATTATGATTTTTTATTGATGTCTGCAACCTACAACCTCCAAACTAAATTTCCGCCAGCCACCACTGATTGGCAAACATTCGTTTTTAGAATGGTGATTATTGCAAAACACACAAACAGCTTGTGCATTGGAACAACATGAACAGCAGATCGAATAATTTCAAATTATTTAACATATGATTAAAAGATCCCACTACATTACCATATGTTAAATTAACGCAATTTGCAAGTGTTAAATAATAATTGTAAAGTAAATTCGTATGGCTTTTCGTGGTGGGGAGACCCTTACGGCTAATAATAATTGTGAAAATTGCAAATTAATTCTCTCTCAACCATAAATTTGTACCAATGCACTAAGCCAATAGTAAATGAACTTGTGTAATTCACTGATTTATCAATACAACTCTTTATATTCGATAATGTTTGATTTCTTGATAAAGATTTATTTGCAAACGCATTGAAAATTCATACAGGCTTTTCAATATTTGTATCATTTCGTTTCTCGTGCAGATTGCACGAACTATCTTTATTTAAAAGTAATATTCTGCAGTGATAAAAACGGTAAACAAAATCCCCCTCCGGACATAAATAGATTGAGCTCGCTAAGTGTTACACACATACTGATGAAAATAGAACGTTGTGTTGAGGAGGAGAAGCGAGCGCGTGCCAGCGAGAGCTTCCTGCGAGCTTCCTTCTTTTAGGTGCTCACCTACTCCAAAGAGGAATGCTCATCGCATCCCGCAATCCTTTTTTTAGATTGTCGCGCACACCGCTAAAAGATCATTCGCGTTTTGAACGTCATAGTTATCGGATCAAAAAAGTGCGATCATCTTTATCAGTTTAAAAGTGTCACAACAGTTTGAACTTTAGCTATCCGCGCACAGCGATAAAAGAGCATTTGCGTTTTTGAACGGCACAACAAGAAGAGTGATCATTTTGAAAGCATCACATCAGTTTGAAACAAAGGTGAGCAATAATAATTCAAATCTTTATTTACATTAATCAATTATAACAAACTCGAAATAAAGCCACAAAATAATCAAACTCGAAATAAAGTCAAACTCATAAAAATTATCTTCAACCCAATCACGCATTTTTACAAGTTTTTGGGTAAATACTGTTAGTGCAAAAAATCTTGCATATTAAATTGGAGCAATTGTAATAGTAATAGTAATTGTTCAATAATATTTACAATAAATCTTCTCACACCTTAATGCAGACGACACCTCCATAATCTGATAATAAGTGTGCATAATCCAAATTTTTAAACATCAATCTGATCCATTTTTCCCTATTTTGTATGTTTCAGTTCCAACTAGAAACGTTTCAACTCTACAACAGAGCGCAAGTGATTCCTCGGCTTCCTCGTTGTGCAGGTTTGTTTGCTTTTTCAATTAATTCTCCTCCTCCTTCTCCTTCTCCTCCTCCTTCTCCTTCTCCCCCTCCTTCTCCTCCTTCTCCTCCTTCTCCTCCTCCTTCTCCTCCTTCTCCTTCTCCTCCTCCTCCTTCTCCTCCTTCTCCTCCTCCTTCTCCTTCTTCTTCTCCTTCTCCTTCTCCTTCTCCTCCTCCTTCTCCTTCTCCTTCTCCTTCTCCTTCTCCTTCTCCTTCTCCTTCTCCTTCTCCTTCTCCTCCTTCCCCTTTAAGACTGTTCTTATTATATATACAAAACGATGCATGACACAGTTTTTTCGAATCTGCAATAATTACTTTACAATATACACATTGCAAATAACCCGTTTTATGTAGAAAAAATCCATTACTCGCGAAATATTCAGCATTTCTTTTAAAAACCAATATCCTCTTATTAAATGAGTTTGACCAGTGAGGCTTTGATCTTTGATAAAATGTCTTTATTCGCTGGTCGTAATCCCGAAGATTATTAAAATTTTCATTCTCGATAGAAATATTATGCATTCTCCTCCACCCACAATTCGGACTATGTTTTTCATGTTCTTTTTCGGGATCATCTGTTATTAACCATTTTTCCAAACCAACTAAACAAAACACGCACTGCACTGAGTCTGGTGACGTCTTGAATACAAATCCCAGTTTAGCTAAATGTTTAGGTGATAAAAGGGGAGAATCGAATTTTTTCCATCTCTCATCAAAACTCAACAACCTCAATCTTTCGTACATTAAAACGTGTGATTGATCCATAGTGTGCTGATCAACTTCTAATCCACTACTAACTTGTTTGTTTTAGATCAGTTGTACCAGTGGAGTGTAAGAGAGCACACATCTGAGAGAGAGAGCATACATCTGAGAGAGAGCGCACATCTGAGAGAGAGCACACATCTGAGAGAGAGAGCACACATCTGAGAGAGAGAGAGAGTTCATCATTTGCCATCACCCTTTTACAATGTAAGTAGCGATTATTGACTGCGCATTATTTCGAATTATTTTTCTCGGTAGAAACTATTATTCTGCAGAAATCACACTGCATGCGAGTATCTCCATTCAACTAATTCTGCTGCCGATTGTTGTACATTGGAGGAGTAAACTTACGTTCAGTATTCCTACTTAGTTTTACCAACACACTTGAGTGTTTGAAATAATTTACAATTTTTCCCACACCGAAATCTTCTGGATGAATTACACAAAAATTTATCAATTTTGTTGTTACACATATTAAATGTATGATAGACGCCATTACACGATTCGTGATGGTTATCTGCAATATGTAATTGCATTATTCGATAAAAACAAGTATCAGAATTTATTTTTATTTATCAGGATTTATTTTTAATAAACTTTTCTTCTTCCTCGTCTGCCGCCACGTTTATATCCATAGATATAATCTGTTTCACACTCATAATCTTTTTTAACCTTTCAGTTGGAGAACGCAGTGGAATCGCTTCCTTTGAAAGTCAATCATTCGTAATTTAGAATAGTCCGTGGTGATCAACTTCTAATCTGCTACTAACTTTTTGTTTTAGAGAGCAGAACGATTTCACAATGGCTCATACGACGGAGAAGATTCGAGGTTTGAACGGCAGCGCAGCTAGATACAGATTCACGTATCTGGAGGAGGAACGTGACATCAAATCTACGCTGGAATCAAGCAGGGAGGAGGTGCTGCAGCTTATCGTCGACGAGTCGCACCGGTTCAACGGGAATGTGAAGTGCTTTATTGTTTTAAACGTTCTCATGCATAAAATAGTGTTGTTGGGTGAAGAGAACGAACAAGTATCAGCTATCGTGAACTTCCATAGCTATTCTGCACAAATTGAACAGTGTGCTTCAAATTCTGTCGATTTAAACAATTTTTTTGGAAATGCTATTGTAAAAATTTTATCTTCTTTTGACAAGTTTGTGAGGTTTGGGAGTGGGTGGGTTATAAAAAAGATCCAATCGTTGGATCTCAACATAATTAGGCATACAGCGATTCGTGGTTCCTCATCCTCATATGTAGAAACCCCCGATTTTATTAAGAAAAAGACATGCGTAATTAACGTAAAAAATTTCAATGATGAAAAATGCCTTTTGTGGTCAATTTTATCTTTTTTTCATTACCGGCGTGATAACATGAGTGTTGAATATTTGAGCAAGTTTGCTCACACAGTCAACACAAACGGGGTCAACTTTCCTTCCAGTTTGCAGGACATTAAGAAATTTGAAGCTTTAAATCCTGATATATCCATAAATGTAATTGCATATGATAAAAACGTATTTTTCCCGTACAAGTGTAGCGCTTACAGAAACCGTACTCACCAAATTAATCTTTTGTTGCTAACAAGCGAAACTTATCCGCGAAAATCTCATTTTTGCCTCATCAACACCGCAAACGGGAAAAACGGGTTGTCTCGGCTCTTGAGCCATCTTACAAAATCGCATGGACAGGTACATGTTTGTGAATTCTGTTTCCATCGTTTCACAACAAAGAAATCGTTGAACGTGGATGGAAAACTAAATTTGGAGAAGCACAAAGAGCACTGTTCAAAATTCAGCCCGCAGAGAACAGTGCTTCCCAAAGAAGGGGAAACTCTCAAATTTACAAATTATACTGCAACATTGAAAACAAAATACACAATTTATGCCGATTTTGAATCGTTTATTGTACCGATAAAGAGTGGGGAAGAAGAAGAAGAAGAACCGCACATCACAAGTAGCTTTACAAAAAAGACAACCCGTCACATTCCCTGTGGATATTGTTTTGTAGTGGTGAACATAGAGGGGGAAATTTGCCACGGGCCGATCATCTATCGGTCGCGAGATATGGAGGAGAAGATCATTGAGAAATTTCTAGATGAAATTACAAGTGTGGGAGAACTGCTCTATCGGGATATGAAGAGTGAAATCCCAATGTTTGAATTGAGTGAAGAGCAGAAGAGAGATTTAAATAGTGCGGAAAAATGCGGGCTGTGTGGAAAAGTATTCGCGAAAAATGACATCAAGTGTAGGCATCACTCGCACGAAACAGGTGAATTTATTTGCGCAGCTCATCAACCCTGTAATTTAAATGGGAAATCACCTGATTTCATACCTTGTTTTATGCACAACTTTGGGGGGTATGATTGCCATCATATTGTGCAGGCATTAGGCAAGTGTAAAAAACCAATACGCTGCATTGCTCCTTCAGCAGAGAAGTTTTTCTCAATCACGGTGGGAAAAATCAAGTTTTTGGGTAGCCTAAAATTCATGAACGCTTCGTTGGACAGTTTGGTGAAAAATTTGTCAGAAGGACAACAGACAGAGTCAAAATTCAAATCTATGTTTGCAGTGTTTAAAAGCGTTGAACAACGACAACTGCTTATTAAAAAAGGAGTATACCCCTACACATATATTGACTCTCCACAGAAATTTGAAGAAACCTCCCTTCCCCCAATCGAAAGTTTTTACAATGATTTGTCGGATTCGCCTTTAGAAGAAAGGGAGTACGCACATGCACAGAATGTTTGGCAAACATTCAAGATAAAGAATTTGGGAGATTATCATAATTTGTATCTGCTTTGTGATACACTCCTTTTGTGTGACGTTTTTGAGGATATGAGGTCATCAATGTTTGAGAAATACGGTTTGGATGTGACTCATTTTTTAAGTCTTGCGCATTATTCGTGGAATTGCATGCTGCATTTCACAAAAGTTGAACTCGGCTTGATAACAGATATAGATATCTACTTGATGGTCGAGCAAAATGTGAGAGGCGGTTTAGCTGTAATACCCCATCGGTATGCTGAGGCTAACAACCCTTATATGGGAGCAGATTTTGATGCAAGCAAACCGACAAGCTATATACTCTATCTCGATGCGAATAATTTATATGGGTACGCAATGTGCGAACCTCTGCCTGATGGAAATTTTCAATTTCTATCTGAGGATGAAATCAGTCAAGTTGACTTTTTCAACTTGGCTGATGATTCAGAGTATGGGTACATTCTCGAGTGTGATCTCCAATATCCCAAAACGTTACACAACAGACACAATCATTTTCCGCTAGCGCCGACAAAAGAAGAAGCACCTCACCATCTATTGTCTGACTACCAGAAACATGAGGGACAGAAATCGTCGACAAAACTATTGGCTACACTGTACGATAGGGAAAAATACGTTTTACATTATAGGAACTTGAAACTGTATGTACAACTAGGAATGTGTCTTAAACGCATTCATCGTGTCGTAAGGTTCACGCAATCTCGCTGGCTTAAGCCCTACATCGATTTTAACACAGAGTGTAGGAGAAATGCTAGAAATACATTTGAAATTCAAAATTTTAAGGCGATGAGTAACCTTATTTTTGGAAAATCTTTACAATCCGACCGCACCCACTGTCAGGTAGAGCTTGTCACCGATGAAAGGAGATTGGATAAATTAATATCGAAACCTCTGTGCAAGCGATGGCATATTTACAATGAAAATGTAATCGGAGTGTTTCTAAGAAAACCTGAAATCTCGCTGAAAAAACCAATTTTTGCCGGCTTCACTATTTTAGATTTGAGCAAACACCTCATGTTTGACTTTCATTACAACAAGATTTTGAAAATGTACCCTGTTGAATGTGTGAAGCTGCTTATGAGTGATACAGATTCTGTTTTGTACAGTATAAGAACAGAGGACGTCTTTTCCGACATTAAGAATAACCTAGATTGGTTTGACACAAGTGATTATCCTCCGTCACACATGTGTTACTCTTTAAAAAATAAGAAGGTTGTTGGGAAATTTAAGGACGAAGCAAATTCAAAGATCATAACACAGTTTGTCGGTTTGCGTCCCAAGCTGTATTCCTTCAAATATATGGACGATGCAGCTGTTATTACAAAGAACACAGCGAAAGGAGTGAAAAGGAATGTTAAGGATAGGTGCTTATCATTTGATTTATACAAGAAGTGTTTATTTGAAAGAAGCACACATTACGAAAGGTTCAACATGATAAGAAGTTATTCGCACAAGATTTATCAAATAGAATGTGCAAAAACGGCGCTCTCATGCTATGATGATAAAAGATACATCATGCCCAATTCGGTTGACACCTTGGCATGTGGTCATTATAGAATCCCCCAAGTTGAAGAAGGAGAAGAAAAAGGAGAAGAAGAAGAAGTAGTAGAAGAAGAACCTTCCTCTCAAAGTGTGAGGTGGTGAGTGAGGAGAGGAGAAGTGAGGCGCGCTGCTTCACAAAAAGAGGGTGGCTAAAAATAGATTACCCACACGACGCGTGCCGAGGCAGTTGAGATATATCACACGTGTGTGATGTCGACAAAAATGAATGAAATTAGACATAGATTAGCACAAGAATTGCATTCTGTGCCAAGAGTACATTTTAATAGGAGAAAATATGAGATTAAAAGTGAGGTGGATCTGCTTCAGGCAGATTTAATTGATATGAGCTCGCTGGCGAGAGATAATTCAAATTTTACTTTTATTTTAGCTGTAATTAACTGTTTTTCTAAATATGCTTATTGTGTGCCAATAAAATCCAAAAGTGCCGGCTCTGTGTATGCTGCACTTGAACCAATTATTCGTAAAAATAAAAATGTTAAATTTTTTCAGACAGACCAAGGTACCGAATTTTTTAATACAAAAGTAAAAGCATTATTGGATAGGTATAATATTAAACATTACCATGTTTTTAGTGAGAAAAAAGCTGCAATAGTCGAACGTTTTATTAGAACTATTAAATCAAAAATCTATAAATATTTAACGCAGCATGGAACAAAACGATGGGTGGGAGCATTACCAACAATGGTTAAAGAGTATAATAATGCTTTCCACAGAACAATTCAAATGCGGCCATCTGATGTTCGCAAAAAACATCGAAATCATATAATAGCATCGCTTAATAAGGCGGCCAATGAGAACTTGCGTTTGAAATCTAAACGAATAAAACCGAAATTTAAATTGGGCGATGTTGTACGCATTAGTAAGTACAGACAGGTTTTCGACAAATCGTATAATATTAATTGGAGTGGGGAATTATTTATAATTCATTCAGTCTATCCGACTAAGCCACCTACTTACATCTTGCGTGATTTGAAAGGGGAAATAATTTCTGGCCGTTTCTACGAAGAAGAAATGAAAAAAACAAAGCTGGATGAGGAGGAGCAGAAAGTTTATTTAGTAGAGAAAATTATAAGGAAAAATAAAGATAAAATATTGGTTAAATGGTTAGGTTTCAGCGAACCTACATGGATCGAGAGAAAGAATTTACTAGGTTAAGAACTGTATTGTAAATACTATGTATTATATTGTAAATACTATGTATTATATTGTAAATAAGCGAAATGTTGTATATTGGAAAAGAACTGAAAAATATTATCAATAAATTGATATAATATGTTGAAGCATGTGTTTTATTCAGTTATCCATTGACTATCATAGTGATACAATGGTAAAGGATACGACCATACCCATCATCAATTTTGATGAGGTTATTACAGGTAAACCGAACATTGGCAAGAGTAAAAATGGTAGTTTATTACCGCATAATGCACGCATTATCCTGATTGGAAGATCCAACAGTGGTAAGACAAATACGTTATTGAATTTGATTTTCAATAAAAACGGATTGAAATTTAAACATTTATACTTATTTAGTAATTCTTTGTATCAGGATAAATATAAGTTTTTGAAAAAGGTGTTTTCAAAGATAAAATGTGTAAGCTTTTACATGTCAGACAATACTGATATGATAAAGCATCCCAACAAAGTTGAGAGAAACTCTCTTGTCATTTTTGATGATTTACAATTAAGCAATGTACCTCAAATTCGTAATTACTTTACAATGGGTAGACATCGCGAAATTGACACAGCCTACTTGGTACAAAGTTACGGTGCGATAATGAAACATCACATCCGAGATAATTGCAACGTATTGATTATTTTTAAACTTGATCAATTAAATTTGAAATTAATTTATAGGGATTTTGTAGGGGAAGATATGAGTTTCAGTGAGTTTAGAAAACTATGTTGGGAGGTGTGGTCAAAAGGTGCTCACAAATTTGTTTCTATTTTTACTGAATGTAAGGCTGAAAATGGAAGATACAGAGAGCAATTGGATAAATTCATAAAGATTCCTTTGCAATGAGGTAACTTCGGTGTTTGCACGATTTTTTGTCATTCAACGTCGCGGCATTAATGGAGAAAGTTAATATGCGTAAGAAACGCGATCGTGCTGCTCCTACCGCAGCATCATCTGTTGGGGAGAGAAGCAGTTTAATAGATAGAATAAAAAAATTGAGAAAAACTATTATTGAAAAACACAGAAATTTATTGGGTTTTCAAACACAGAGTGAAGAATTTAATCGTAAAAGGTTGGAACCAATAATTACTCCATTAATTGAACTCAAAAAGAGCACAATCTCTGCCAATGAAACAGTAAAGCGCGAAAAAGAACACAAGGTTGAACCGTTGGTAACGGAGAAGGAGAAGGAGGAGGAGGAGGAGGTGGAGGAGAAGGAGGAGGATGGGGAGGAAGATGTAAATATTTCTGCTAATGATAAATCTGCTTTCTTTGATTCGACTTTGAATATTACTAACCGTCGCACTCGAATAGAAGAAATTTTAGACAACTATTTAGGTGTGTTTCATAACGAGAAATTAGATAATTCTATTCCTTATGGTATACGTTTTGATCATAAACAAAATTTATATTTTATCGGCGATGAGCCCGTAAGTTTTGATGATGTTTTTATAACTGTCGGCGAACAAAGGTTTAGAATGACTCATGGTTTGTTGGAGCTATTGTTTAACAGTAGACCAAATTCAAATCTCTACAATAACAAAGATTTGGCGAAATATAAAAAAATATTATCACTGACATCTGTACATATTAATAACCAGGGTTACGTAATTCGCAATTCTGGTAAAAAATCTCAAATTATACAGAAACTTTTTCCACCCAAAAAACGTTCAAAGTATGGGAAGGGATTATTGAATTTTGTTAGAAATAAATCACGTGATAGAAACTACATATTCTGGGATGATGTTAACGAACTAGTCGAACGGTTATTTATTTTAATGGGTTCAAAAAATGCAGGAAATTCAGCTCACGATATTGAAATCGATTCGATATTACAAGAACTGCGAGAAGGTAACTTTATACAGTAAGAAATGCGAGGACAGCCGGCGTTGCCAGGAAGCTGTTCAGTAGAGCGAAAGAGGAGAGAAAGAAATATGAGAGAGAGATGAGGCTGGGTGAAACCGGCTGTTGCGAAAGAGTATGTTAGAAGGAATGCGGAGTGGGCGCCCCCTCACCCCTCTGCGAAACATCGTGTAAAGTGAGAATAGCCGACTAAAGACATGAGCTGGGGTGGTGACGTCAGTGCTGCCAGCGCGAGTCATCTTGTCAACCAACACAAATCGGAGCGTTGGAACCTCACCGCTAAAGCGGGTGTACCGAGGTGTTGATAATTAATTTCGACATTCGAACAATGAACACCGATCGATTCGGACGAATGCATCGTCCGCATGCGAAGCAATTAGAGGAGTTAAAAAAATTAGTAGCGAATTTTGACAAGTTGAAATTTGAATTGAGTGAGTTGAAGAAAGCTGTTTTAACTAGAACAGAATTTAACAATGAAAGAAGCCAACTTGTGTCGTTTGAAAATCTCAATAGTGGATTAAGTATAATTAACAATGTGTTGGAAAAACGCATGCATGATTTAGAACAGGTTGTTTTAACTAGGAGAGAATTTGAGCAGGAGAAGGCTAGTGTGCTGGTGAGTAGACATACCCTCAATAATGAGATGAAAATTATTAGCAAAGAGGCAAAGGCAGAAAGAGATAAACTACTCACTCGAGATGAATTCAATAGGGAAAATCTACTCACTAAAAAAGAGTTTATAATTGAAAAAGCAGGATTCATCTCATATGAACAACTTAACACAGCTGTAAAAATATCACAGGACCTATTAATGGATTATGTGCATAATAATCGAGATTTCAAGAGGCATTTAAATGATCTGATGTATAGATATGCCTATTATTTGATAGAAAAATGTGTAATGGCTGCCAGAACGTTTGATTATAAAGAGTTGGAGGGACGAGGACTATTGCCAGAACATACTGTCAGCGAATTTCTTCGGCTTATTGGGATGGATGAGCCGACGATAAAATATGATAGTAGTTTGTTTTTACCTCCTCAACAAGAACGCCTATTACAACGCTATCAATCTAGGAATCGAGGAGTGTAGAACTATTCTATTTCTGTGTACAGCCCCCCACCTGCTAGGCACGTGTTGCGACCGTTAAATTCTAAGGTTAATGACCTGAGAGCACGTCTCTCTCACACGCACACACACACACACATAAAACATGTGCACGTGCTCTGCTTTTAAACGTTATGAAATAGTTTTTTCACAGCAGGGGGCGGAAGTGTTATTAATATCTAAATCGGGGCTGGGGGGCAGGGGGGTATATTAACACTGCACGTGTGAAAGAGAGAGAGGGCTTTGAGAATCACAGCAGGAGGTGGCAAGTGTGCAGCCTCAATTAATAGCTAAATCTGGCGGCGGGGGCTGATGCTATTGCAAATATAGATATAGTAATTGCAAGCAGGTATATATAGATATATAATTGCAAGCATGTATATATAGATATAAAGCTGTATGTTCTATATTTATTGGGAACCTTCTGTGAGAGGTGCGGTCAGGGGGGATAGGTCCTCTCTCATTGGTGCTTGCGGGGGGTCCCCCTTTAATCTATTGAGAATAAAGTGGGGGCACATAGGGAAGGGGGTATGTGACCTTAAAAACAAAATGGCTGACTGTGACAGGGGGAAGGGTGGGTGTTTACAAAATGTCTGACCTGGGGGAGGGGGAAGGGGTAGGTGTTTACAAAATGTCTGACCTGGGGGAGGGGGAAGGGGGGTGGCCACGCCCCCCTGTCTTCTGATTGGCCGCGGCGGTATTCTCGTTAACCCCTACTCATATGTTTGCAAATTATGAATTTTTCAAATAAAAATAGAATTTTTTTATAAATTTAAATGTTCTTTTTTATGAATTTTTCAAATAAGAATATAAATTTTTTAAATTTAAATTTTCTTAATTATGAATTTTTTAAATAAAAATAGAAATTTTTTATAAATATAAATTTTCTTGTGAAAATATTGTGACCCCCAAAAATGTTTAATGAATTATTGCTTCCTGAGGATTATTGCTTCTTGTGAGAAAATTGCGACCCCCAAAAATGTCAGTTTATTGCTTCTTAGGGTGTGTAAATGTCAAAAAATTGTTGGAAAATTCGAATTAGTCCAGTGTGCTGTTGAGAACAAAGTTTTAGTAATTGAAAAATACAATAATGTGAATTACGAGTTATCTATCATTCACTAACAGACATAAATTTTTAGTACGGTAAAGCATAAAAGCCTTGAAAAGAAGACTTTATTCTCTCTTAGGGGTTTCAAATGTTGAATTTAAATGAAAAGAAAGAGTGTTCAATATGGTTCTTTTCCAATGATGCATGAGGCTTCATAGAAATAATGATCTCTAGATTCTAGGAAAGTGCGAATGAATGTAATAAGCGGTATACTGTGATAATCAGGAAATATATATTATTGCACTGGCATTAAATCTGCCATTCTAATATACGTAGTATTCAGATACCGGTACTCTACGTCAATATATTAATATACCCCACTCTAATATAATGATGCTATATTTATGCAAGCTACGCTGGGGTACTGAGCCGTAACCTTCATACAGAGCACTGACATTATAAATAGCAGTGCATGCGCAAATGTTCAAAGCCAGTGATGTCCCAATCTGCCGGCTACCCAATGGAGATCCGGCTGCCGTGACTGTAGCCACAGCGTTACCTAAATACAGGAAAAAAATGTCAATCCCATTTGTTGACAAAGATGGCGGCCGTTGCCAACATACGTATTCTAGTTCCAATTACACAATTTTACTTATTACATTTTTGAATCACGAAATAATTCCACTTGATAATAAATTTCTTAATGAAAGATTATTATAAAACTCATACACTATGTTTTCACCTGATAATGTTTGATTATATAAAACATGGAAAATCATCATGTACAATGGCAAAAGATGCGAGCTGATCAATTTATTAGTAACTCAAGTTACTATGCATGTAGAACTTGCATAATCTGTATAATTGAGCTTGATATAAGCATATATTTTTTAAATTTTTGGTTTAATTTGTAGGTTTTGATTGACAATTCATAGATATCCAAAAGGCGTTGGATTTCAACTTTTCATTTTCAAAACAAGTCCGTTGGCTTGTTTTCGCTCATGCCATCTGCACAAGCCTTTAGCACAAACGAGGCTGAAGCATACGAATAAATAAAACATAATTCGTCCCACACACAAGTCTATGACTCATGTGGGACTATCCCTTTGTTGTTGCTGTCGGCGCACTCTGATAATATAGGCTACGGTGTTAGGCGGGTTATTGAATGATTGTATTGTGTTGTCACTGAAGGTTGTTAATGTTTGTTAAGTTATGAATTTTTTTTTTATAAATTATCAAATATTACTAATGTTTTGTGCAGGTTATTTTGTATGATGAGAGATGAGAGCCGTGATTGATAATTGTGTTAGTCATGATAATTACTTGTAGGTACTCTAAGTTATGATTGCTGATGACATCCACATTTTGTTATGTAGAACAATCGGAATAAGTATATGCTAACATACTGGTACTGAACTTGTATAAATTTGTGTGCGCTTGCTGTGACAATAAAGAATTATTGAATTGAATTGAATTATTGTGTCCTGCATGAAGTGTAAATCCTGTTAACTCAAGGTTCTACATCAAATTTCCAACAAAAAATGTCAAGTAAATATTAATTTTTTCAACCATCGGTTTTGAGAAGTATTGATACATCAGAGTTTTCCAAATATAACTACTTTCTGCCATTAAATCCTCTATAACCCAGAAATAATTTTCGGATTAGAGTTCTGTAACTATTGTTGCAAAGATAAGAATATTCTCAAAAAGATCAATCCATTTTCATTGCCAAACCACATTATATACCATATTTTTATCTGCAGTCAAAATTCGAAAAGTTGATTTTCAAATTTCATTCTGGAATTTCAAACAGATTTTTCTAGAATATTTTCCAATGGATTGTAACTAACTTATTACAAGAAAAACAATTCCGATTCATTAGCTTTCAGATGAATCCATAAACATGTACATTGCTTCATGGTATGATGACAAAAAGTGTGGTTGATTGTAATTAACTAAGGAAAAATAAAGTTGCCTTTTTGGCCAGGAAGTCTTTTTGAAGGAAGTCAGTACTAACGTCACATTTAAGAATCTGAACGCCAATGTTTGAATTCTGAAGGAAAGATATAGGGGTTTAAATTTAGAAAGAGAGCAATACACATTGCAGCACAATGATGTCAGTTACTTTACAAATATCAGTACAGTCAAACATGATTGGGACCTTCCATGTAGCGGATTGACTCCCTCCACTCTCATCACCTAAAAGTCAGTGAATTGATGTCAACTTTTAGCTCAACCTTATTTTTTATTTTATCAAAAGGCTAACGAGTGCTAAAATTTATCAAGTTGGATATTCTATTCATAAATTAATACAAAATAATAATTTCCTGTTTTTTTCCTGATTCGTGTTTGCACTAGCTTGATATATGCTCTTGATTAGAATGATTCTTGGTTTCAATTTTCACAAAATTAAAAATGAGCTAAAAATTCGTGAAGAACTACAAAATTCAACATTTCTCCATCCACAAACTGATGATTCTTCAACATAGAAATTATTCCATTCGCAGGTTTTCAATATTTTTATTCTCTAATTGGGTGGTGGAAACGTGTTCATCTGATCCAGTAGCGTATCGAATATTTTGATATGGTGGATGGGGGTGTTATTGGAGATTTTGGGGCCCTCCCGGGGGATCTGGGGGTTATGGAATACTCCCCAGCGAGGGGGGTCCGGGAGTCCTCCCCCAGGAAAATTTTGATAAATAGCCCCTCTAAAATTATTTTAACAGATTGTAGACTAATGACTAGAAAAGCTTGAACTCATTCATTTTAGTCCACATTATGGGAATCTGCTCAAAAAGAGTAATTTTTACGAGTATCTATTAAAATGAAGTTTATAAATCGGTTAAAGTGGAAGCTTAAATCATTGCTTTCATGAATCGCTTGTTTAAGAAATTGAACCCACTATTCATATATATGCTTATAGTTCATGTATGAAATATAAAAAATATTACTTTTATAGTGCCAATTTAACAAGTTATAGTGGTTTCGAATTATTATTACAATCAGGGCCACACAGAGACCTTTTGTGATACGGAGCAGAGGCTGGAGGCTCCCTTACCTCTTCACCCTAAATACCAATTTTCAATCAGCGACAAGATTTTTTAAATAGCATTAATTAAGTATTTCAGCTATGCCTAGTTGCCCACTGGCAATCAGAAGTATCTGTGTAACTAATTTGAATTATCTTTTCAATTTAAAGATAAAATTCGAGTGTAGACCAACTAAAAAACATTCAATGAACAACTTGTGGAAGCTAGGGGGAATTACATGAGAGAGAGCTTTGAAAAACTCGATAAATGTCTCTTCTATTCTGGTGTAATTTCTTGAATTTATATAGAACTATTCACTAATACTGGAATATGTAAATTGTGTGAAAACATAAAAATTATTATGACTGAATAGAACTTGCTGCAACTGGCAACTAGAGAATGTGCAAAAAACAATGTTTATGGATTCATCTGAAAGCTAATGAATCGGAATTGTTTTTCTTGTAATAAGTTAGTTACAATCCATTGGAAAATATTCTTGAAAAATCTGTTTGAAATTCCAGAATGAAATTTGAAAATCAACTTTTCGAATTTTGACTGCAGATAAAAATATGGTATATAATGTGGTTTGGCAATGAAAATGGATTGATCTTTTTGAGAATATTCTTATCTTTGCAACAATAGTTACAGAACTCTAATCCGAAAATTATTTCTGGGTTATAGAGGATTTAATGGCAGAAAGTAGTTATATTTGGAAAACTCTGATGTATCAATACTTCTCAAAACCGATGGTTGAAAAAATTAATATTTACTTGACATTTTTTGTTGGAAATTTGATGTAGAACCTTGAGTTAACAGGATTTACACTTCATGCAGGACACAATAATTATGTTTTATTTATTCGTATGCTTCAGCCTCGTTTGTGCTAAAGGCTTGTGCAGATGGCATGAGCGAAAACAAGCCAACGGACTTGTTTTGAAAATGAAAAGTTGAAATCCAACGCCTTTTGGATATCTATGAATTGTCAATCAAAACCTACAAATTAAACCAAAAATTTAAAAAATTTATGCTTATATCAAGCTCAATTATACAGATTATGCAAGTTCTACATGCATAGTATGTTATGTTATGTTATGTTTGAAGGGACGGATTCAAAGATCCAGAAGATTCAAAGATCCTCACACGTCAACCGAAGCTTATTGTGTGTCCCTAGTACGTTAGTTAGGCAAACCAATACCTGTGCCCTTTACAAGATCCAGGAGTTTCTTCCCTATGCTAACGTCACATTCATCACCTGGTTGCTTAAAGCCAAACAGAGCCATTCTCCTTGCCCCGAGTCTCTCGCAATCCAGTATGATATGCTTGGCAGTCTCTTCAGACTGATTGCAAAGCCTACACATCTGATTTTCATTTCTGAGTCCGATTGTGTGGAGATGTTTCCTGAAGTGGCCATGTCCAGTTATCAGAGCAATTAGCTGCTTAACCTGACCTCTACCCAGCCTCACCAGCCAGTTGGTGAAGTAGGAGCTTGTGTCTGCTAGCAGCCTTTTGCCAAGTGCTTGGCCTGAGTGACCTTGCCATTGCTGGTGATGTAAGTCCCTGGACCATTTGTTTATTGTGTGGAAGGCAGTAGTTTTGCTTATGCCACAGCTTGGCTCTGGGCCAAAGAATGACCTACTAGAACCTTGCTTAGCAAGCCCATCTGCACACTCGTTGCCACCTATGCCTACATGGCCAGGTACCCAACCAAGATGCACAGAGTTGTGTGTTGCGAGCTTGCTGAGTGTTTTGTGACACTCCCACACCAATTTTGACTTGATTTCATTAGAGTCAAGAGCCTTGAGGGCTGCCTGACAATCTGACAAGATTACTATATGCTTGTCGCAATAGCGTCTGGCAATGCCTATATTGGCACAAGCCATGATGCCCCAAATTTCTGCTTGAAAGATAGTACAGTATTGTCCCAGACTTGCACAGATTTCTGTTCTGGGTGATTCACTGTACACCCCATAGCCAGATTTCCCTTCAATAAGAGAGCCGTCTGTGTACCAGACAAGGCTACCTCTCCTGATATAGGGCCCTTCCTCAGACCTCCACTCCTCTCTAGAGCAGAATTTAACAGAAAAAGGTTTAGTGAAAACCATCTCCATACTCATGACATCTGAAGTCATTTCAAGCACAGGGCTATGAGCAACAGCTTTGGTGATTGTGCAATGGCCTGTTCCAGACAGGCCTTCCCTCCATTGGCCTGTGACTTTCAATCAATAGGCTGATTTTCGTGCTTCTGCCTTGATAAAAATATCCAAGGGCAGCAAGCCAAGAGCAACTTCAAGAGTTGCTGATGGGCTGCTCCTGAAAGCTCCAGTGACTAGGAGTGTGCCCATCCTTTGTAAACTTGTGAGTTTGGCTGTAGCTGTAATCTGGTTCACCTTTGTCCACCAGACTAGTGATCCATATGTGACTTGAGGCCTTATTACTGCCTTGTACAGCCACAGCGCTATGTGAGGCTTGATCCCCCACATGGAGCCTGCAAATCTCCTGGACGTCATAAGCGCCCATTTTGCTTTGTGCAGTATATTATTCAAATGATTGTTCCAAGTCAGCTAGGAGTCGATAGTCAGCCCTAGGTATTTGACTATACCTGATACTTTGAGCTGTGTTGGTCCAAGTTTCAACCGGGAGAGAGACTCCAGGTTCTTTTTCCTTGTAAATGGAACAACTACAGTCTTTGAGGGATTTATACTTAGTCCCTCTCCAAGACACCAGTCATTAACAAATTGAAGGTTGACGTTCATGACATCAGCAACAATATTTGTGAACCTTCCCTGTACCATGAGGACTATGTCATCTGCATAGCCCTGGACAAAGACACCTCTACTAGTGAGTTCACAGAGGAGACCATCCACCACAAGGTTCCACAGAAGAGGAGAAAGCACACCTCCCTGCGGACAACCTTTTGCAGGTATGATCACCATCGATTTGTCTTGAAGATCAGCCCTGATCCGCCTGGAGTGGAGCATGGCCTCAATCCACCTACATATAGCAGACTCAAGACCACGCCCATGCACTGCCCGGACCATGGCCGTGTAAGTAACATTGTCAAAAGCACCCTCAATGTCCATGAAGGTGCATAGAGCAATCTCCTTGGCAGCAAGGCTGTCCTCCACCCTGCTCACAAGTTGATGCAGGGCTGTTTCACAGGACTTACCAGGCTGATAGGCATGCTGATTCCGATGAAGAGGAGTACCTGAAAGCACTCCCTTTCTTAGATGTCTCTCCACCAGTCTCTCCAGTGTCTTCAAGAGAAACGATGTAAGATTGATGGGGCGAAATGATTTTGCAGTTGAGTAGTCTGCTCTTCCTCTCTTGGGAATGAAGACCACCCTACTAAGGCGCCAAGCTTGAGGGATGTACCCATAAGCCAGACTTGCTCTGAAGAGTTCGCACAGGAGGACCAAGAGAGCTTCTGGTCCTTGCTGCAACATAGCCGGTATGATACCGTCCCCCCCAGGAGATTTGAATGGGCCAAACTTGGAGATGGCCCATTTAACTTTGGAAAGTGTGACAATACGTCTGGCTAAAGTCCAGCTTCCACGATCAGCTCTTGGCCGTGAGCCCATTTCGCTGTTGCTGGACATGCCTGAGCAAGCACCCTCAAAAACACAGTCTGGAAAGTGAGTCTCAAGGAGAAGTTTGAGACTTCCACCAGTTCCAGTGGTATATTGTCCCCCTGGTAACCTCAGAGTTCCCAGGAGGCCAATTGGGCTTGAAGCTAAGACACGCTGAAGTCTTGCTGCTGCCCTAAGACTATTTACCTCCTGTGTAAACAGTCTCCAAGAGTTCTCTTTGGCTTTCTTGATTGCAAGGCTGTATTCTGTGAGTGCCCTGTGGTATGGTTCCCAGTTACGGCTCCGTTTGCAATGGTTATGAAGCTTCCTGACAACCGCCCTTCTGCGGTCAAGGTCAGCAGTCCACCATTTAGTATTAGTACGACTCTTTCCCCGCCGCAATGGACAATTGTCCTGAAAGCAGCTTATGATTGCATTCTGAAGATCGGAAGCAATCTGATCAATGTCTGCAAAGCAGGTGACCCTCTTGCCTAATGATCCAAGTTGAGACAGGAGGTCAGACTTATAGAGTGACCATTCTGTTCTCCTTGGATCTCGATAGCAGGATGAGCTGCCTTCACTTTGCAGGTTAAAACAGATGAACCTGTGGTCAGACAAAGAGGCCTCATGACTTACGTGCCAATTGTCGATGGCACTAAGGAGTCCTTCTGAGCAAAGTGTAATGTCAATAACCTCACTTCGATTTCGTGTAACGAACGTTGGACGGTTTCCAGCATTACAGACATAAAGATTATTAGATATGAGAAACTGAAGGAGAGCCTCACCTCTTGGATTAGTGTCAGAGCTTCCCCATCCAATTGTGTGATGAGCATTGGCGTCACAACCTAAAAGGAGTTGTTGTCCGCCAGCACAAGATGACTCCACCAGAAGTTCGAGTTCTCTTGATGGAGGAAGGTCCCCGGAGTCGTAAGGCAAGTAAACCGAGCCTGCAATTGTGCTCCATTCCTTGCCTTCATTGCTCCAGGTTATAGACACCGCAGTGAGATCTCTAGAACAGAATTCAGTGAGTGTTAGGCAGTCCATACCTCTCTTCACAAGTATGCAGGTTCTGACATTTTTGAGAGAGGTACAGTAAATTAACCTACCCTTGGTATCACCCAGGCCTGCAACCCTTCCTTGGTGAAGCCATGGTTCCTGGATCAGTGCCAGGTCAAATCCCTCTCTGAGGAAGAACTGGCAGAAAGCAGCTGAGGCTGCTTTACTGTGATGTAGATTGATCTGGAGGACCCTGGGCATTGTCCTTGACTGTTGTTGGGACAATTGAGACTTGCCAGAGTCCTAGGTTGGCTCTAGAGTTGGCCGACCTAACAGCATTGAAGCAGGCCTCATCCAGGAAACAGACAAATCCATAACCTTTTGGGTCTTGCTTGGCTGGCAGGACCTTCCACTCCTTCACCTTCAAGGTGGGGTTTTGCTTGTCAAGCATCTCAAGGACCTTTTCTGGAGTCTTTTTCAGAAGCTTTGGATGAGCTCTAAAGAATACCCTCATTGACTTCATAATGTCTTTCCTCAGACCAACAATGAGTTTCTTCTCCCCAAGTGGTTTGAGTCTGGGGATGAGTACCTCCAGCCAATGCTTAGTAGCATCGTTAATGCAGGATATAATCAAGACACCTTTTTCCATGTAGGTGCCTGCAAATGATGGAGTGCAGCCGTCCTCCAGGAGCTCATCCATAATGGCGTCTTCAATGACTTCTCCTTGCTCTGCTGAAAGCTTAGCCTCAGGATAGCTTTCCAAGACAATGGCCATTTTGGTGGCAGAAATGTCCCTGTAAGAGACTCCTTTACTAGAAGTCCCTAGATTAAGGGGTTGGACATCATGACCTCTGTGAGTTCCACTCCTGGCCTTTTTTGTAGGTCCTTCCGCTGAGGGAGGGGTGGCCATGTTGCCTCTAGGGCGCTTGGCCACCCTTGACCCAGCCTCTAGACCCACATTTGTGCCTGGAGTTTCACCCATCTCTGGTCTCTTAGGTTTTTTCTTTTTACCCCTCCGAAACTTTGCTGGGTCAAAAGCTTCACCTCTCTCAAGAAGTTTTGCCTGAATGGCCGCCCTTCTTTGGGCAGTGGTGAGGTTTGGTTTCTTTACCCGCAAGCTGCTCAGTTGCTCTATGGCATCTTCAAGCATACCGGCGGATTTTGGTGTTTCTGGACTTCTGAGAAGCTCATCCTCCCCCTCCAGTGGGGCTGATGCGATTGAGCTCATGTCGTCCATGTTGATATCCATAGAAGCCTTCTCAATGTTGATAGTCTCTACATGAGAATGCAACGGAACCTCCTGTGTTCCTGATGCACCCATTTCAGATTGAGGAACCTGCCCTGATGGGGCGGATCCTGATGGGTTTGAGGGCAAGGCAACTTCTGGAGTTACCTTGGGGTTTGGTTCTGGTTGTTTTGAATTTTGGAGATTCATGTGGTTCCCACGAGCAGCTAGGGAAGTGGAGTCAACCCAGACAGAGCCCCGCATGCCCGGGCAAGGCTACATACTGCAGGAGGGCGTCTGGTGTCCTGCAGGCACCGTTTGAGACACTGTACAAAAGGCCCAGTGTCATCCACCCATCAGCACGGTACACATCACACCTTGGGTTGGCCTATAACAGAGAAAGAGGAAAGGGTGGAGGAAGGGGCTGGGATGAAGAGCAGGATAAAGGATAGGTTTCCAGGATAATGAGGTCAACGGACAGTTGCCCTTTTAGTCGCCTCTTACGACAAGCAGGGATACTGTGGGTGCAATTCTACTACCCCCACCCACTGGGGGATACATGCATAGTAACTTGAGTTACTAATAAATTGATCAGCTCACATCTTTTGCCATTGTACATGATGATTTTCCATGTTTTATATAATCAAACATTATCAGGTGAAAACATAGTGTATGAGTTTTATAATAATCTTTCATTAAGAAATTTATTATCAAGTGGAATTATTTCGTGATTCAAAAATGTAATAAGTAAAATTGTGTAATTGAAACTAGAATATGTATGCTGGCAACGGCCGCCATCTTTGTCAACAAATGGGATTGACATTTTTTTCCTGTATTAGGTAAACTCCTCGTTAGCGTCGTAGCTGTAGGCTAACCTAACCTCCATTTACCAGATGATTCTTCTCTGAAAGAGACAACAGTACTGCTCCGTAAATAATAATTAATTATTTATCGTTGAATTAAAAAGTGGTTTATAGTGCGATTTAGTACACACAGTTGATAAATTACAGTTCATTTCAAAGAGTTTTAAATGTGATATGCAGTGACTGTGCTAACTTAATTCGGTGATGATAAATTGAATCGGTCATTGTTCGATCAGAAGTTATGCAGTTAGCCATTATTACAGGTATGTGAGCTTGGAAATTGTCACTTTTATTTATATTATCCAATATTTCACTAAATACTTGAATCAATTTGCGTCCTTCCTAATTTTATTATTAATGTTCGTGTACAAAACGTAAGGATAAATTCGTAAATTGAATTCTTGCCATTTGTGATGAAAATAGGTCACGTTACCATCAAGGAGTTTTATAATTATTTAATTATGATAAACGAAATTAACATTGTATTAAATGCTTTTTACTGCATAATTTTCGTTTATAAGTCTTTTCGATCAACAATGTGTTGGAAGGACGATTTCTGTAGAACTTGTTTCATAAAATATGTGCCATGAGATATCAAATTGATAGCTTATGTAAATTGAATCTGGACTCGTCATATCATTAAGTACTATCATAATTCTTTCATCTTATCACTTCAATTGTTTGATCTTATTAGCTGAGTTTTTCAGATTCTGGTAGAATGTGCCCAAATGTAGAATTTTAAGTTCTTTCAGTAAGTTCTGTACAACATTATCTATCCAAAAATCTTTTCAAACTATAAAAGCTCCAGTCAAATGGCCAAGTCTTCAATGTTTTTTTCAGAATCCCTCAATGTTGTGGTTGATTTCCATGATGAAGGAGACTCACTACCTCATAATTTACAGAGTGTTTGAGAGAGAATATTTCTATTTTCAAACATCATATTTTCATAGTTGGCAGTGACTGAGTTTATAACTGTGCAGTGTGTCTGGCTACAAAGTCTACTTCTATTTGCAATGGGGCGACATTTCATAGAATGATTATCTTATTTCTCTAAAACATCAATTCTCATCTAATAATAAGTCATCTATAAACTTGATGAATAATCATACGCCACATATGCTGCTAGAATCCATATTTATGACGTGCCTACTTTTATCTTGATAAGTTACTCTTTAAAATAATCGAAATGATCCTCGATAGAAATACCATAAAAATCCTCGTTTGTATTAATTTCTAATAATTATTTTTTTGTCTTGCAGAAAATAAATATACACTAAAAAAATAAGGACCGCCAAGAAGAGCCTTCATCGGAAATTCTAGGAATCTTGAGTGAGAGGCCTAAACCGTTTTCACTTTAGGTTAGTTGAGTTGTGTGAAATACACACTAAATTTTATTTTTGTCCAGACCAAATCAAAAAATCTCTATTATCAATTGTCTGGAACTTTTCATTAATTTCATGTAATGATATCCATCAACTATTTATTAGACAGAATTTATCAATTTCGAATTCCTCAAAGTGTTAGGCTATAACTTTATACTGAAGACTTCTGCAATGGAGGATATTGACAACTGCATTGTATAGCTGATTGAAATCGATGAATACTACTGCACAAAAATATTTAGTCACCGCCGGGAATCGAACAGCGGACCTCCCAATAGCTGGTCTGGCGTTATTACCACTAGACTACAGTGACCCTTCTGCAAAGCAGCACTCATTTTAAACTTGGCCATATCGGCTCGTATCGTAACTGACAAATTTAGAGAAACAGAATTTATTTATTTCGAATTCCTCAAAGAGATTTTAATTTATACTGAATTTCAAGCCAATATGGCCGAGTTTAAAATGACTGCTGGTTTGCAGAATGGTCACTGTAGTAAGTTATAGTGGTTAAGGCGCCCGACCAGCAATTAATTGGAAGGTCCGCGGTTTGATTTCCGTCGGTGACTGATATTTTTGTACAGTAGCATTCAGTAGCATTGTTATTTGAATTTCTCAAGGTATTTAAAAAACATGCTATTCAATGCTGGTGTCAATATCCGCCATTGCGGAAGTCTTCAGTATAAATTAATGGCACTTTCGAAATTAATAAATTCTGTTTCTGTATATTTGTCAGTTAGTTAAATTGTCAACTATTTATTCATGACAAAATCATAATCAAGCAATGGTTCAACAGGCTCTTGCCCACAACTGCTTTCTTTACAAATAATATTTCACTAAAATTCCCAAACTTGACCATGTTTATCAAAAGAATAATCACACGCCATTTGCTGCTAGAATCCATTAATTGAATAATTGAAATGGTCCTCAATATCAGTCCCTTATATTTTGTCTGTATTCACTATGATTGTAATTTTACTATTTGTCATTTATTCTAATTCGTTTTTTTTTTTTTGTAATTGTATTGCAGCAAACTCACACTAACAAAATAAGGAAACCAATAGGAGACCCGAACGAAAGCTGTTAGTCGCTTTGATTCGCCGTAAGTAAAAAATTACTCTGTAACTAATTTATTTCTTAATTTTATGTTTAATCACATTACATCAATTTTCTGGGAATAGCCTACTCCCATTTGATGAGTGATTTGTCAAACAATTTCGTCCTTGTAGACAAACAAGAATATTACAAGTAAAAGTAAAAAACAGTATCAGTCAATATAAATATGATATAAAAGAGTCATTAAGTTCATAAGATAGAACAAATGTGAGCACCATCTGTTTATTGAGTAACTAGACTTGAGTGTTCACTGAAGTCTGCTACTGAATAGCACGATTTATCAATTAAAATTCTTTTTTATAGTTTTCTTGAATAGCTTCAGATGATAGCTAATGTTGAAGACACTAGATTCCTTTTTTTCTTGCTGATGTAGTCCGCATGAGTCTTGGACTTGTGCGTGGGTAATGACGAGGTGATGCAAATTTAATAATGATATAAAAAATCTTCCGAAGCAAAATGACAAATTCAAGTTGATAACAAATCAGCTAAACATGAACATGGTAATTAACAATTATTTCTAGCAGCAGAACTTTTTAAGAGTTGTTACTCATATTGAATCTTTCTTTTGCGTTTTTTCTTTGTTGCAGTGACTTTTTATAGTATATGTACAGATGAATGTTCACAACACTTGTCTTCTTAATCTCTGATACTTGATCTGATGTAGCCTATCAATCATTGTTAATTTAAAGCCAAGACAAAACTCACAATTTATTTTATTTTTTTCAGATAGAAAAGAATTGAATTCTGTAAGAATTTGATTGTGGAGATGAACTGCGATAGTGGATTGCAAGACGATATCATTGACTTTTCAACGTACATGAGCATAGACTAGCATCAAACATCAGTATTGCAGTCGACGTTCTTCAGTACCAGAAAAAGGTTGGATCTCTTATTATTCCATACTATGTATAGTACAACTAGGCAGCTAGCTGTGCACTCCGGCAAGCCACAAGAGTACGACACTACTGTTCTGATAACATTTGACCATTTTTCTTTGCAAGCACACACTAGCTGCCGAGTCTGATGTTTCCAGAAAGGCATCAATTTCACCCCACGAACCTTATTTCATCATCATGCTTCAAGATGACAAACAAGTTAACAACTTCGTACGAGTTACAATACTTCAATAAAGCAGCGTTTATACTGCATTATAACAATGTTATAGAACAAAGTTTGATAAGCAAGTTTTTTAAAGATTATAACAGTATAATTTTTGTTACACAACTATTTCTATGTAAAAAGTTGTACAATATGTTTATTCAGCCCAACAAAGATCCAATTATTGGTAGCAACCAACAGCTCATTGAAATTGGTCCACCAGAATTGAAAAACTATTGCGTTCTGTGATGATTACTAGGCCTATTAAAATTAGAGAACTATGTCAATTTGTATGTTTAATACAAAATAAGAGCCAGATTTCAATCAGGATAGGTCAGCGAATTTCATAACTATTTTCAAATATTTCTATTGCTCAGGGAGATGACCCAGGACCCCATTTATTCGAAGCTTTCTCTTTCACTGTGTTCAATATAAAATTATTAGTCTTTTAATATTTCAACTGTACTCATTGGAAATTTCGAAAACGTAATGTGGAACTACAACATCAAATGATACAGTAGCATTCAGTAAGACATCATAGTAACATGACATGCACTGTGTCTTGGATACAAGCTGTTACTAACAGCATCATACATACTTCAAAAAAGATGATTTTTCACTCATCAAAAGTAGTTTAGCTTCACAATAGCTTAGAATTGCATTTTATTCACATTTAATCCATTTAAAGGCACTCACTCTGTACCTTTTTCCTATTAAATCCATTACTATGAATACCACCAACCTTGATTGTGGACCCCTAGAAAAAAATCCGTAAGATAATCATAATTTGATAATTTACTCTCGAAATGCATCACCATCGTCATAAAATTTCTGTTCACAAGTACCACAAAAATTTCGAAACTATATGATTTAAACAAATGTAATAAAAACACAAACTTAGGCCTATAAGTATTCCACTTTCATCGTATTTACTCAAGTAAATGACTTAACTGATATCGATTCTAATTTACTCTACATGAACTCTAACCTTCATCTTTCATTTCTAATTTGGCGGCTATGGTAGCGCAGTTGGTTGGATCGGTTGTCTGTGATAGATAAGGGGCTCTGGCTGGCTTCGTTTCCTGCAGCCTTGGGTTCGAATCTCATTCAGCCATGGATGTTTCTCATTATCCACCCATTCACCCCATTACCCACGCACAAGTCTCCGGGCTCATGTGGGCATCATTCGTAATAAAAAATTGAGTAGTGGCAAGCAGTGAATTAATCATTATAAAGTCAGTTTATTTCCTCATTAATTAATTTTAAGGCTAGTTTATTCCCTCTCATGTCAATGTTAGTGAGTATATTCTGCAGTGAATAGGGCTAGTTTATTTCCTCATGCCAATGTTATGGAATTCTCAAGGTAATTAGAAGATAAGGTATTGTTCAATAGCGTGATGCGCAGTAGCAAGCTAGATGCGCTTGAACACTACCTTGGGAATTCCGATACTCTATTTTTCAGTATTGATTTGATGTTAGTTTCAAACTGAGTGCTCGGACAAAATTTATGTTGCAGGCAGGGAGAGTATTTAGTGTAGAGTTAATGGGAGCTGAACAGCCAACATTTTCGAGCTTTATTGGATCTTCTTTATTTTACAAATATAAACATTTTTTTCTTTAGAAATAATGAAGGCCAAAATTTAATAACCTACATAAATTTGTTAGTGAGACGTATTTTTTTTCCAAGATTGAGGACTAAAAAATAATTTTGTACACAATAGGCAGCTAATGGCCATTTGACATGTGTATAAATTTATAAGGAATTCTTTTGGCCACATTTTCCAGTATTCGTGGCAAAAAAATAAAATAAAAATATATAATTAACTAGCCGGCAGACTCGCTTCGCTCGCCTTAACCGTCTAGCCAGGGGGCTCCGCCCCCTGGACCCCCGGGGGGGTCCAACTAATTTCCATTGTGATTAGATAAATTTACAGAAATAGGTGGAGAATTTTGATACCATTACTTAGTATGCATCTAGGGTCTTAATCAAACATAATTATATAGTCGCTTTGTTAGGCAACTATGGGAAATAGTTATTTGTGTAACTAGTGCGCAATGTGGCGGTTTTCTGCATCGAGAGAAACAGTTTTTTTTCACTTTGCGCTCGAATTACACATTGAATTTTTACTACAGTAATGTATAAAGTAATTTAAACAGAACAAAACAGGATATACACAACCTGGCGAATTCCTTACATAACCTATCTTCGAATCAAATCGATTTCAACAACAACTACTGCTGACTATATTTCGTTGCTGAAGCAGAGTAGCCAACCTATTTTTGAATGCAGAATAGGGAACCTGCGTATTACATGCTCACTATTTTGTGTTGTTAGATTGCAAATCTGGGGTGCGGAAAAGTACTTTCCGCACTGGTGCAGGAATAGACTGTTTTGCGCCAGTTAGTGCAAAAATAGTCACTTTTTCGAGTCACTGCAGGAAAAAAATACTTTTTCATTTACAACCAATGTTATTAAGCTCTCAAATTTTTTCTCTTAATTTGACAGATGACATTAGAGAAAGAAGACAGGAAAATGACGCTGAGCGTAGACTCAATTGATCCAGAAAAAACGAAAACACCAAAAAAGATGAATATCGGGCCTATTATCTATCTGGGAGGTATTCCTGAGGGAGCTACCTCGCTTCCTGAATCGCTGGTAAGCATTTTTTCTGTCTGTCATCATGATTATCATCTTAATAATAATAATAATAACAATTCCTCACCTTATACCATGCCAAGTAGGGTCGGGTCAGTGGGGAGTGAATCCCATTCGGAATTAGCATTGCTTTTTACGGCCGGATCCCTTCCCTGACACCAATCCTTTGAGCCGTATTTATGAACGTTTCTTCAGTGTCTCTTGACTTGAGGGATTCTTGAAATGCCTATATTAATACATTACATTTCAAGAGTCACTCGAGTCAAGAGTCCCTCGAGTCGATGGACTCTAAATGCCTATATAAATACATTACATTTGAAATTAAAATTGAAATATATTTATTCTCCATAGAAAATACAAAAATGTAAAATATAACACAATATGATATGTAGAAGGCTCCTCACATGGGCACATGCCTGTGAGAGAGGAGCGAGTTCTAGAAGATTGTCGATTTATACTAGACTAAACTAGACTATATTAAACTAGTATTTATTATAGCTTATTTAACAAGATAAAGTAAAAACATACATGAAGAGGGAAGAAAAACTGATAACTTACTCATAATTACAATATTTGTCACTTTCAAAAATATGGTAAGTAAGGTATAAATGTAATGTATCAAAATAATTTAGAAAAAAATGTGTTTGAAACAAAAAAAATGAAAGAAAAGTGAATGAAAAAAAATGAAAGGAGCAAGCAAGAATGATAGAAGCAATTATTGTTATTATATCATAGGTTAATATTGAGGGGGAAAAAATTGACTAGCCTATATTATATTATGATGAGATATAAAACTATGTTCGAAACATGGGTTTAGTGTGAATAATAAGCCATTCATACACACACACACACACACACACACACAGGCATCACATCACATAAAATCGCAATAGGGTGATTTCAAGAGTCACTCGAGTCAAGAGGCACTGAAGGAAAGTTCATAAACACGGGCACCAGCCTCCAGGCTTAGTAGGCTTCTGTCTCACTCTGCCTTCTATAACTTCCAATCTTCTGTCTAAGAATTTCACTATTTCCTCCAAATTGAAAATCGAATTGTGAGGGAAACATAGGCTTTCTTCATCAAATCAGATGTTTATATTCATCGAATTCAGAAAAAATTACGATTTATTACAAAAGAATAAAACATTTCCCTAAGAGTCTTCTTAAGTCTGTTTGTGTTGGGGTAAGTCATTCAGCCTTATGAATAAAATGAGGTAAAATCCTTTACGTGCAGTCTATCAAGTCTTTATGAAGGTGAAGGTGAAGGTGATATTGTGGAAGAAATCCGCAATGAATAATAAGACACGATGCTGCCACAACCACATTCATTTATTGAAAACAGTGAGATACGGTACCAGTTTCGGTTTTAGAGGCACTTTCTCCCTCAGTCAATAGTATCATTCCGTGTTCAGTATATTATATTAAGCTACTCTGAAGGTGAACTCCAGTTTTTTTAGTTTTTTTTTAGATTGATATTGGTGTAACAATTGAAACTAGTATCTCACGGTTTTCAATAAATGTGGTTGTGACAACTTCAAGTTTTATATTCATTCTTTTACAAATCATTTTTTGTTTGCATACACATATGGGGTTTTCTTCAAAAACTGCAAGTATATTTCAATGAATAAGATTTCTTTTTGAGAATGTATCCTACATAGATTTGAAACTTGTGCATGGGTAATGAATTGAATGTTTGTGATTGATGGACCTATAGTTTTTGGTGGGTTCCGAACCAACAGGAAGAGATATTACAGCAGAGAATAGTCTTCTTTGTTGGCCAATTTAATCGGTCACCCTTACAAAGAGGGCCCAGGAGTTCGCGGCTTGTCTCTAGCTGATTGAACAGTAATGAATTGGATGATGGTGATTGATGAGTTGTACCTCCAGTTTTAGGTGGGCTCCGAACGAACGAGAAGAGATATTACAGCAGAGAACAGTGTCTTATTTGCTGACCAATCGAATCGGTTACCCTTACAAAGAGCGTCCAGGAGAACGCAGCTTATCTTTATCCGATAGAAGAGATTGAACAGTAATGAATTGGATGATGGTGTTTGATGAGTTGTACCTCCAGTTTTAGGTGGGTTCTGAACCAACAGGAAAAGATTTCACAGTAGAGAACAGAGTGTTTTTGTTGGACAATCCAATCGGTCACCCTTACAAAGAGGGCCCAATAGTTCGTGGCTTATCTCTATCTGATTGAAAAGATACCTGCTAAGGCTCACGGCTATCAGAATGATGTGGTCCAAACCACTTTAATTATTAAAACACTAGAGACTATAGCTTTGACTGTTACATCAATATCAATCTCAATAAAACTGTTTTATTGAGATTGATTGATTTTCTCTCGTTTTTCAATAATTAAAGTGGTTTAGACAACATCAGTCTTGTTTATTTATAGGCCGAATATCAATGAAGTGAAGATGCGACAGACAAAGTCCCAAAACTACTTTCTTCACAAATTTTGACTACGCTATGTTGTCCAAAACAGAACTTAATTGACACATGAATTAATATTCACAGAAAAAATTTTACTCCAAAAAATAAAATGGTTCTTTGAAGGCTACGGATAACTACCACAATATCACCATTACCAACACCAAGAAGATTAAGTATACTCTACGCCATCAATTTACATCAATATAGAAATTCTTAAGGGATCAAAAAATGTTTGACTTTTCCAGGTTTCGAAGCTGCCAAGTTTCAAGGGTTGTATGCAGGGCATGAAGCTGAATGGGCACATGGAGGACTTAGTCGGAGACAAAGTCAAGTCCCACAAAGTTGGACAGTGCTTTCCACAAGTTGAAAGAGGATCCTACTTCCCTGGAGATGCTTATGCTATCTATGGTTTGTAATTTTTACTTATTACGAAAATATTTCTAGTGGTAAATTGTGTTCTACTGGTTGAGGCGCCCGACCGGCAATTGGAAGATCCGTGGTTCGATTACTGGCATTGGCTGAATTTTGTGTTGTGATATTTATCGAATTCCATCAGCTATTTAATGCAGTTGTCAACAGTGGAGGTCTTCAGCAAAATTTATAGCATTAAAATTATTTTTTTAATTAATTATCTTTTAAACATTTAGCAACTTAATCACCATCGCATAATAAAACACAGTTATCACACCTAACCATTGATTCAATTCGCGTAGTCTATTTCATGTCAGTTTTTCACAAAAGGTCACTCTGTATCACATCAACAAGGCTGTGATTTCTATTTGCGAGACAGCTGATAGCTCAAATTAGATTTTAGATGTCTGATGAATGAGTTTATAAAACAATATTAATTTAATTTGTTTATCATTTACAATTATCAATCATTTACATATTATCAATTTACTTAGTAATCACTTATTATTTTACTTAATTGAAATATCTTAATATCAAAGAATCGGGTTCGTGCTGTGGAAAATGAGTATTGGTGAAGATGTTGTGAGTTAAAGAGGACGGATCGAGTGAGGAATGATTGAATTCAAAGGGAAATGAAAGTTAAAACTGATATAATTGCATACATAGAAGAGAAGACTGCTGTGCAGTTTGGCGCGTACTTTTGTAATTAATCTGTTAGATATAGCGTATGGTTTTTTCTTTCAACAAGTTACAGATACCTTTCTTAAGCCAAGTCACAATTTAACATCTAGTTCCTTAAGCCACCTGCCGGCAGCTTGCGTCAATAAATAAAAATCCTTCATCTCTCCTTCATACTTTCTCAATGGACATTCCTGAACAATATGACTCATCGTTTGTAGTGATCCACATTCGCAGTCTGGGGAGTCAACAAACCCCCATCTGTGCATGAGTGCCCGACAGCAGCCAACTCCAGTTCGGACTCTATTGAGTGCACACCACATACGGCGGGGGAGTTGGAAACCTGGGAGTCTTGTTGATGGAATTTGTATGTTTTCACACTGACCCCTATTCAGGTTGTCCCACAGTCTTTTCCACTCTTCTCCTGGATCATATGGCACGCCCATCAGCTGTTGAGCCAGCATGACAGGAGGGTGTCGTGATTTGAGCCTTCCTCTGCAAGCATGGGGAATATCCTCATGGATTGGAAGAACAGCATTATCAGATATCCTCCTGAATTCCCTCAGCAATGCCACTTTTCTCCTTACCTCACATGGTGCTATGTTGCTGAGAACTGGGAGGAAGTACAATGGTGTAGGCTTCAGTGTCCCAGTTATAATTCGCATGCAAGTGTTCAGCTGAGTATCAAAAAGTTTTGTATGTGCACTATTCATCCAGACAGGGCAACAATACTCTGCACAGGCATACACTAGCCCAAGTGCAGAAATACGCAAATTTTCTGCAGTTGCTCCCCAGCCTGATCCAGCAAGTTTCTGAATGATGTTATTTCTAGTTGAGAGCTTTCCTGCCAGCTTCTTCATGTGTTCCTTGTATGACAAGGTTCTATCCATTGTCACTCCCAAATATTTTGGATGTGGGTTATGTTTAAGAACCCTATCATTGTGCTGTATTTTAAGTACTCTGGCTGCTTGCTTGTTATTCAGATGAAAGCACGAGGCTTCTGTTTTGTTTGTATTCATCTGCAGCCTCCACTCTTTGAAATATGTGGTCAGTGTTTTGAGGTCTTGATTCAGCACTTCCTCTGTCTTCTGGATTTCGCTGTGCTGCACCGCAATCGCCAGGTCATCCGCATATGCAAACATTTTGGAACACAATGCAGGTATGTCACTGGTGTACAAATTAAACAACAGCGGCGAGAGCACTGATCCTTGTGGTAGACCATCATTGAGTCTTCTCTTGTTACTATGCCTCTCTCCAAGGAAAACTCTAAAGGTCCTATTTGCCAACATATTACCTATCAATTGTGCCAATTTACAGCAAGGAATAATCCTTAAGAGTTTTGACAGTAACCCACACCTCCATACAGTGTCATAGGCCGATGTAAGGTCTATGAAAACCGCTGATGTCTTCAACTTATTTTGAAAGCCTGCTTCTATATAAGTTGTTAAAGCCATGACCTGGTCAGCACAGCTGCGCCCATGTCTGAAACCAGCTTGATGTTGTGGAATATGGGCCTCAATAACTGGGGCAATTCTGTTGTGTATTACTCTTTCCAACAGCTTCAGAGTGCAGCTCAGGAGGGCAATAGGCCTGTAATTCTCTGGCTTGTCATTAGATTTTCCTGGTTTGAGGAGTGCTATAACCTTGGTACTTTTGAATTCTTTTGGTAGCTGCCCTGTTTCCACTATATTTGTGAAGAGGCGTGACAACCATCTTATTGATCTATTAGATCTATTAAACAGCTATTAATCTGTTTAAGTCCAAATATGTTGTACTAGCTGCGCAAATAAAAGAAACCCGCTGCAGGGTATTATTAGAGAAATTGTTTTTATTATTTAAGAAATAATTTATTATTTATGAATATGATATTAATATTATATTTATGAAATTTTTTATTATTTATGTATTAATTGTGTGTGATTGATTGTTATTTACAAGAGTTTGGCAATAAAGAATTTTGAATTTTGAATTTGAAAAAAAAGAATGAGTTTGGTTATTCTGAATATTGTTCAATGCCCATTAAAATGTCAAGAGTCCTTAATCATGAATACATGCACTTTGTAGTTTACTGTTTCAGACTATTAATTAATTATTGGAGGCTATAAACTGCAATAGGAGGCTATAAAAATGCACGAATTTCTTGTTTCATGAACGTTGTAAGTTACATAACTTGATTGAAAGAATAAACCTGGTCATACTTGGAAGCCATTTCAGAATTTACTATGCTATTTACAAACAGCAGACGAATGCAGAGACACAAAGGCAGAAGCTTGGAGTTTTCGACCAATGAGAGCTCTCTGGTTACTGGTGCACAGCCCGTGGATCGACCTTTTCGTACGGTTCATGGAACTTGCACCGGTGCAGGCCAGACCGGAAACAGCTGCTGGTTAACAAACTGTCAAAAGCTCCCAAGGGATGTGGAACTCATGCCTCAGTGCACCAAAAACATGAACCGGTGCACCGAAAATGCTCCCAGAACGTACACAATCATATGAATAAGGCTCAACCAGATGAATAAGGGGGCCTGAGGGCTATCTATGAATCCAATTAATTGCATATGATGAAGAAGCTCATTTTAAAAATCATAGAAGGCCTAAGAGCCTTACTTTTTTTCTTACACATATATTTTTAATGCAAGCAAATTTCGAAAAACCCTTACACATACATCGCTGGGCATTCCTTAAAGAAGATGCATGCAAAATTTCATTGAATTTGGTCCATGCGTTTAGCCGTAAATGCATTACAAATAAACGGACAGAATGCAAACGGTCGACTTGAAACAGAGATCTCTCTTCGTTCGGTCAATAATTATTATTTTCAAATTTAGATTTTTGTTGTAGTATTTTCATCATAATTAATAATTTTACTCTGTTTCCAGAGAAGAAATTCAACGTGGGCAATCTGCTGGAGCTGGAGCTGGAATTTCGCACATCCGAAATGAACGGAATTCTGTTGTCAGTTTCTCAGCCAGAAAACTATCCAGCTTTGTCTCTTGAATTGCACAATGGAAAAGTGAGTAGTTATAGTCTCATTCTATTCTATACTTCACGCCACGAAATTAGGCGGCTCCAAGAAATTTCTGTGTTGCTGAAACAAAAAACAACTGTGGTGACAAACCATATGCCTGGCAGCATTGGACTTGTAGAATACATTTTTTCGGAGGATGAAGCCCACATAGGTCTGAGACCTGTGCGTGGGTAATGAATTGGATGATGGTGATTAATGAGTTAGATGTACAGTTTTAGGTGGGTTCCGAACACCGGGAAGTGTTTTTACAGCAGAGAAGGGAGTCTTTTTTTCTGACCAATCCAATCGCTCACCCTTACAAAGAGCGCCCAAGAGTTTCGTAGCTTATCTCTGATCGAACAGATACCTGCTACGGCTCACGGCTATCACTTCCCTAACACGGTACAACTAGTGTTGTCAATTTGGATATTGAAGTTGGTGGTTGTTTGCTATCAGCTGCTGGCATAGTCTCTTATCTGAAATTTTCCAGAGCCGCCTGATATGATAGCGTGAACTATAGTTGTAAAATCATTCTATTCTCTTAAAATCTGATAACTTAAGTCCTGAGACTTGTATGGTTGACGAATGTCAATGAGACATGTCTACTAGTGTGCTACCTGTAAGATAAGCTTAACATCATTCTACTGTCTCATGTTTTATTCCTTCTCCTCATCCTCCTCCTTCTCCTCATCCTCCTCCTTCTCCTTCTCCTCATCCTCATCCTTCTCTTCCTACTCCTCCTACTCCTTCTCCATCTTCCTTTTCTTCATTTTCTCCTCGATCTTTTTCCTCCCCATCATCAGTCCCTTATTCTCCAGCGTTGTGGTTTCGTCGATAACATCAAATAACTCAACTGTTGTGACTGATGTTTTTTAGGGGAGGGGGATGAAACTCACAAAGGTCGGAGACTTGTGCGTGGGTAATGAGTTGGATAATGGTGATTGATGAGTTGGCCCTTGCCAAATAAATTAACAGAACATAATTTCTTAATTTCGAATTCCTCAAACTGCTATCATTCATACTGACGACTCCGGTTAAAGATTATGATACAAGTCAGATCAACAATTACTTACAATATTACCAATCTTATACTCTAGTTGATTACCGTATAAATTTGATGAGGGACGCTTAATTTTGATGTGAAAGGAACTCCTGTTACAATAACAGAAATTCAATAATGTACAAAAATAAAACCCATAAACTAATTTAAAATAATAGTACTATACTAATATATGAGGAGATGGAAACCCCTTTCAACTATGGTTGCCCACGTACAGTAGGAACAATTAGTCTGGGCGCACGGCCGTTTGGTAGTCAGCCATGGCGAGGGGAGTGTTTATCGCTCATTTCTAAAAACATGTGGCCCGTGCAACGCTGCAGATGTCTTCAAGGTCAACTAGTCAACTTTTAACAGGACGGCTAGTAGTGAAACCAGAGCCACGCGCCCAGACTAATTGTTCCTACTGTACTAGAGAGGGGTTTTCATAATATTACGGTAGGAGGAAGAAGTACAAGAAAGGGAAGGTTGAACGATTTAATGAGCGGAAAAGAAAGGTAAAACTGCTATTTTCCCAAAATTAAATATCAGAAAAGTAGTGACTCTTGATCCAATTGCTGATGTCATTTTTCATTTCTTGTTTATTTTGCTATTGTTGAGGTATTGATTGGGAATTCTGTTTATGATCCTAGTACTAGCTGTCTTCTAATTGATTCAATATTGGTTTTATAGATTTGAAATTTACTTGAATTTTGTCTCAAACTGTATTGGCTGCTGACAATGTTATAGGTTTTGGATCAAGTATTTGATACGGTGTGTTTTAGTATTGAGTCGTTGGCGGTTTTTTCATCAACGAAACGCATCTAGTTTTGAATAAACGTTAACTAGTTGATAAACTAGTTGAAAGTGTCAACTAGTTGAATGTTGAAACGCATCTAGTTTTGAATAAACGTTAACTAGTTGATAAACTAGTTGAAAGTGTCAACTAGTTGAATGTTGAATTTAACGAAGAATATGCGTTTTCATCGAAGAATAACGAGCTGTGTATGTGTCTACTGTCTCCCGATAACGTTTTCATCATGAGCAATGTGCAGACAATACACAAGGCTCTACAGAACGCATCAAGATAAGAAAGAGCGTATCCGGTTACAAAAAACAAACGCCATATGCAGTCTAAATCGCGTAAAAATAGAGATAGAGAAATTCTGATTGCATATTTGAATTCAGCGCCCTCAAATTAATAAATTAATTATTCGCGAGTACGCAAAAATAATTAAAATGAAGGAAGTTGATTTTCATTGAATAAAAAGTTGAAATACATATAGGCCTACTTCATAGAAATAATAAAAAACTTGCTCAGTTTTGATTATTTTTGATTCTTCGCGAAGCATTTTATTAATTTGAGGGTGCTGGATTCAAATCTGAAATCAGAATTTCTCTATCTCTATTTTTACGCGATTTAGATTGCATAAGGCGTTCGTTTTTGTAACCGGATACAAAAATTGTCTTGAGACAGCAGTGCAGTGTTATTGAATTTCTCACTCACACAGTTGTTCCTACTCCTATTTCTCTACTGCATATGATTTATTTTTATTTTGAACGTTGATCAACTAGTTTGCTATTCACACTTGGATTCAACAAAGACTTCCAGTTGTGTTGGAAATAAATACGTTGAGCCCGTTGACCGTTGATATGGAAATGTAGTTGAAGCATCAACTGGTTTAGTTGAGGAGACAAAACAGTTGAATCGTTAATAACCAATAAACAGTTAATTCAACTAGTTCGTTGAATCAACGCTTATCACTAACTTACTTAATTTAAATTATTATTCAAGAAAGTTCAAGCTGTGTTTAAAATGAAAAGAAACTATACAATTACAAATCAACTGCAAAAGAGTACCCATTTATAAAAAAGGTTTGTGGTAATGTCTGCAGAGTGAAAAATATGAAAAATACATTTGGTTTGGTCTCACTCGCACAGTTATTCATACTCCTATTTGCATGTGAATTATTTTTATTTTGAACGTTGATCAACTAGTTTGCTATTTACACTTGGATTTAACAAATACTTCCATTCCAGTTATGTTGGAAATGAGTGCGTTGATCCCGTTGACCGTTGATATGGAAATGTAGTTGAAGCATCAACTGGTTTATTTGAGGAGACAAAATAGTTGAATCGTTAATAACCAATAAACAGTTAATTCAACTAGTTAGTTGAATCAACGCTTATCACTAGTATGTTGTACTTTGTCAAGGTGGTGATGCAAGGTGACATGGGTGACCGCCGTCCATTTGTGGTGGAGCAGTGGCTGGACAGTGGCGAGTTCGGCCTTTGCGACAATCGCTGGCACCGCATCCAGGCGTCCATCACCAACAACGACCAGCTCACACTGCGCCTCGACCAGCATGCCGACCAGAAGTACTGGCTATCAGATAATGGACATCTCACACAGACACAAACGCACACCAACAGTCCGCTCTACATCGGCGGCCTACCCGGTAAATCATAATTTGAGGCAGAGACAATATTTTTAACAGAATTCACAACGAATTGGTTGAATTCTTTAGGATCAATATTGGGTGCATTAAATGAACTTCTTTGGCAATCTGCCATGCTGTTTTTGTGATGCTGCAGCATCACAAAAACAGCATGGCAGATTGTGGATGAAATACGATTATCAGCGATTATTACGATTAACAGCATGGCATGCTTGTGGATGAAATACGATTATCAGTTGCAGATCGCTTAGCTTCCTTTATTCTCTTGTTGTACTCTGCATTCAACCTCTTATACATAAAAAAAGCGTTAGTTGATTCTAATTCAACCAACCATAGTTGGTTAGGTCATTTCTCACTCCATATGTTACTGTTATTTTGTTAATGTGTTAGAATTTTTATATTTTATTGTATTTTCTTAAAAATGTATATTGTCAGTTGTAATGACTTTGGTGAGAAATATCATAATAAACTGTTATCTATTGCTATGAGAAAATGTTTTTTCATCAGTTATTTTGTGGAATATGGGGGTTCAAACTTGAAATGTCCGGTTTGCGGGGGCAATTGATGAAAAATACACGTGATTTTAAAATTTTAATAAATTTTCTGTAACTAATTGACATCTTGAGGTATAAAATGACATATATTTTACTCTGATCAAAGAATTAGTTTTCTAATACATTTTTTTTAAATCTGTAAATATCTCAATTATTTTTCAAAATATCATATTTAAAACAATTGATTTTTAAATTAAAATTTAAAATTATGTCGTTTTATTCCTCAAAATGTCTTAGTTATGGAAAATTTATCAAAAGTTTAAATTAACTCATAGGTAAGATCAATTGCTCCCAAAAACCGAAAAATTTCAACATTGAACCCCCATATTTTACAAAATAAATTGATAAAAAACTTTTTCCTCACAGCAATAGATAACATTTCTAAGCCCTAACAATATTCGAAATAAGAAACTTCGAAAAAAATATGACCAAAAACCCTACGCCTTAATACAGTATTCGATAGGTGTACTAATTACATAGAAAATGGCGCTTTTCATTGTTGTGATATACATGTTGTTAACTTTTTGTTGTAAATTTAACGACTCGCAGTCAGTTTTATATTGTGAATTTCTAATGAATGTACTCACATTAGGTCAAACGTTTTCGAGGTATTGAATCGCATCTTCAAAACTGACTGCAAGTCGTTAAATTTACAACAAAAAGTTAATATTAACAACGCAGATCGTTATGGAACAAGAAATCAAAGAATACATGTTGTGTCTATTTTTATAATAGATAATTAAGCTATAACAGCTGTTTTTAATGTGATGAATAAATACCTACAGAAATACAATATTCTACAGATTTTGAGAATGGTGAAAACATTTCAGCTAATCAAGTGCCATGAAAATAGAATCTTGTATAAGTGAATAACTTGGGTTGAAAAAAATTAGCCACTACAGGATGGCGTCACGCTTACTTGCATAAATGTCTCTTATTTTGAATTAGTTCAATGTTTATAATTCATTATTTTGCAGACCAAGCATCGGCTGGCATGCTAAGAACGCGTGAAAATTTCAAAGGGTGCATAAGGAACGTGATGATTGGCGGACAGCGCCGTGATTGGACAGAAATGGCCGCTCTACACAACATTCTGCTTGGATCATGTTCACTGCCCAGCTGATCAACAGCCAATCACAGCTGAATAACAACCAATCACAGCCTAACAGTATTAATATTAAATAGTGTAATAATCTAATATCAAAACTAACACTGTACTTCAATTAAATATATGATTTACACTCACTTTAACTGGAGATACTGGAGGAATGCATTTCACTTCTGAAAAGAAGCTTCGTCAGTATTTTCAGGAGTGAAATGCATTCCTCCAGTAGCTACAGTTAAAGTGAGTGTAAATCATATGAAATACAGTGTCAGTTTTGATATTAGATTGTTCATAAAGTATTTCGTCATGGAAAACATCACAGATTAAATAGTTCCTGGATTTCTTGTTCCATGACGAACTGCGTTGTTAATATTAACTTTTCATGTGAAATTTAACGACATGCAGTCAAATATTTGTTAAGAATAAGTATAACTCACTTAAACTGGCCGAGTACTTTCGAATCTATGAGATCCATCATCAGCATCATCATCATCTGATGATGGATCTCATAGATTCGAAAGTACTCGGCCAGTTTAAGTGAGTTATTATACTTATTCTTAACAAATATTTGACTGCATGTCGTTAAATTTCACATGAAAAGTTAAGATTAAATAGTGTTTTTGAAACACTGTGAATTCAACACAGGTTTAAGACTTTATGTGAAATTTGGTGCTTTGGCTACCATGGAAAAATTAGAATCCAAATAGGCTACATTTCACATATTACCTATATATACAGAGTGCTTCAGAAGCAAGGTTAATAGAGAAAAGGTTGTTCCATAACTCGCTCAAATTAGCAAAATAGAAAAGTCATGACGTCACTTTGTTCAGAATTACCCTTAACTTACAAATTTCAGCTCTTTTCCGTACACATTTTCAGTAGGGAAATGAAGTATTTTGCATATCACAGAATCGATTCTATAAATCTTGATCAGCTGTCAGTGATATGGGCTACTCAATAGCAAGGTTAATAGAAACAAGGTTGTTCCATAATTCGCTCAAATTAGCAAAACAGAAAAGTCATGACGTCACTTTGATCAGAATTACCCTTAACTTGCGAATTTCAGCTCTATTTGTACACTTTTTCAGTACAAAAATGAAGGTTTTTGCCTATCACAGATTTGAATCTATATCTTGATCAGCTGTCAATGATGTGGACTATTCAATGCTACTGAACTGAAATGAGGCATACCACTACTTACAATTCTTCCATTTCTCAAAAAACAGAACAACCTTGTTTTTAATAACCTTGACTCAATACTACTGAATTGAAATACGTCATATCCCCACAATTCTTCCATTTCTCAAAAAACGGAACAACCTTGTTTTTAATAACCTTGCTTCAGAAGGAATCTGCCATAGCTGGCAATACTGCTCTAGCTGGATCCTCTTATCAAAATAAAGAAACAAATTCTATATAGACTGAGATACGGAAACGCCTCGTTTTAGAAATAAAGATGGCTGTAACTGGCAGCCGTCCTTATCAATTTTTTTATTCGGAAATCTCTAGGGGCTCCATCTAGGTGTTAAATTGAATCGATTTCACGTATAAGAAGCTGATAAATTGAATAAAACATGTTACAAGTCTGTAACTGTTTAAGGAAATATCCAAAAGTTGCAAAAAAAAACGTTTTTGCATATTGGAAGTGGATTAACTTGATTGATTGTCAACAGACCATTATTTTTTTTTTTTTTTGAAAGATGCTTGTAGAGAATTTAATTGTTACAATTATGAATAAGTGTATGGCTTTTATTGGCGGGGAGACCCTTGGGGTAGTTCCATTTCGCCACTTGAGCCATATGTGAAACAGTGTTGAAAATAAAGTTTGTTGTATCACCCAAAAGCTGAAATCACACGAAACATTCATTAAATTAGGGTTTATTAGTGGAAACTGACTGATTTTACACTGTCGCTCTCAACTGACTTGTCTTATATACTCCTTAACTGGAGTCTCCAAGACGTAATCTACAAAAAAAAACTTGCTATTGTTCTAGGAGCTTGATTCAATAGAATCATTTATTAACTTTGGATACATTATATGCTATTGGGTGATTCAACATCTCATTTCCATGATTGAATTTCCTACAAGTAAGTTCTAAAGATACATACTGTTTTACTGCCAATTAATCGAATTAACCCATTCAGACTTGAAAAACGCGTTTTTATATCCATTTCCGAAAAATATCGCAAAAACAATGGTATTTTCTGACTTGTTATCTGTTTTTTCTATTTCTCATCTTCTTTTTCATAAAATCTGTTGAATTAAACACCTGAATGAAAGTCGAATTCATTTATCTCAAACAATTATGGGAAGCAGATCGGCCATGTTTACTTTTTATAGCATAAAAAGTATGAAAATTAGGGAGAAAGCTATGCTAAATCTCATCCAGTAGAAAAATGAAGACTTGTAAAGTGAGGGATCTATGTAAACACCAATAAAAATAATCTAAATCAATGATTGTTAAAAATATATTTTGATATTAGCCACAATGCAATTAAAATTAAGGTTGGAGAATAGCAATAATTTTATAATGTTATTTATCCACTAGTGTTCTACGGTACTCGCTATAAACAAGATGTATAATATTGCTTAAATTTATTATTTATACAACTGTAAATATTATTTTATTGAGGAAGTTTTGTATGAAGAAGACAGTAATATATTTGAATTTTTTCTACTAACTGTGAATGTATAATAAATATGTTTTTCTATTATTTTATGAAGTGCTTGATTCATATTATGCCTTATTCAATAAGACACAAGCTGAAAAACAACTGACATAAAGTTATAATGCTTGTGCATTCAAGCAAACCCACCATTATTTGTATTCTACAGATTATGCAATTTCAGAACAGGGAACGCCCAGGTGGTATCCTTTAGGACGACCTAACAGTTTGATCGACCTACTGCTAACGCAGCACATCCAAACCTAACCTAACCTGGCTAGATGTGACTGAACCACCTCTGTTTACTAGGTCAGTCAAAACGGCAGTCGTACAAATGGTGTCCTCCCGGAACGCCCGGCGTTTTGGCGTACATTGACGCTATGCTCTGAAATCGAAAATAATAAGTTAATATTAACAAGTTATAGTATAGTGATGGAACAAGAAATCCAAGAAAAAAATATTGTATTTTTACAGCATTATGCTGTAAAGTATTTGAGTGTGTTTCAAGGTTTATTAGTTATCACTATAAGAAGGTGGTTGAAAAACACTCGCAGGGCTGCATAATGTGTATTGTATATAGATGTTTGTATCCTGTCATTGCATGCTAAGAGCGCCTTCGCGAAGCTGGCACCACCCGAAATGGCAGAAACTATAAGCTGTATATCATTAGATTCTGCTGAGTTTCTGCTATTAAATGCCACAAAAATAAAGTTTCTGCTGCTTTCAGAAAAAAGTAATAGCAAATTTAATTTTTGTGTCAATGAAATTTAATTGGCTGTAATTCGGTTAATACACACGTTACACTAACGGGCAAAGTGTCAATCTTTACGACTAAACCGTGGCTATCGAATACCTGTATTTATCCATTTTTAAAAGTAAATTAGTCTATTCAACTGCGGCAAGAAGTCATGTAGGGTTGAATATGGAGCATTTAATATTGGTTTTTGATTATGGTATTCTAGTGCTGTTGTTCATGTTAGAAAGCAATCTTCATTTTAATTTTGGTATTTCGTTGTCCTTCAATATTCCCAATATTACCTATATAACAATAATTGTCGAGCTATGTCTGTTATGGTTTGTTCCATTATTGTCATTGATATAAACTTATTGAGTTTATCTAGATAGAGTCACTAATTGCGATAGAGCGCGAGCATAGACCACATGCTCTTCAATCTAAATTCTTGCCACACGAGTTGCGAGAGCTCTTGTAACAAGTGTCTAGCTTGAATCACACCATCTGTTGTCCATCTAATTTCGTCGTTCTACTCAGTTGATAATCTCACTTAAATTTGAGTCTCAATTCTATTATACAATAGCTGACAAAGAGGTAAAAAAATTAGATTAGAATTCATTATTATAGTACTGTACTTGAAATTAGGCGTAGACCTGTAAATTGATAAAAAAACTAAAGATGTGAAAGGTAAAGATTGTCTGCAAAGAATAATAACATTTCCCAGCTTTTTACAATTTTAAAAGTATTGTATGAGCGAGAGATAGTAGGCCACAGGGCAATGTACTAAATAGTAGTTAATAGTGGTTAGTAATTAATAGTATAGTATGTCTACTGCAGTATAAATAATATGAGGCATTTTTTAGTTGTGGTTTCCAAGAGAGATAGACGTTTTGACATAAAAAAAATGCCAAAATTCGCAAGTTTTATCAATCAATATTGGTATGTTTTGTTGAATAGGAGCACTGATTCCTTAAATTTTCCATGAAACAATTGATAAATCGTTTTTGACTGGGTAAACTAGAAGAAATTGATTTTTTTATTGACTTCTTCAGTAATTTAAATTACTGTCTAGCATCTTACTTATAGCACTTTTTGTTTCCCAAATAATAGGCTATGTTTTTTGTCAATGAATTATAAAATCTCTAAGTTGTTTTCACATGATATAATAATAAAACACCATAATATTTCTATTTTTATTGCATTTTCCATTAAATTTCACGATTTAATTCATTTTTGGTAACAAAAACATCTTTCGATTGGTTAGTATCGCTATATCGACGTCACAAAAATATCGATGTTTTTTAGGTCGAAATGATAAACTTCGTTCCTTGACACAAGAAGGCACAGGTGCTGCTATCTGATGGTACTCCATTTATGAGTATAGTTTCAAGTTTTCAAATATGTTTCTGTACTATTATTTATTTTGTTAGGTAGAATTCAATAACCCAATTTTCATTCATACATTTGCCACTAATTATTCCTCATTTCTTCTAGAAGATACAATAATAATGGATTTCGAAGTAAGTACACAGATTGCGTTGATTCAAGCAAATTATTCCCCTTACATAACCTCCAAAAACATCAATGATTTCACCCTTAATATTATTTTAGTAGCATGATAATAAGAGTTATTATTGTTTGATTGTGAATTATGTGACTTAAATAAATTTTGGCCTTGCAATATTCAAATGAAGGCCTTGCAATATTCAATTTAGGAATGTTTCTAATTCGTCTGAAATCAACTTGGCTATGTCTTTCTATGTCAATTAAATTACATTATTACCATTGTTATTTTCGTTACCAAAACATTATTAAACATTGTTACAACATTAAAACATTGTTACCAAACATTATTAGTATGGAATGAAAGCTATCTTAATCTTCGTTTATAGATAGAGCATCTTTGATGGAAAGTGGTAAAAAAGAGGGGCACAGTTCGATATCCCATCCAGTAAAATAATCGCATGAGTTTCGATACCTGATGGAAGTGTCGATATCGATACTTTTTACTATCGATTGGAATTGTGTTACAGAAATGTTTTGCGTATCAAAGTGTCTGTATAAAACTGCATTTTAACGCATGAATTGATGTCTAGAATCGTATTGTAAACAAAATGTAGTTTATTATTGTTTACTTTACAATATTATAAATACAAAAATAAAACATTTAATTAAATTTTAATAGAGAATAAATAAATATTTACTCACATAGGCTGAAATGTGATATGTTCATTTGCAACTGGATCGGTAGTGTTGTAGGTTTAGGTCAAGTTATAATTTCATTCTATTTATACAAAGTAATACATATATGTATATATTTAACTAAGGTATATTTTAACATGGGTATAACATTTTTGTGGCATTGAAGATGATATTTGAATCGTATATGTTTTAGTGCCAATACCTATTGACAGAACTGCTCCGTATCGTTCTCTTGCTTTCTTCCGTATCATTCTGTACCTTTCTCAGCTTTCGTCTGTTTCTATCCTATTACGAAACTATCGTTCAGTAGCATGAGTTTATTATAGAAAATTAATGCATTTTATATAATTAGTAATAAAATCAAGTTTTTTTTTTTAATTTAAACATATCCTAGCCCATCATCATTAATCCTTATAACAAAATAATGATAAAAGTGCCAAATAAGAGCTTACCAATATTTCAACTTTCTATAGTACGGTATCATTTTAAAGTATTTTCCATGCTCACCACAAACATCATAATCATTTGAGCATAAACGCCTAATAACAGATGAAAATTGAAGTGATAATTTGATGTTAATGAAATGAAATTACATTTCATGAAACAGATCAAGTTTGTTAAGGTTGAGTTAAAGTAGGTGGAGTAAGGTTGAATTACCAAACTCAACCAACACAACCTAGCTTAACCAAAGGCATCCTAACCCAGCTAGGCTAGGTTAGGTTGGGTTAGGCTAGGTTAGATTGGCTTTGGTTAGTTAGAGGTATTGTAAAGTTCAAGCTAGGTTAGGTTGGCTTTGGTTAGTTATGGGTAAGTTAGGTTGGCTTTGGCTGATTAGGTTTATGAGGTTAGGCTTTGGTTTGGTTAGGCTATTTTGGGTTAGGTGAGGTTGGGTTGAATATGCAAAATATGGGTGGTATCCTGTAGGACGACCTAACAGTTTGATTGACATACTGCTAGTTAACCTAATCTAACCTGGCTAGATGTGACTGAACATGACCTTTTAAATCTACACATGTGCGAACATTTTGCGCATGCACAGAAGCGTAGTCTGCGTGAATGGAATGAAGTGGAATGGAAACTGGAATGGAACTGCATAACCAAACCTTTCCTAACCTGGCTGGATGTGACTGAACCACCTCTGTTTACTAGGTCGGTCAAAACGATAATCGTACAAATGGTGTCCTCCCAATAAAATGGTACGTTGCATTTCAATGACAAATTTACAGAGGTGCTTCAGTCACATCTAGCCAGGTTAGGAAAGGTTTGGTTATGCAGTTCCATTCCACTTCGGTCCATTCACTCAGACTACGCTTCTGCGCATGCGCGAAATGTCATACATGTGTTGATTTATATGGTCGTGACTGAACCACCTCAGACAATACTACAGTCGTACAAATGGTGTCCTCCTGCAAAATACACAAGCATATTGCTAACCATATTATATTTGTTAGGCTTGGTGGGCTTTGCCTGATGTCTGCACAGGCAATTTTTGAAAGAAAAACTGTTTAAAATTTTTGGATTTCTTGTTCCATGACGATCTGCGTTGTTAATATTATCTTTTTGTTGTAAATTTAACAACTTGCAGTCAATTGACGACTGCAAATCGTCCTCGAAGTGTAAATGTGTAGTTAAAACGCAACATAACACGTTATCAGCTGTTTTGTATCATTCGGATGATACAGAACAGATGTGTTGATAAGCAAAACAGTATCGATACTTCCATCTGGTATCGAAACTCGTGCGATTATTTCACTGGATGGGATATAGAACTGTGCCCAAAAAGAGTTGTAAGGAGTAACTTGAGTTGATGACTAACAACAAGGTTGTGAGTGTAGGCTATACATTTAAAAATGTAATCTTATTAGTCAGTCTCGTACACCTCATGAAATTTGCCAAGATTGTTTTTACTTTTGATTTTCTTCTATCAATTGATATGAATGAGTGAATCTATCAGAATATCTTTCTATTTGATTGCGTTATCATAATTGCAGATGGTGACAGTGAAGCAGGAGAATGACAGCCAAGAGCCAGCGCCTGAGTGCAGTTCATGGTCTCATGGTGATGCTGACCAACAGGAAAAATGCTTGGGTCACACCCAGATATTTATCAAAGAAGAAGTACATGGTGAGTCATTTATTTGGTGAATTTTTATTTTGATCGCCAGTTGAAAGCCTTCCTCTTTCTTCTAGTCAGCTGTGAATTTAGAGGAGGAAAAGAAGAAAAAGAGTCTTAAATCCAGCATAAACGTAAGGGTGCTAGCACAGTGGGGCATCAAATAATAACGGATTAACACAATCTCTACATCAAACAACTCTGGAATAATGTATGAAAGATTGGAGTAGAGTGAATATCACCACTTTACTGCATGTGCTTAATTTTGCAATGGTTATTATAATTGCAGAATGAAAGCTATTTGAATTTATTTCATCAACATTTTAAATTCACAAAATACATAACACATTTCCAGGATATACAGTGAATTACAAAATACATAATTAATAAATATCTTACAATAAAAAATATACATATTTACTCTATATATAAGTTACTCTAATAAAACAATAATTTTATAAATGAAATTGAAGCTATCCCTTATTGAAATTATATGAGCCACATGGACCTATTTGGTCTGTATTGTGAGTCAGAGTCCAGTACATTGACATTAATTTATGTTATTATTGTATTCAAATTCAACAAGCGAAGAAAAGCCAGCTATTCACACACACACACACACACACACACACACACAGACACGTCATTCAAAGGGATGTTATTGAAATAAGAAAGTGTTTTGTGCAATACATAAGATAATGAGTTCAGAGACTGGATAAAGAAGACGGAACTAACACGACCAGAAGGATAGGACAAAGAAAATTACGTACACATACATAGAAGACTATTAGTAGGCCTATGTCAGAAAGATAAGTGAAAAAAGAGAAATATAATCAATTGTTTGGAATTCGTGAAAACCAATCAAGATAATTATAAAAAAGCAAACAAAGCTTCACACACTCAGAGAGAAGGGGAAAACTAGAAAGCTATTCTGCATAAATTTATTTAAGTAGCTGTTCATACTGTTTATCATTCAGGGGTAACAAGTACACAGTTATGGTTATTTTATACCTGGACGTGCTACAGATACCAGGTTGACTAATCCCAGATGGAACATTGCTCAAAATTTTGTGACACAGATGAGTGTTCATATCACAGACAGGATGAGCATTAGGCGGTAGACAAGAGTGGTGCATTCTAATAGTTTAAATTCAAATTCAAAGTTTTCTTCACAAAAAAACACATGTACAATATAAAATTCCAAACATTCTGTGAATATTCCCCACAAATACAGAAATCTGGGTGTGGAGATTGAGTTCATATTGTAGGTAAAAAAAAAACAGTACATGTATATTGAAAAGTATAACTTACAAGTAGTGAACAAATAGTATTTATATAATAACTAATAACATATTGACCAATATTAAGATCATTATAGAGTAGAATAAAGTACAAAAGAGAATTCCTTACTAGGCGTGATTAGCAATAAAATAGCTAACATGAATGAAAGGAAGGCAGTATATACACACACAACTACCACTAATAAGTGGAGCTCAATGTCCATAGGCGGATTGAATCAGTTGCTCAGCAGCCTCCGTACCGATTGCAAATAACTATCTATTCAAATGGAATTTGTAAGTGTTAATGCTGAGGTTTTCCGCTTGTTTAAGATGGTTGGGGATATATCTGTATAAAATATGACAAATATACTTACTATTATACCTTGAGCAGTTATGTAGGAGTCGGGGAAGGATAATACCAAAATTAATGAGATTTATAGTGCTATATGCGTGAACTAGATTATTGAATATTGAGTTTTTATGGTAGTATATATAGGTCAATAATACTTTGATGTAAAGCTGTCTAATGCTGAAAACTTGAAATTCTTGAAATATCTGATCAGTTGGATAGCGGTAACCCCGTCTGAGGCGAATTTTGATTATCACTCTCTGTGCCACTGCGACAGGCTCTAAGGAAGCTGAGGAAGTTCCACCCCAGGTCAGGATTCCATACAAAAGAACAGATTGAATGTAGACAAAGTACGTCACTCTCATTTGGTGAACAGGGAGAACCTCTTTTAGCTGTGAAGGCATATTTATCAACCTTCTTAAGGAAAACAACCTTTGGAGCCCAGCTTCACCAGCCCAGAACACCGAGATATCTGTACTGCTCCACACGCTGCAAAACCCCACTATTACAAGTCACAGACTGATAGTCATTACATGAGTGAAGCCTGAGGATCTCCCACTGGGGAGTAGTTTTTTTTTTTTAATAGATCTATAAATACTTTTTTTTTGTCAACATTGATTGATGGTAAGCTTATTTTGATCATGCCACATCCTGATACCAAAAAGGTCTTTAGTAGCCTGTCTGAAAGCATCCTCACAGGTAACCCCGAATGAGACGACTGCAGTGTCATCTGCAAAGAGAATAGTGCTTCTTGTGTTATAATTATGGATGATCTCCATATTGAAATTTATGTTATTCTTGAACATATGCATAAGAACAGTCTTGATAAAAACCAGTATAATTGTAAGAACATTGAAAGTGCGGAATAATTGCTCATATGGTATCATGTGCAAAATGCGTACCTGCATTTTGCCGTGACAGCCCGGGTGTCGCTCCCGGCCGGCTAGCGTCAGTCGGCGTGATGGCAGGGTAAGGTACGGGGACTTGACTTCGATTACGTGATTTAGACTGTCCGTGTCCTTTTGTCAGTGGTTGAAATAGACGATTCCGCGGACAATTAATTCGCCCTGATCGTCGCGTCTCGACTGGAGAGGAGGCCGTTCAGCCGGGAATCTAGACCCTGCCGCTCCCTAGGAGGCAAGCGTCCGTTTCCCCTGCCGGAACGAGGAAATAGGATTTTAGGGATGGGAAAGGAAGGGCCGAAACAGTAACATCCCTGCCCCTGAGGAGGAGGGAGAGAGGAGGCCGTTCAGCCGGGAATCTAGACCCTGCCGCCTCCCTAAGGGGGCAAGCGTCCGTTTCCCCTGCCGGAACGAGGAAATAGGATTTTAGGGATGGGAAAGGAAGGGTTTCCTGTTAGAACAACCGCGTCCCTGCCACTTTCCAAAGGGGGCCGGGACCGTTCCCCTAACAGTGAAGGATGGCCGGGGAGGGACGTGCCCCGCTCTTCTCGAGCTGGCCTGAACTCCCCTGCCGGGATTTGAGGTGACGGGTCAGACGCCCAGGTACACCCCTGCCAATTTCCACACAGGGGCAGGAATAGCTTAGTCTTAGCCATCGGGGATAGAAGGATACGACTTAACGACGGCTATGAACTGGTACACCCCTGCCAATTTCCAAATAGGGGCCGGAATAGTTTAGTCTTAGCCGCCGAGGTTAGGGAAAAGAGGAGCTGTGGAGCTGGGTAAATAGCGGTGGAAACATGAGGAGAAATAGGATTTTGGGTTAGTAAAGGAAAGGTTTCCTGTTAGAACAACCGCGTCCCTGCCACTTTCCAAAGGGGGCCGGGACCGTTCCCCTAACAGTGAAGGATGGCCGGGGAGGGACGTGCCCCGCTCTTCTCGAGCTGGCCTGAACTCCCCTGCCGGGATTTGAGGTAACAGGTCGGATGCCCAGTTACACCCCTGCCAATTTCCACGAAGGGGCAGGAATAGTTTTGGGCCCACGTCCCGGGGTTAATAGGTGTATAGGTTGTCGACCGGTTCGGACAGGTACAGCCCACGCGACATAGCCGCGGGTGGGAGATTTCTTAGTCCTTGCCGGCCGGGGTAAGAAGGATACGACTTAACGACGGCTATGAACAGGTACACCCCTGCCAATTTCCAAAAAGGGGCCGGAATAGTTTAGTCTTAGCCGCCGGGGTTAGGGAGAAGAGGAGCCGTGGAGCTGGGTAAATAGCGGTGGAGGTATGAGGGTATGGTATGGAAAGGTGACAGGCAGAAGCAGGAAGGCCTCTGCCCCTACGGGTATGTGAGAGGGTATTTGGGATAAGGATAAGAGTAAAGGTAGAATTTTGTACTACGTACCGTTCCGCACTGCTCGTGGAGAACCGCGTGTACTCGCTGTGAGCAACGCCCGTGAATCGCGACCGCGTTCACTAAACACCCCTACGGGGTAGTAGTCTAAGTAGATAGCTTTCTACTATACGAGACGACCTCGGCCAAGCACCAACTGCTCCAACTCTAGGAACTGGCTGCTATGACACCTGAGACCCTACTCTTCGACTTCTCGTCGACTAGACGGCCTTCCCCGAAAAATAATGGGGGGAAACCAGTGGGGGAAGGTGGAGAGAAGGGTATGCGCACCCAGTACACTCCACCGGTCAAATTTGTTATCTCCGTTACTGACTATAGAGAGATAACCGAGCGTCAATTAGCTCCCTTTTCCACGTCGCGAATTTGCTTCGTGACACACTCGTCCTACCCGTGGTGGGGGGGGGGGGGAGGAGGAAAAAGAAAGGAAAGGAAGAAGCCGAAGTCTTTCGACCCCTGCCCCAGGAAGAAGAAATATAAAAGAAAAGGGGGGGGGAAAAGGAAGTGAAGGCCGAAATATAAATACCTCTGCCCCAAGGAAGGAATAATAGGATAGGGTAGGGTAGGACATACTAGGGGCCGTGGCCTGCACCACTGCCCGATATGGTGTTATCCGTGGGACAACACCCCTTAGTCGTGGGTCTTCACCCACACACGGCGTCCATCGGGCAGCCTTATTCGCACCCTCGGACGGCCGGCCCGGTGCCTAGTTTTTAGGCTCATAAATGGCACATAGCGTCCAGGATCCGTCCGGGATCGGGCCTCGACCTGGCCTAAATACGCGTCAAGGAACCCCAAGCGTTTTGTAGGCATGGCGTGAAAATCAGGATTTTAATGTGCACCTTAACAAGAATGAACAAAGAATAACTGGGACTAAGGTCAATTGTCGGTAGACCAAGTAAATTGAAAAACAACTTGATAAGAGTTGTTTACTGTTGGTGGTTCAAGTAAATTGAAAAACAACTCGATAAGAGTTGTTTATTGTCAGGAAGGTAAAGCGATAAGTTTCCGCAATTAACTTTTCAACAAGGTTCTACCTCCTTATCTTATCGTCGATGTTACCTTCTTAGTAAACAACCCTTGTGATGGAAAGTTTCGACTTTTCATAACTTTGAATTTAAATCGAATTATTATTATCATCCCATAATTTATTCATTCTTCGATGATGAAATAACAATGAATAACTCACACATTTGTTACCCAACATCCCGATTTATTCATTAATTTTGAATAAGATCTTTTTTTTTTTTTTTTTTTTTGTAGCATCAGATACCTTCTTTCAGCTAACAAACCGTAGTCGCTCCTTAGAGCTATTTTTGAATAAATTACTAACTCGTAATCTTATTCCATTCAACAAATACATCGTGTATTCGTTACAGCACAACTTGAATTATTTATCCAACATAGATAATTCAATTCCCATTCATAGGGGTGCTCATCGGCTGATAAGCGTAACAGCTTACTTCGCCTCACTAATTAGATTAATCTTTTCTAATTAGCCCATCTCCACGCTGTTATCATAATAAATACCTCACGTATTTATTTTACAGCGTTTTCGAATCATTTATTCCAACATAAATAATTCATCATCCATATCTATGGATATTTGCCAGCTAATAAACGCTAGTAGTTTATTTAGCTTTACGAAATTAAATACTACCTCGTAATTAAATTTCTACCGACGTTAGGGAACTAACAAATACTTTGTGTCATTCACTATACAACGTCTCGAATTATTTATTCCATCATAAATAACTCTTCTTCGTTCGGACGTGTTTATCTGACATCTCATACCATGTCTTTATATCATTTTTTTTTTTAACACCTCTGAACTTCCCTGGGCGCCAACTCAAGGTAATCAGTTAAGATTAGGCTTGAGTACGTTACAAAGGGCAGTCGCCCTCTACTCCTCTCTCCTCGTCTTCCAGCGAGGGGGAAAGTACTTTCACGTCTTTCGAATTCCGCGCAATTTGACGCGACTGCTTCTCTTCCGCCTTGATTTGTTCGAATTGTCGCGCAAGTCGCAACAAATCGTCGACATTATGTACGTCAGACAGGTGTACATACAATTTGTACCGAGGTAGAAGGTTTTGGTACAGTCGTTGTACCTGGTTTTCTTCAGTAAAACCACCCCTTCTCCTCATCAGAGTTACTAACTCTTCAGTGAACTCGTCCACAAGTTCACCCTCTCTCTGTTTTCGAGCGAGGATCTGGTTATCAAGATCCTCCTCATACGTTGAGGGGTAATATCTCAACTTAAAATCGGCGATGAAATCGTTCCAACTTTTCCATCGTTCTCTCCGATTCCTCATCCAGAGAATCGACTTCCCTGCCAGCATTTCGGGTAGGGCGACTAGCAACTGTTTGCCAGAAAACCCATATGCTAACTCTAATTCTCCCAGCCTCTCTATGAAGCTAGGGGCATCCCCGTGCCCGTCAAAGGAGAGCTTCCAGCTTCTCACTTTATCACATACCATTCCTGGATCCATCCAGGAGCCGGTATTCGTCGTAGTACGGTATTGTGTACGACTGATTCGTTCTGATGTGTTAGCCTGCTCATCTAACACGACATTTTCCACACCCTCGTGACTGGCAGCGTACCTACTGGTTCCTGCCCCGCCACTCGCGGTGCTCGGGTTGGCTGCCTTCACCGTCATCTTACGATGGTGTTCGACGACCACTTTCCTCAACTCGGCCACCGTGCCCTGCGTGGGTAACCCGTAGCTGGCTGAGAGGTTCACTAAATCCTCCTTCAGCAATCGGTAAACCCACGACACTCTCGGGTCGGTCGACTCCTCTGCCGAAACTGCCTGACCCAGGTCGCTTTCGGAATCACCGTGCTCACTCATCCTAACCACTTTTTTGTCTACTTTACGCGACACTTTTTTGTCAAATTTTCCCGACACTTTTTTGTCTAATTTTCCCGACACTTTTTTGTCCCTGTTACGTGCCCCACGTTGGGCGCCAGTTTATCATGTGCAAAATGCGTACCTGCATTTTGCCGTGACAGCCCGGGTGTCGCTCCCGGCCGGCTAGCGTCAGTCGGCGTGATGGCAGGGTAAGGTACGGGGACTTGACTTCGATTACGTGATTTAGACTGTCCGTGTCCTTTTGTCAGTGGTTGAAATAGACGATTCCGCGGACAATTAATTCGCCCTGATCGTCGCGTCTCGACTGGAGAGGAGGCCGTTCAGCCGGGAATCTAGACCCTGCCGCTCCCTAGGGGGCAAGCGTCCGTTTCCCCTGCCGGAACGAGTAAATAGGATTTTAGGGATGGGAAAGGAAGGGCCGAAACAGTAACATCCCTGCCCCTGAGGAGGAGGGAGAGAGGAGGCCGTTCAGCCGGGAATCTAGACCCTGCCGCCTCCCTAAGGGGGCAAGCGTCCGTTTCCCCTGCCGGAACGAGGAAATAGGATTTTAGGGATGGGAAAGGAAGGGCCGAAACAGTAATATCCCTGCCCCTGAGGAGGAGGGAGAGAGGAGGCCGTTCAGCCGGGAATCTAGACCCTGCCGCCTCCCTAAGGGGGCAAGCGTCCGTTTCCCCTGCCGGAACGAGGAAATAGGATTTTGGGGAATAGTAAAGGAAGGGTTTCCTGTTAGAACAACCGCGTCCCTGCCACTTTCCAAAGGGGGCCGGGACCGTTCCCCTAACAGTGAAGGATGGCCGGGGAGGGACGTGCCCCGCTCTTCTCGAGCTGGCCTGAACTCCCCTGCCGGGATTTGAGGTGACGGGTCGGACGCCCAGGTACACCCCTGCCAATTTCCACGAAGGGGCAGGAATAGTTTTGGGCCCACATCCCGGGGTTAGAAGGATACGAGTTAACGACGGCTATGAACTGGTACACCCCTGCCAATTTCCAAATAGGGGCCGGAATAGTTTAGTCTTAGCCGCCGAGGTTAGGGAAAAGAGGAGCTGTGGAGCTGGGTAAATAGCGGTGGAAACATGAGGAGAAATAGGATTTTGGGTTAGTAAAGGAAAGGTTTCCTGTTAGAACAACCGCGTCCCTGCCACTTTCCAAAGGGGGCCGGGACCGTTCCCCTAACAGTGAAGGATGGCCGGGGAGGGACGTGCCCCGCTCTTCTCGAGCTGGCCTGAACTCCCCTGCTGGGATTTGAGGTAACGGGTCGGATGCCCAGGTACACCCCTGCCAATTTCCACGAAGGGGCAGGAATAGTTTTGGGCCCACGTCCCGGGGTTAATAGGTGTATAGGTTGTCGACCGGTTCGGACAGGTACAGCCCACGCGACATAGCCGCGGGTGGGAGATTTCTTAGTCCTTGCCGGCCGGGGTAAGAAGGATACGACTTAACGACGGCTATGAACAGGTACACCCCTGCCAATTTCCAAAAAGGGGCCGGAATAGTTTAGTCTTAGCCGCCGGGGTTAGGGAGAAGAGGAGCCGTGGAGCTGGGTAAATAGCGGTGGAGGTATGAGGGTATGGTATGGAAAGGTGACAGGCAGAAGCAGGAAGGCCTCTGCCCCTACGGGTATGTGAGAGGGTATTTGGGATAAGGATAAGAGTAAAGGTAGAATTTTGTACTACGTACCGTTCCGCACTGCTCGTGGAGAACCGTGTGTACTCGCTGTGAGCAACGCCCGTGAATCGCGACCGCGTTCACTAAACACCCCTACGGGGTAGTAGTCTAAGTAGATAGCTTTCTACTATACGAGACGACCTCGGCCAAGCACCAACTGCTCCAACTCTAGGAACTGGCTGCTATGACACCTGAGACCCTACTCTTCGACTTCTCGTCGACTAGACGGCCTTCCCCGAAAAATAATGGGGGGAAACCAGTGGGGGAAGGTGGAGAGAAGGGTATGCGCACCCAGTACACTCCACCGGTCAAATTTGTTATCTCCGTTACTGACTATAGAGAGATAACCGAGCGTCAATTAGCTCCCTTTTCCACGTCGCGAATTTGCTTCGTGACAATGGAAATCTATGCAGACCAAGACTGGCTTGTATTATGGTTTCTGAGTGACTTTTAATTCATCTAGCCAGGTCTTTGTATCATACCCTCAAAGAATGATTCCATTGAATTTTAATTTTAAGAACTCTTGGTATATATAACATTTAATAACATAAATCTGTTACTCTAATTATTTCTTATCTGTGGTAAATATTAAATTATAAGATTCATCTTGAATTGTGTATGTTTGGTCTTCTGTATATTGTTATTTAACCAGTAGTTTATTCATAATATTATGGTAAATTGTATATGTACCGTACTGCTAATGTCGAACTCATTCTCCACCCTCAGACTTCTGTCTTTGTGGGGGATATTCACTGTAAAATTATTCATTCATTTATTTTATGTATTCAAGATGTGTGTGAATAAAGTCTTATTTGATTTGATTTGATGAAGAATAATAGACTGAACAAATGCAAAATTAACCATTTCAGGTCTCTGATATTCCGATTTTTCTTAAGCTAATGAAAGTCATAATAATTTAATTCAAAACAAAAACAGGCTTGGATATCACCTTCTATTTCATCGAAGATGAAATAGAAATGAAGCCAATGGTTAGATTTTTTTCAATTCAATTCTTTATTTCTATAATTAATAAAATATAAAATTTCCAACACATTAACAAAATAACAATAACATATGAAGTGAGAAACGACCAATCCAACTATTGTTACATGTACTAGGATTGGTCAAGTTGGGAAATTGGTAAGGATAAGGATGGGATCAGAAAGGTTGGATAGTATGGGAAAAACTATTCATCTGGGAAGATAGTTCACAATCTGAAAAAGTATCTATGTCTAATCCAATTTTCAATTATCATTTCAGTAATTTTTGACTTATATCTACTGTGATGCAAGAAATCTTCTGGAAATCATTGATGATTTTTGTGCTTTTATAAATTAATTGTCTCCTAATTGATTCTATGTTCTCAGGGTTCAATCCTTGGCCCACTGCTCTTTCTATTGTATATTTCTGATGTGCATTCGGCTGTATCAGATGATAATGTCCATTTTACACTTTATGCAGATGACACAACTCTTCTTTTTGCTAATATAGATGTTAACAATCTTGAAATTGACATGAACATCTCTACTAATGCAGTTGTCCAATATTTTAATGACATGTATCTATCAATTAATCCTATGAAAAGTCAAACTATATATTTTAAAAATTCTGTTATACTTCCTCAAGTATATATTGGTGACGATGTGATTGAGTGCACTGATTCAGTAGACATGCTAGGAATAAATTTTGATAAAAAGCTGACTTGGACATTACACATTGATAAAATTAGCAGAAAAGTTAGCAAAAGTCTATTTCTTATAAGAAGTTTAGTAAAGTATGTACCACAAAATACAGCCAGAGTAGTGTATTTCGCTACATTTTACTGTCATATAGTTTATGGAATTGAGCTTTGGGGTGGAACATCAAAAGAAAATATTCAGAGAATATTTATCCTCCAAAAGAAGGCTATCAGACTTATTGCAAATCTAAAATACAACCACCCTTGCAGAGAGGCATTTAGAGCGCTCTCTTTGCTGACTGTACCCTCCATTTACATATTCAGGGTCATCATGCATTCAGTTCAGAATAGAGTGAGCCTCAGAGTTAGTGCCGATGTCCACTCATATAACACAAGAGGAAGAGATAATTTTGCCATTGAGCCTCATAGGCGAAAACTGTTTGAAAGGAAGCCTAGCTATGCAGGATGCAAATTTTTTAACAAATTACCAGTCGCCTTGAAATTATCATCCAACAATAATAATAATAATACATTCAAGGTTGAACTTTTTAAATTTTTGGTAAATAAGGCATATTATTCTGTTGATGAGTTCATACTATGAGTGGCCTATTACCATTGGCTTAGTTCTACGAAATAGAAAAAATTTATGACTATTTCTAATGATAATTCTTACTCATCTTATCTGATTATTTAAATGAATTGTTGCTTATTCTATAGTTGACTCGAACTCACCTGTTGATATTAGTTTTAGTGTATCATAAGATGGTTGGCTTAAATCCAGAATGAATTGATCTCCATTTATGAAGTAGTTATATGCATTTATAAGTAGTTCTATGTTCCAACCTAAGCTTTATTTATTATCATTTTTGATGTATTATAAATGACGATGTTCAACTGTACTGCATTTTAAAAGTTGTACTGTGTTGAATAAAATATGATTGATTGATGTTTGTATTGTAAACTTTGTACTGATTTGTTGAAGGCCTCAAACTGTAATGTCCTACCATGTTATTGTTTGAGAGTGGAAAACTTATTTTATATTTAACTATGTACTTGATAACATTTTTAACGTATAACTGCCTTAAAGTCAAAACTTTGAATTCCAAAAAAACTTTGATCTATTACAGATTACACTTATTTACAAATCTATTTCAAGGGAATATTCTGTCTATGTATGCTATTATTTTCAAACATAACTAATTCTGCAACTCTTATTTTCAAACATAACTAATTCTGCAACTCTTATTTTCAATGTCATCACATCCTATTTTTATTTTCATCTCTTTTTATTCTCTAAACAATTAGATTTGAAAATAGTAATAAATAAATGTAAACAAATTAATTATTATTAATATTTCAAAAAAACATGTCATTAACATGGAACTTATGGATAGCAGTGAGTTGATTTTGTTTGTCTTGAGAAGAAGCTTCAAATTGTTGTAAATTATAACTCCTTGATTTATTTTTCGGTTTTTTTAGTAATGTGTTGACCTAATTCTTATTCTCTATGAACACATTTTTTCAGTTCCATTTATTACTGTATAATAGTAATGTTGATACAAATCTACATACATATGACTATTTTAGTTTACTAATTTCTTGTCTAAATTCATTGATATCCTGATTCTGTTAGTGAAATTTTCAAATTCCTCATGTAATATTCCAATATTAATTTAGGCACTAGAAAATAGAAAATCTCCCTGTTCATTCTAGCAATACGTTTACTTCTTATCCAAATGACTCTTCTTTTTTCTTCTAATGTTCCATATGTTGACAAAACCACCATTAATTAATTAAAAGTACTTATTGTACATCTTTTCAGATTTGCATGTGGCTGCTGGAGACGGTTCAGTGGAGAACAAAGAGACTTCAATTCCAATATATTTAACAAGCGACCATGCCATTTGTGAGAAAACTGTTGAACAAATAGAGAAGAAAAATGGAAATTTAAATTTTTCTGACGAGCTTCTTGGAGACAAATTGCTAACTCAGGATCACCAACTACACTGCTGTGCACATTGTAGTTATAAAACTCCTAATTTAAGATGCTTGGAAGTCCATAACCGGACTCATACTGGAGAAAAGCCATTCAGCTGTGAATTCTGTGATTATAGAAGCTCTCAGAAAGCTAATTTAAAAACTCATCTCAGTACCCACACAGGGGAAAAACCTTTCAGCTGTGAATTTTGTGATTATAGAAGCTCCCAACTATCTAGTTTGAAAAGACATCACAGAACCCACACAGGGGAAAAACCTTTCAGCTGTGAATTTTGTAATTATAGATCCTCTCGCAAACGCACTTTAAAAAGACATCTCAGTATCCACACAGGGGAAAAACCATTCAGCTGTGAATTTTGTGGTTGTAGATACTCTCTAAACTTTAGTTTGATAAGACATCTTGCCACCCACAGAGGGGAAAAGCCTTTCAGCTGTGAATTTTGTGATTTTAGATGCTCTCAAGCTGCTAATTTAAAAAGACATCACAGAACCCACACAGGGGAAAAGCCTTTCAGCTGTGAATTTTGTGATTATAGATGCTATCAGGCTGGTCATTTAAAAAGACATTTCAGAACCCACACAGGGGAAAAGCCTTTCAGCTGTGAATTTTGTGATTATAGATGCTATCAGACTGTTGACTTGAAGAAACATCTCAGAACTCACACAGGGGAAAAACCTTTCGGCTGTGAATTTTGTGATTATAGATGCTCTCAGGCTGTTGACTTGAAAAAACATCTCAGAACTCACACAGGGGAAAAACCTTTCAGCTGTGATATTTGTGATTATAGATGCTCTCAGATTTCTCATTTAAAAAGCCATAGCAAAATCCATGCAGGTGAAACTCCTTTTATCTGCGAATTCTGTGATTACAGATCCTCTCGAAAATATGATTTAAAAAGTCATCTTAAAACTCACACAAGCTAGAACCCTATTCATTTGTAACGGCTCTCGTTTGTAACTGCTTTGGAAAAGCTTAAATATTCATATTAAGAAACACGCAGCCAAAACTTATTTTTACTGTGAACCCTAGTTGAGAAATTTAACTTGTAAACTAACTTTAGAACTCACCTAGGTGATTAACCTGTCAACTTTTGCAATGTTTTGCGGTGCTTATGAATGTCACATGTCCGTGTTATGAAAACGGTTCCACCATGCATTTCTTGAGAACAGTCAACTAATAAATTCCTTTTTGAACTTCTCCACAAACCTGAAACCTGCTTTTTTATTGTTAGGATAATGTACAAAACTCAATTCAGAGCTATTAATGATAGAATATCCTTAATTTTTTGTTATGTTTTCTTTTTCATATTTTTCTTCTCATCCTACTAATTTCTCTCCTTCGGTTTATTTTTCTTCTTCATTTTCTTCTCCTCCTACTTTCTCCACTTCTTTGTCATCTTCAATTTCCACCTTTTGCTACACTCCCTCTTTTTCTTTTCCTATTTCATATTTTTCTTCTCATCCTACTAATTTCCTTCTCATCCTTTACTCAGAGTCTTGCTGCACAGGTGAGTAGGTATAATATCTGGTTCACCTCTGAGCTACTTTCTGCGTCCAAGTCATCATCTAACAGAGATGTTTAGAAAGCAACACAATTGATGTATAATGAATAGTAAGACGAAGTTGTCATAACCACATTTATTAAAAGTATAGAGATACTAGTTTCGGATGTTACTCCAAACTCTGTGCGCTGCCTTTGAAGCTCTAGCTCGTGACAGTTCCATCTGTTCCTCAGTTTCGGTTATCAAAAATAAGTCTGTTTGTGCCAAGCTAACACTGGAGGAGCAAACTGTCAAAATGCTTCCAACAAAATTACTTGTGACGCTTACTTAAAGCAGTTTGCTCCTCCAGTGTGCGGCCAGCAAGACAAGTCAGGTTAACAATAATTATACAATATTATACTCTAGTTACCATAATTACTATCCGTCCACATAAATAAATCCGCATAATTAAATCCGTCCACAGACAAAAGAACCTTCGCGCATTGTATCACTGTAGTTACCACTCCCCCACAGCTCCCACTCTTGTGCGAGTGAGAGCGACAGCTTTATTGCCCTCTCACTCACTTGCTCGACCGATGACATCATACCTTTTCAATTCGTACATTATTATTACCGATGTTCACTGCAGGACAGCCAAGCGTTGACTGACCCCCTCCACTACTCTAATGAGCGAGTGAGATAAACTGCATAACGTGCTCTCTCTCTCTGCGCAGTAGAGTTCATATTTTGAAGGTTCTTTTGTCTGTGGACGGATTATACCTATATCAATTAGTTGTGGTGAGGCTTAATGTTGATGTAAAAGGAACGTACACTATAAAAATCTTCAACTAAATGTTTTTTCAATTGTTCTTTAAATATTTCTGTATTTTGAAGACTTTAAAAACTGTGTTAGCTTGTTGTAGAGTTTCCTATCAATATGACTAGGATTTTGTTCGAATAAGCTACTATTGTGATTCCCCAAGTGATAATGTCCTCACTTCTTTTATTATAATCGTGTACATCAAGATTTTGGTTAATATCACTCTTTTTTACATATAAAGTAGCTTCATAGACATATTATCAGGGTACAGTTAGGAGACCAATTCTCTTGAACAACAGTTTATAACTTTACATAAATCTAATCTATTTACTCTTTCCTTACACCTAACAGCTTTCTTTTGGATTATAAACACCCTATCAAGGTTTTGTTTGCGTACGAGCCATGGCTGATCAAAGATAAATATTAGCACATGGCAATTTGAACTTGTTTTTAAAGTTTCTATTATGAGTTAGAGTAAAAAATGTTTTTAAGATCGTAAATTTTAAAGAAATAATTTGAAAAAATCTTGTTATTCACTTTAGCTCTCGCTGTACGAAGTACATAGGAGGAGAGCATTATATGTAGGCTCCCTCCGTCCATACGCATAAAACTTCAGAGCAAAAACTACAGGGTTACAGGTACCAAATTTTCAGGAGGTAGTGGAGGCACCTAAGAAGAAAAAATAAACTAAGTTCGTCGGTCACCCCTGACCTGTGCTGAGGGATCACCCTTTTCAAAAAGTAGAAAAAAACTTGTTTGTCATAGCAACGGTCGGATGTGCTATTCTGGAGCTAGAGAAAAGTGAGTTTTTGGAGTGTTAAATGATTGCAAAGGATGTTAAATTTATTACTGATGGAAAGAGTGCAGTAAAGGCCAGTTGCATGAAAGAAAATTAAATTTGACCACTGTAAGATGACGTCATTTGATGGAGCCAGTGCAATGGCTTCCCTATTCCTATTGACCTCTGTGAGATGACGTCATCTTACAGGGGTGGTATCCTTTAGGACGACCTAACAGTTTGATCGACCTACTGCTATAACCAAACCTAACCTAACCTGGCTAGATGTGACTGAACCACCTCATAAGAAGACGACCTTTGATTACTAGGTCGGTCAAAACGACATTCATACAAATGGTGTCCTCCCATCTTACAGTGGTTTAATTTAATTTTCTTTTGTGCAACTGGCCCAAGTAAAAACGTTTAATTTGATACTAAATTTGTCAGAAAAAAGTTGATAATGGAGTTTAAGGACGTTTGTGAAGTTATTTTAATCTCATGGCGTATGTTGCTATGGGAATATAAAATAAACAGTCAAGTGCTGAGGTTAGGTTGGATATTTCAAATTTTACATTATTTTCACCCCTCGTTATCTATTGCAATAACTTACAGTGACAGAGTCCCCTTTAATTTACCATAATTCATGCCACATTTTTCATGTTAGTGTTGATTTGTGATATTAAATTACATTCCATCATATAGTTATATTATCTATTACATCATTTATGAGATTCTATGTTGAAAATTTGGAAATTTCCCTGCAGTGATGTCATTTCATCATTATACTCCCACCATTTTGAACTATATATGATCTGTAACTGTTCAACATTCTTCTCTACTAAATACTAACCTTTCTTCAATACATTGCAGACACAAATCTCACACATTGACCAACATTTACATGCACACTTAACGTTATTACATGTATTTGACCATGAACAAATTTTGTAAATTATTGAACAAATTAAATCAAATATATCAACCAATAAAATTAATAATGCAGATGAATATTTACATCCGGAATAGTTGGAGGAATTCGCAAGGAACGACAAAGGACCATTGCCTCAGAGAGTGATGTCAATTTGCCATTCGATTCTGCTGATCTTGACTCCGAAGAATGTACCACAAATGTATGTGCTAGTTCTGTTGCTACCGCTGAAAAATACCTTGTAATATCATTTTGTTGACTGATGGGATAATGTTAAAGAGGTAAAGTAATTTGCTGAAGCTGTAACCTCAAATGCATAAAATAATAATTTTGCCGAAGGTAAATAAAAATGTTCATAGTGATTCTTTTGAAATACACACTTATTAAACATATACCAGTATGGAGATGTCAATGACCAAATAATTGATAAACATACTCTTCTCCCTTGCCCAGTGTTCTTTGAACAAAAAGTTGAAAGTTTAGGCAAAACTACACGAATGAAAACAATAATATATGTTTATTATTTTTAACCCTATGCATCTGCTTGCTCTACAGAACTTTGCTTCTGAAAAAAGCGGGCAGCTCCACAGAGTGTTCAGGTTAGCTTCTTTATTCAATAGATTGCGTGACAGCCAAAAAGTCTCATTATTTTGAAGGCCACTCTCCAGCTCAAATCTCGTTTCCTGTTGAATCCCAACTTCTAGAAGAGTCTTGATTATACGTATATTTCTTTTTTTGGAATCTACTAGTCATATCTATTATTTTTTATACAATAATTTTGGATTGATTAGTTCATCGGTTGTTAGCAATTTTTCATTGTCCACTTCAGTTCAATTTTCAAACAGTCCCGGTTAAAGAATGAAGCTGAGTTGCAGCAATTACCAACAGTATAATGTTATTCGTCAAGTTTTGAAAAGAGAAATTAAATTATTGTGTGAATGACTGTGGAAAAAATAATTATCTCGATAATAATAGTTTATTCTCACAGACTACCACTTGGTTTATTGATTTATGTTTTCGAAGCATAATTGAATAAAATACTTCTTCATTCTTGGAATTAATTTCTGTGGGTGTGGCTTGACTGATGACGTGCTGCTACCTGCTACAAAAGTACAAATGAGAAATGACTCCATTGTTCCATTCTTCATCTCCATTGTTATTTGTTATTATCAGTGGCATTGGTGTTCATTAGAAATTTAGTTATTATTTATTCTTTATAAATTATTCCCCATTTCGTCTCAGGGATACAGTATAATTATGGATTTTGATGTAAGTAGATAGACTAAGTTGATTCATGTAGGTTATTTGCTTATTTCGTAGAGTCAATGTGTTACTAGCTTCAAGATTATTTTGGTAAAAAACCATAGTCTATGATTACGTTACGTTACGTTTTTACCTCCTACATTTGAACATTCTCATTTATCAAATCAGGGAGGCTACGCAAATTTACGCTAAAAATCTGTTTACGCTAAAAAATACAACAATCATCTAATTTCAAAATAATTTTGTTGGCTGGAATCATGCCATTCTATAAATTTTTCTTCTTTTCTGTATTATTGTTTTTTACTTATTTTTCTCCCATTTTCTTCTTCATCTCATTAACCTCAATCTTTATCTTCATTTTCTGTCACATTCGTTTTCTTCGGTCTTCTTCTGCTGCATTCTTTTTCTTCTTCCTCCTCACCTTCTCCTCATCCTTTCATCTTGTTCTTCTTTTTATGCCTCTTCTTCTGCTGCCTTCATGCTCTTTTTTCTTTTTACGTACCTCTTGTTAAGTGGATTATCAAAGTGGAATTATTGCAAAATATATGTATGTAAAGGACTTAGCAGTGTAAATTTGCACAGTTACAAAAAATAAACATGGCTGATCTGCCTCCTATATTTGAGGAAAATGGATTATGTTTTGACATGCAACAGGTGCCACAATAAAGTTGCAGGTAGGCCAAAAAATCATTGACATGTTGATTAGTCTTAATTATTGAATTGAATGCATCACAAAGCTACCTACTGAACATATGTTATTTACTTTGCAGCAGCATAATATATATAATAGCTGATCTGGCAGATAAATTGCCGAGAGATGCTGCCTTCCAAAGATAATATAATAGAATAAACATTTATTTCCAAAAAAACATCAATACAACAAAAAATTTCACACTTTGAAAGACATTTTCTCTGCAATTTAACGAACACTGATTTGAACTTCATTATGGAAATTACATGCTCACATAGGAAAATCCTGTGCATGAGCAGGGGTTGGAGTCATGTGTCTAGATAATCATAAATCACAGTTAAATACAATAAACATTTTCAAAGAAACATATAATATGAAAAAACTCTTAGTAGTCTAGATAACCTATACCCAATAGTAAGTAATACCCATAAGTTAATTTGACAGTTGACTTCTTGCATGTTTGAATACATATGCTAGGTAATTAAAATGAGCTGGATCTATTCTGCATACATTGATTGGATGATACCATTAACTCCTAGGCTTGGCAATAATGACTCTTTTCAATGAGTCGTTCAATCGCCCTCGCTCTTATAAGTGAGTCGTTCATTTGAGCTAGTTCAAAAATGAGTAATCAGCAATGCTCGTGCTCATTCGCTCATTCAATACCATAGCTTGTTCAGACGCTCAGCGCTCACTCGCTCACTGAGCACTCATACACACACAACAATAAACAGCCTTGTTGTATGTCTGGCGTCTCAATATAAATAATTCTCAGAATCTGATTCATCAGTTTAATATTCCAGAGCACAGAGCTTATTCTATTTTCCAGAAGTAGTCAATCAGTTGCTATCGGTCGGTACTTATAATACATTACACAAAGCTCCTGGAACTGAGTGAGCTGTGAGTGAGTGAGCCAGCTGTTGTTGTAGTTGGTTCACTTCACAGTTCAAAATGCTCGTGGAGCGGGGAGGTGAGTGCTCTTGTCTAGCAGTGCCTATAGCAGGCCGCTGCACTGCTCTGCTAATTCAAGGAGTGCTCACTAGATGGAATGTTGACTGAGAACACAAATGCAGCTAAAAATGAACTAACTACTTTCTGAATTAGAACTACTAGTTCGTAGTTCATTTTAAAAAGTCAGTTACTTTGAACAACTCACTCATTCTGGTCACATCTCTACTAACTCCTTCCCCCCTCCCACCACCAATCACTATGAGCCAACTTGTTTCTTATATGAGTAGAGAGATACCCTTACAAATGTTTTCAAATACATGGGAATATTCCTGAAAACCATGTGAGCAACATAATATGTGTTGGTCGTAATAAAGGCTTTTTCAAGCTTTTGGCCTCTTATCACCCTATTAGCTGCATTGCGAGTGTTATATGCATTGTCTACATGGTCTACAATAATAGACTGATTTTTGTATATAAAGAGAAGGAGGCATTTAAAAAACAGTTGATTGATGTCAAGCACCTTCATATTTCCATAGAGCAGACCTGTATGATAGCGTCGTCCCCTATTCAGGATGACCTTCAGGATTGATCTGTGTATGACATTTAGTGGCTCTAGAGTTGTTTTAAATGCACACCCATATATCAGTACAATAACTAATAATGACCATTAGAATTTTATTCAGCTGACCAAATATGTGTATCCTCTTGCGTAATTTCCTGACAATAATATTGTTACGGGTTCCAATAGCTAAAATAAGGCTGGCAACACTAAAGTTCACACTTGCACTTTATTTACACAAATTAATTGAAAGTTCAATTAATTAAATAAAAACAGTTCATCAAATGACAAGCTAATACTTATTTTCAGTAATTATTTACAAGAATTAATGAATAAGTAATTACAGGCTGATCAATAATAAAAGAAACAAGAGTCCAATAAACTGCACAAATGAATAATTAATTACAGGCTGATCAATAATAAAAGAAACAAGAGTCCAATAATGTGGAAAGAAATGATAAAAAGAGCAACTAATCACTTACAAAAACACAGTCCAATTCGTTATTTGACAGTCCCAAATAACATCACTTAACACAATGTCTTTAAACTATTAGTAAGCTGCAAAAACAGTAAACACTTGTCTCTACACTTGACACTGTCTAAAGACTGAATAAAGCACTGTTTACGCCACTGGCACTGGATAGTCTCTTTCATGAGATCTGTAATACAATCTGACATGTGAGCTTTTGTAAACTAACTCACTGGTTCACATGGACTCCTTTATATAGCTGTTGTAGTTGTATAATTCCAAGAATTGGAGCTCACCAGACACCAAGAATCTTCAAGAAAGCTTGGAATAGACCTCGATTGTTCAAGAAGAATGTAGAATTGACGAGAAGATCAATTGAGTGAGAGAGTTGCAGACTTGAAGAATAAGAGTGACAAAGACATGAGAAGAGCAAGAGAGAGAAGGTCGGATGAAGATTGGTCGAAGTCACGTCCAACCATGAAAACAATAGAATGATATAAATAGAACAAGTGCGTGAATGATTACTTGTTTGCTTTCATAACAATATTTATATGTGGAGCCCATGCCAGTCTGTTATCTATTGTCAACCCCATATAAAGTAGAGCCCCGATTATTCGCGAGTGCCACAAAAAAATGTTTAATTAAATTTTAATTTCTCAAAGCAAGAAGCAAAAATGAGTGATCAATTTTTTAGAAAGGCGTAACTGAACACTTTTTGTTAATGGTACAGTATATTGTTTTCTGTTCTTTATTCTAGTGATTTAGATGTAGAGCAAATGTTTCTGCTGTCCCATACATATTTAAAACGTTTTACATGTGTTCTTTGTACAGTAAAACATAGTTTTTATACTGAAATATCTTTTTCCTACAACTGCTCATAAAGTATTTCTTTACATACTGAAAACTGATTGTAAAATACCTCTTTACTGCTCAGCGTGCGGTAAAGTCAGCTGATGAACAAAAAAAGTACTTCACCACTCACTAGCTGTGTTTGATGGCTTCTCATTGGTGGATCATGAAAGAAATCCGTAAAATTATCATAACCTCAACAATGGCGCATGCTAACCAAATCCGCGCACGGTCTGTGATGTTAACAAACTAAAAGTTTTTATTCTGTTGGAATCCAGAACTGCAGTTGTAGGAAAAATATTGTATGTAATTTGCGCATGCAGCTTCTTTATCACTCTCGCAAAATTACTGCACTCCGCTAAGCATCACACAGTAACTGTTTTGGCTCAAGCGATAAAGTCGCGCTTCATGCTCTTAATACATAAATAACTATTTCACCTCATTTTTGCCCTTTTTCGGGTTATCCACTTTTTTGCTTTCTGCGGTGCTCTTGCCACCCAATTCTGCAGATAATCGGGGCTTTACTGTACTTATAGATATCAACCCTATCCATTGACTCACAATGGCAGTCATTCTGATGGCAGCATGTATGTACAGTAGAAACAATTAGTCTGGGCGCGTGGCTCTGGTTTCACTACTAGCCATCCTGTAAAAGTTGACTAGTTTACCTTGAAGATATCTGCAGCGTCGCATGGGCCACATGTTTTTAGAAATGAGAGATAAACACTCCCCTCGCCATGGCTGACTACCAAACGGCCGTGCGCCCAGACTAATTGTTTCTACTGTATGTTTGGGTGTTTTTATACTAGTGTCACCCATATTTCTGATCAATAATGGCATAATTTTGAAAATGTGTGTAGGTGGGGGTGAGTATCATATGACAAGGAGGTCTATTGCGATACTTTTCTCCCACCACGTTCATAAATATGACCCTAAACCACTATAAATACATTTTCAAACTTATCAATGACAGTACATACTTCCCTTTCAAACCATTTTGAATTATATTTCTTTGTTCGTTCTCATTCACTTATCATAATCATGACATCGTAATGTTTGTTACGATGAAATTACACATTATTGACTGTGATTAGAAAATAATAAATTGGTTGCCATGGAAACTACCAGTAAATGTTTACTGTAAATGTAAAATGCATCTAAACTTAAAAAATTGGGATTAAATGAACTAAAACAGACAAAATATCACATTGTGGTTTGATTCCTGATTTGATTCTTGTTTGTGGAGGGATGCGTGGCCTTGAATGGGCCAATCACGAAAAAGCATCGCACTATTCATCAAGCTAATATCAAACAAGTTTGTTCTTCAAAAACATCCAGCTAGACCTGCATCTAGACCCACACATCGACCTGCTCGTTATAAGAGTGCACATAAGAGCTAATGCGTTTGTTCTTCCTCGCGGTGTCATCGACCTACACCTGCACCTTCATCTACACCTTCACCTTCACCTTTTTGACATGAGTGTAAAAAGGCAAGGATGAAGTGTGCATGAATTCCATCATAATCAGGAGCTGATCCACCTCGCATAGTAGTAATATAGTGTGAAAGATCCTCGTTTATAACAGTTTGAAAAATCAAGTATAACTAAAGTTTTCATCTATAACTAGAGGCAAACCATTACATTTTATTTCTTTATTCAAATTATAGCCTGCTTGTCATAAATATGTGTTGAGTTCATTTGCAACAGTCTTACACGAGTTTTCATCTATTACACAATTTAGGTAATTTATGTATTTCCCTACTGGGAATTCTTTATCTTTCTGAGCCCTTCCGGAAAGTTCATTTAATGTATTCCAAAGTACTTTGCTTATGTGTATGAAATATGAGTAACTCTCTATTGAATGGTTGTTTCTTAATCAATTTGCTTGTTTTATCCCTTTTACGAATAGAAACCACAAGGGCTTTTGTGATCCAAGGTTTTAATTTTTTAAATTTTGAAGATTGGCTCTGCATTATTTTTTTAAATTTATCCTGGACTTCCCGAATTATTTCGTAAAACTTATCAGTACTTATTAGTTATTAATATCATATAAATCATTCATAATGAAATAGAATAATCAATTAACCAATAAAAATATTTAAAAAACAATAGAGTATAATAAATATAGTTGAAGTAATTCAGTACGGTAGATCAGCTACAAAAAGTATCTTGAATATATAATGAAAAATAAAAAAAGTGATAATTTTCTCTTGCTATCTCCTACCTTAGTCCACAATTAAATGTTTCAAAAGAACCCAATACAAGTATAATAATCACCAACAAATTAATTGTAAACGATGAACATAAATTTAATTTTTCATAGTTATTTTCTATCATTTCATTAGATGTTCTATAACTATATTATTATATATTCTTCCTTGCTATTTACCCAATTATATTGTTTTTGAAATATGGTATATTCTATAAGTCAATCATCTTATTCCAGTAACAGTTTTTATAGATTATACTCATTATATTTGTTATGATTGTTTCAACTTTTGATACTCTTCTATCACTTGAATAAAGCTATCTGAATCTCTTTCGATTTGATTGCGTTGTAATAATTGCAGATGGTGACAGTGAAGCAGGAGAATGACAGCCAAGAGCCAGCGCCTGAGTGCATTTCATGGTCTCAGGGTGATTCTGACCAACAGGAAAAAGGCTTGGGTATCGCTCAGATATTTATCAAAGAAGAAGTACATGGTGAGCCATGCACATTTTTTATTTTGGTTTAGAACCAGTCAATAGTAATTTGTGCGAGCATTCAATGCATCACCATGAGTGCTCAAGATTGAGCATGTATGGGTGACCAAGCTGCTATGGTTCATTTCAATCACAATATTCTCTTTTTAATTCAAGTTTGAGTTGACTGTTTCTCTCCAACTACAGTTACTTTGATTATTTTATTATTTCCTTAAACAAAATGTCTCTTCTTCACTACTTCTTAAAGCAAAACATGGTGATATGAGCAGACTTTGCATTTGTGTAGAGTGGATTTGTGTTACACTGATGCTAAAAATATTGATAGGAAAATCAGGGCATTTTTTCAGCCGGAACGCACCAGAATGGCAATCCGGTACCTTTTTGCTAGACATATATGAATTCCTTATCAATTAATTACTATTTAGGAACAAAATTTCATTAACATTTGTATTCCAAAAACTGAATGTTTGAATTTCGCTATGAATCTTTGATAATGAATCTAATAATGACACCAGAGAGGGCAGCTCTACGTTTTAGCAATCTTCTAGGATTGTTGGACCTACTAACGTCATCTGACCCCACAAAATAAGTTGTCACAACTTCTTCAAGGACACAATTTTGCTGTCGATATGAATAGTAAAGTATGCAACAGGGAAGAAGGAAATAGGGATATGGACAGGGGCGTAGCCAGGGGGATATCGGGATACATTCCCCCCCCCCCCCTTGAAATGTTGTAGTCATCTTTCACAATACTAATAACTTACAGATTAAATTAAAACAATTAATAGAATAATAAGTCTTAGTTTTATTTAGCACAAGATTTTGTCTCAGTAATCACAGAAAGTATACAATATTATTATGGTACTCTTACTCTGCAGCGGCATGCACAGTTTATATTAGTGAGCAATGTGGCAATTCAGTGTTTTCGAGGGGTGTCTGTCACTGACTCTTCCAGGTCGGAGATATATTTCATTTGAATTAACAATTGCTTTAATTGAAATATCCAAGTTAAAATTACTTTAAAATGCTCAAAAATCATTATAAAAAATGATAAATAATAAAGAAATTCCGGTGGAGGTTTCCATTCCCCCCACACCCCCTAGTAAACCCCCCCGCCCGTAATTCAATCCTGGCTACGCCACTGGACATAAACATGTCAGAACATGTCATATAGAAAATTCCCAAATAATGTTAGTTAGTGTATAGTTAAATTTGTTTTCAAATTTATGTTTGTAAATTTGAAATGCCAAGTAGGTATGTAGATATTTGTGCCAAAATTGGCTATTCATACATTTATATTAGGCCTATATAGAGGAAATAGTCAACAAATAAGTAGGCCTCCCCTATAGAGTATAGACTATGCATGGTTAAGCAAACATTTTAAGAGTTCCTGAACCTCATTTTCTAGAAAAAAGGCCCTGGGGGAAAAACATTTACTAGAAAATATTCTATTGTATACTTCAATCAAATTTAGATTATTGCTAGAATTCTGTGTGTTTCTTTTGGGTTTCCTTCTTTTTTCTGGACCTACTCCTACTTACCTTCCCCCTTTCGTTCATGCAATACTTTTCCTTTTCTTACTAAGTGGTCTTCAATTTCGTCACAAGTTTCATATGTTGACAAATCCATGCTTTTAACAGTACTCATTGTACATCTTTTCAGATTTACATGTGGATGCTGGAGGCGGTTCAGTGGGACTTACTACAGTGGAGAGCAGAGAAACTTCAACTCCCATATATTTAACAAGTGGACATGACATTGATGAGAAAACTGTTGAACAGATAGAGAAGAAAAATGGAAATATGAGCTTTTCTGAAGAGTGTGTAGAGGATCCTAGAGATGAATTGCTGACTCAGGATCATCAACTATACACCCGTGCACATTCTAGTTATAAAACTCCTAATTTAAGTTACTTGGAAGTCAATAATAGGGCACATACAGGGGTAAAGCCATTTAGCTGTGAATTATGTGATTATAGATGCTCCTACAAATCTTATTTAGAAATTCATCTCAGAACTCACAGTGGCGAAAAACCATTCAGCTGTGAATTTTGTGATTATAGATGCTCTCAAGCTTCTAATTTAGAAAAACATCACAGAACCCACACAGGGGAAAAACCTTTCAGCTGTGAATTTTGTGATTATAGAAGCTCTCATAAATCTGGTTTAAAAAGTCATCTCAGTATTCACACAGGGGAGAAACCATTCAGCTGTGAATTTTGTGATTATAGATGCTCTCAGAAATCTCTTTTAAAGAGACATCTCCATACTCACAGAGGGCTTAAACCTTTCAGCTGTGAATTTTGTGATTATAGTTGCTCTCAAAAATCTAATTTAAAGAAACATCTCAGTAATCACACAGGCGAAAAACCTTTCAGCTGTGAATTTTGTGATTATAGATGCTCTCGAAAATCTACTTTAAAGAGTCATCTCAGTAATCACACAGGCGAAAAACCGTTCAGCTGTGAATTTTGTGATTATAAAGGCTCTGATAAATCTCTTTTAAAGATACATCTCCGTACTCACACAGGGCTTAAACCTTTCGGATGTGAATTTTGTGATTATAGATGCTCCTACAAATCTTATTTAGAAAGTCATCTCAGAACTCACAGTGGTGAAAAACCATTCAGCTGTGAATTTTGTGATTATAGATGCTCTCAAGCTACTAATTTAGAAAAACATCACAGAACCCACACAGGGGAAAAACCTTTCAGCTGTGAATTCTGTGATTTTAGATGCTCTCGAGCTGCTAATTTAGAAAGACATAACAGAACCCACTCAGGGGAAAAACCATTCAGCTGTGAATTTTGTGATTTTAGATGCTCTCAAGCTACTAATTTAGAAAAACATCACAGAACCCACACAGGAGAAAAACCTTTCAGCTGTGAATTCTGTGATTTTAGATGCTCTCGAGCTGCTAATTTAGAAAGACATCACAGAACCCACTCAGGGGAAAAACCTTTCAGCTGTGAATTTTGTGATTATAGAAGCTCTCATAAATCTGGTTTAAAAAGTCATCTCAGTACCCACTCAGGGGAGAAACCATTCAGCTGTGAATTTTGTGATTTTAGATGCTCTCAAGCTACTAATTTAGAAAAACATCACAGAACCCACACAGGAGAAAAACCTTTCAGCTGTGAATTCTGTGATTTTAGATGCTCTCGAGCTGCTAATTTAGAAAGACATCACAGATCCCACACAGGGGAAAAACCTTTCAGCTGTGAATTTTGTGATTATAGAAGCTATCATAAATCTGGTTTAAAAAGTCATCTCAGTACCCACTCAGGGGAGAAACCATTCAGCTGTGAATTTTGTGATTATAGATGCTGTGATAAATCTCTTTTAAAGATACATCTCCGTACTCACACAGGGCTTAAACCTTTCAGATGTGAATTTTGTGATTATAGTTGCTCTCAAAAATCTAATTTAAAAAAACATCTCAGTAATCACACAGGCGAAAAACCTCTCAGCTGTGAATTTTGTGATTATAGTTGCTCTCAAAAATCTAATTTAAAGAAACATCTCAGTAATCACACAGGCGAAAAACCGTTCAGCTGTGAATTTTGTGATTATAAAAGCTCTGATAAATATCTTTTAAAGAGTCATCTTATTACTCACACAGGGGAAAAACCTTACAAATGTGAATTTTGTGATTATAGATGCTCTTGGAGATCTGGTTTAAAAAGGCATCTTGAAACTCACACAAGCTAGAACCCACCCAGTTAGAAATCTCTTGACCCTCCTTTATAAATGCTCTCATAAAGCTAGTTCAAAATTAATCTTTTGATGAAACCCCTTTTCATTTTAGTTGATAAATCTCCTATTTCAGAACCCACATACAATTTTTGGCTATCAACCTTTGTGACATTTTGGTGTTTTCGAATGTCATATGTAGGTGTTATAAAAATGGCTCCACCATTTATGTTTTGGTAGTATTTAACTGATAAATTCTCTGTTGAATGCCTTCACAATCCTGAAGCCTGCTGTTTTGTTGTTTGGATAATGTACAAAACTCAATTCAGAATTATTATGACTAGTTATCAAAATAAAGACCCTAATTAAATGGTGTTCAGCCTAATTATCAAAATAAAGACCCCAATAAAATATTGTTCAGCCTAAGGTTTTTCAATTTCACTGGCAAGTGTGAAACCAAAACATTAGTGTAAAGTAAACAGCTGGCAAGAGTGAAACTTTTTCCACTCGCCGAGTAGTAAAGAGGTATTTTACTATCAGTTTTCAGTACATGAAGAACTACTTTATGAGCAGTTGTAGGAAAAATTCTTTAAACCAAATTAGTTTGAGATAAACAAATTTAATTGCTCACCTTTTACAATTAGTCCAGGCAACAAAATGCTCAAAAAAAGGTATAGAGGGAAATTCTTGGAACACAATTTTTGACTTCATATCTTTATTTGGGCTAGTTAAGAGGTGAACATATAAAAAGTCCCCACCCATACCCTTTAAGCCAGGTGGTGGGAGGGGGGTTGAAAGTCTCATTTTTCAGTTCTTTGCTTATATCTTGGAAAACATATGTCCTACTGACATGACCATCCTATTCATTAAAGCTGATTGAATTAACTACAAGTTTTATCCAGTCAAGTTTTCAATATCTTGAATAGTGTTCGAGATATCTGCTCTTGAAAGTCTGTAATTTTGAGAAAACAATTGTTTTGCTTCACATTTTTGCTCTTTTTGACTGGATAGCTCTTGAATGATGTACCAAAAAAAGTGGATATTATTAATTTTATAGATAAATGTTCAGTTTTGGTGAAGTTTGTATAGCGTGGTTGGGAAAGAGTACATTGGATAGGGGAGGGATGATTGAGTATCTAGAGGGTAAATGTTGGAAGTCACTAGTGGGGTATGTAAGAGAGGCCTGGAAATATCGCAATCACTTTATTCATGAATTTAATTATTAATTTGAGAATCTAGTTATTCAAAAGGCATAAAGTGTGCAGAGTTTGTTTTATTGTATGTTTATTAGATGTATTTAATGAGATTTATGTTAATTTGGTAAACAAATTTATGTAGCCTATGTTTCCCACACATAAATACTTTTATATTATAAAGCTATCAACCTGACTGATGGCCATTGTCTAAGCCTAGTGGACCTTTAGTTGTATTTGAAGTTAAAAAATGTGTTATTAAAAAAGATTTTTAAAAAGATTTTCTGTTGTTTTATTCTTTATTTTTTGTTTAATAAAGTTCACTTGGTTGATTGATTGATTAATTTACCTTTCAATGTCGATAAACTTCATTTCACTCAAAAGTTGTGTTTTGTAAAACTATCACAATGTCTTATATGCACAAACATAGTCATAGCAAATTATTACTGAGGAACCTGGTCAGTGGGTCTACAAGTATTTATTCTAAAATGAGTTTCTGTGCTATTTAGACATTCAGTCTATAGGTGTACATAATGGTGCATATTTCGGCTAATACGTTGACCGGGAATGGTGAGAAATTGATAGATTCATTAGTCATTATTCATTTGGTGCATCATTCAAGAGTTATCCAGTCAAAAAGAGCAAAAATGTGAAGCAAAAAAATTTTTTTTTTAAATTACATACTTTTAAGAGCAGATATCTCACCACTATTCAAGATATCGAAAAACTTGACTGGATAAAACTTGTAGTTAATTCAATCAGCTTTAATCAATAGGATGGTCATGTAGGTAGGACATATGTTTTCTGAGATATAAGCGAAAAAATGAGACTTTCACCCACCCCCCGGCTTAAGGGTTACTGGCGGGGACTTTAGATATGTTCACCTTTCACATCTGGCCACTCCCGTGTTTCGGAGGACACGTTAAGCTGTCGGTCCCGGCTGCCTAAAAACAGTTGTTAAGTCACGTCAGAGGCCCTGAACTTATTCAGGTGTGACCTTATAACTCTGACACCAGACCTGTCAGCCAGGTCACACGATATTATTATTATATACCTCCTAACTAGCCCAAACAAAGTTACAAAGTGAAAAATTGTGTTCCAAGAATTTCCTCTATACCTTTTCTTGAACATTCGTTATCAATGTCAACAGTTGTTGCTAAACTTCAGATTACATGCTCAATATTGAAACTGCTTTAACATTTGAAGGAAATTAGATAAAATAGTCAAGTAATATATATTATTGAAAGGAATTTTATGCTTTACAACCCTATATTTAGTTTAGTATATATTATATTAGTTAGTTATATTATATTAGTATATTATATTTAGTTTTTGGTGCATAGTTCAAGAGTTATCCGGTCAAAAAGAGCAAGAATGTGATGCAAATAAATTTTTTTTTCAAAATTACAGACTTTGAAGAGCGGATATCTTGAAAACTAAACAAGATATCGAAAAACATGACTGGTCAAGACTTGTAGGAAATTTAATCGGCTTTAATTTTGGAAAGAATGGTCATGTCGGTAGGATGTATGTTTTCCGAGATATAAGCAAAAAACCGAAAAATGAGACTTTCAACCACTATCCCTCCCGTCGGCTTAAGCAGTCGGGTATGAGCAGGTACTTTTCATATGTTCACCTCCTAACTAGCCCAAACAAAGTTATGAAGTCAAAAATAGTGTTCCAAGACTTTCCCTCTATACTTCTTTGTTGACGGCTAAATTATATGCTGTTAATATAACTTGATTCATGATGAAATGCATGTACAACGTCCTATACTGTTGTTAAGAGGCCTTAATACCTTTGGCAAAACTCGGTGGTGGAGTCAGATTCTAATCTTAACACAGATCTTCAAGACAAAATCAATGTCCATTTACTCTTAATTTTCTGATAGCAACACTTTTTGTAGAGAGCATCAGTAAACTTGTCCACATATTTATACAACAAATGTCTCATTCGTTCTAGTACTTTTGTTGAGAAGTATCCTTAAATTTAATGTAGGCTACGAAATGTTTGGTAATAAAATTATTTTTATGTGAACTTATTATGTTTCTATTATTCATAGCCTATGAAAGGTTGAAAAAAGAATACCCTCGCATACATATGTGGGCTATATATAAACTAACCTCATGCATTACTAAATCATACTATCCATGCATAAACTAAATATGTTTTATTATTATAATTGAACGAGTGAAGCGAGTTCTTCCTTTTGGCTCGAGGCGTGTGTTTGTATGTTCCACAATAACTTTCGTACACCTTTATCAATCAACTTCAAATTTGAAACACAGATTCTTGATATCTTAAGACAGGTCAAGTTCGTTTGCCAATGAAATTGACCCACTCCTTTTTATGTGAAACAAAAGGATAGGTTCTAACCCCTTCATTAATGTATCTATATATTACTATATTTAAGAAAATATTCGTTTTCACCATATGGAATTCGTAATAGATTTCAAAATATATTTTGAGCTATCATCAGCCGTAGGTGAATAAATGCGATCAGGCTTTTTATAGGATCTCTATAAGCTGATATACTAATTTCATTGCCCTGATATATATAAATAAGATAATATAAATTTAGATTTAGCAAACAGCTGTCAGAATGTGCAAAATTACATAAGTATGATGAGCAACTATGGCTTTAGTTCCCTAATAAATGACCCAACAAGAATTACAGTAAGCTCAAAATCAACAATTGACCATTTTTTCGTTCGACATGCAAACATAAATTCTTTCAAAAGTGCAATTTTTGATATAAATATTACTGATCACTGTATGTTAGGTTTAAAAATTAACTGTAGTTCCAAGTTTAAAAAACTGAAAACAAATACAATTAATCAAAAACCTGAGTTTCCTTCTTTCGACCTCAGGTTGGCTGCTGAAAAAATTAATAAAGTGGATTGGAGTTCTTGTTTTGAATATGATGATGCAAACTGTTGCTATGAGAGATTCTATGAAATTCTAACAGAGGTCTTGAATGAATGCAAATTGATTGTCAAACATAATAAATTGAGTAAAGCTAGATCTTTTAGCCCATGGTTGAATACAAATTTATTAGCCAGAATTGAAAAACGAAAGAAACTATATTCAACTTTTAAGAAGCGTCCGTATGATCAGTATTTTAAATCTCATTTTAATATGTTTTGTGAAACTCTGAAAAATGATATTGATACAGCAAAAAATAATTTTTTTGCTAACAAAATTGCAAGTTGTAATGGTGACTCTTCACAATGCTGGAAAGTTATTAATAATGTAATAGGATCCTCAGATAAGAAAACGGTTGATAAGATTGAACTCAACGATGGAACAGTTTTAGACGACCCAAAACAGATAGCTGAAGTAATCAATAGTCATCTTATCTCAATTCAAGGGCAGAGCGGCCTGAATCAACCCGCACCTTCTACACCACTGTGTCTTCCAAACTTGCAGTGTCGGAATTGTTATCAGTCTATCTTTATCTTTCCTACAACTGTCAATGAGGTCTTGTCAATAATTAAATGTTTAAAAAATAAAAAATCAACAGGGCATGACAAAATATCCGTTACTCTTATTAAAAAATATAGCTGTATCAATCACTCCAGTACTGGTTCACATAATTAACCTTAGCTTCAAGAATGGCATTTTTCCAGAAAAACTTAAACTAAGTACAGTAATTCCAATATTCAAAAAACGATCTTCATTAAAGCTTGACAATATAAGACCAATTAGTTTGTTATCTGTGTTTTCCAAGATATTTGAAAAGCTGATGAGAAGCAGACTGGTTAATTATTTGGACAACATAGATTTTTTCAGTCGTTTTCAGTTTGGTTTTAGAAAGGGAATTGGAACAGAGGACGCTCTAATTGCAGTAACTGATAAAATTTATAACAGCTTCAATGCAAATCACAAAACAACTGGTCTTTTTATAGATTTCAAAACCGCTTTCGACCTAGTCGATCATAGGATATTATTAGCGAAACTAGAGGCAGTGGGCATTAGAGGAACGGCTAACGATTGGTTTAAAAGTTTTCTTAGCAATAGGGTTCAAAAAGTCAGAGTAAAAGAACATTTCAGTTCACCACTAATTGTAAGGACAGGTGTGCCTCAAGGGTCTGTTTTATCGGCCACTTTGTTTCTGATTTTTATCAACGATCTGCTTGAGTTACCTTTGCATGGTCATGCAAGTGCTTTTGCAGATGATGTAGCTTTTTTCTATTCTGAGAAGAATATAAATGATATATGGTCGAATATTACAGAAGATCTGGAAAAGTTGAGAGAATGGTGTTGTGTTAATGAAATGAAGATAAATGTAAGTAAAACAAAATATGTAAATTTCAGTATAACAAACAGCTTTGAATTCGCATCAGCTTTAACTTATCATGAATCACAGTGTAGCAAAATAAATTGCTCATGCGAGGCCATAGAAAAAGCCAATACTTTTAAGTAATTGGGTGTTCATTTTGACCAAAATTTGAATTGGAACCATCATATTCTAAACTTACATAAAAGCATTAAATCCTCAGTGAGAAACTTTTATTTCTTGAGAAATTTCTGTGATTTCAATCTCTTAAGAGTACTATATTTTGCGCTAGTCGATTCCAGGCTACAATATGGGATTCATTGCTGGGGGGGGGCACTTGCAAGAGTTACCTTGAAAAATTGAGAGTTTCACAAAATCATATTATTCGAATAATCTGCAATAGCCCGAGAAGAGAAAGTTCCTATCCTTTGTTTTGCTATATAAGAGCATTACCTTTGCATCATATTTTCGTTTATAAAGTTTTAAAGTTATTTTATGTCAGATCTGGCAACACTGGTACAGTGAACTTATTTTATCAAACAAGAGGTATATCACATAGAACATTTAGGTTGCCAAAAGTCAATAAATCAATTTTTAAACAGTCTTACCAATATGTTGCTCCTAAGTATTTCAATCAACTACCATGGGAAATAAAATCGAGTGAAAATGCAAGATGCTTCTTGAATCGTTTGAGAAGTTGGCTAGTGTCTTCTGAAGACTTGAGTTTTCTTGATGCCTCACTAACATAATGTATGTTGACTAAATTTTTCACAGGGTTATGTGAAAGGATAAATATATTTTTTTAAGTTAAATGTTTTTTTTTTTTTCTGTAATTCAGGGTTTTATAAACCAATGTATTTAGATTTGCCTTTTGTACAATACGTATTTCTCTTGCCATTATTTATCTTATTTTCTACTGCATTACTGTCTCAGCTGTCTGGAGCAAAGTGTTGTTGTTTGTAATGCTGTATAATTATTTAATTTTACTTCAGCAGGCGTCATAGTGTGCGAGTGTTTTCTATAAGTGCTGGACTCAAATTTAATTTGTACTTTTATTTTGTAATTATTTTTTTAAGTTTCAAGTTGACCACGAATACTGGATAATGTGGTCAACTCTAGTTCCTGTATATTATTTGAAAAATATTTTGTTCTGTTTTGAAGGAATAAATTTCATTATTTCATTTCATTATTTCATATAGATATATAAACAGCTGTTTTTCATGTGGTAAATATTATCTTCTCTAGAGATTGATACACTAATTCCATTGCCCTGATATATATAGGTATATGAGTACGGTAGGTCTTTCTTGTGGAAAATAAATGTGTGTATCAGAGCAACAATGAAATTGAACTTCAAGTGATAGATGTCGTCTTGTGAATTTTATCTAAATCATTATTTTCAAAACAGCTGTTTTACGTAACCACCTTCCCCAATGATAAGCTTCCCAAATGAGTTTCCCTTTTCAAAATTAGTTGTTTGCAAGCAAGTTCTCCAGCCTGTTGGGCTCACTAGTTTTACTCATATTTAAATATTTGTAGAAATTGAATTAAATAAGCATAAACTAGCCCATTTAGGGTAAGGGCTAATCTACTATTTACTGCCCATATAGGTATGAACAGAAATATATTGATGAAAATTGTTGAAATGTGAATTAATAATCAACTTGGTATTACACTTTGCTTATGGGATAGAGTCTTCTCCACTGGATTGATTCAATTATTTTTCCCACAATAACCCAAAAAGTGCCTATTTTTGAACTAACTGTAGCATGCAAAATAGTCTATTCCTACACCAGTGTGGGAAAGTAAATCCAGTGTGCAAAAGTACTTACCAGTGCTCCAGATTTGCAACCTAACAACACAAAGTAGTGAGCAGGCAATATGCAGATTCCCTATTCTGCATTTAAAAATAGGTTGGCTACCTGCTTCAGCCACAAAAAAGCAAGCTCATTGTCAAGTCAAAATCGATTTGGTTCGAAGATAGGTTATGTATGTCCTGTTTAAATTACTTTTCCCCAACACCTGATTGCAAAGCTCCTCATTTCTCAACTGTGAATAGTTTGCAAAACAGCAGATTCCTGCATTTCATTAACTTTGCACATGGGTCTAATATCGATAATATAATATTGAACATTGCTATCTGATACTCGACTCAATCTGCTATTCAAAGTAATAATAATAATTTTCCAAATAATCAAGATCTTGGCGTTCCATATATATATCAACAGTTGAAAAGTCAAGTATCAAGTTGGAACAAAATAACCTTCAAGCTTTTCAAATCTGTTATCATTTTCAAACACAGCCTGCCTACACAATAACCTACAGTTCGTGATCAGTGATCTCTACATTTGAATTTGAAACAATCTACAGAAAAAGTGAAATCTTCTTTTAAGTGAAAAGTCATACATTACAGTATTTAGTCATATTCCCATCAAATTGATGTGATTTCTATGTGAAAGTAATGTTTTTGTGCTATCTGGGTTTTTCTAAGCAAAGCAAGCAGGCGGTGCTTTGAGCTACATGGGGTTGGTGTACAACCATTTTTAATATTAATGATAATAACTGTGGTGCTGGGGAAAATCTTGTTTGAAACATGAGTGCAAATATCTTGCCCTAATCAATAGATGGCCGTACTCAGCTGCACTTTGCACAGCCATATTTTATCTTGTATGGCAGCAATAACCTTCTTTGCACACAAGTTGCACAAATAGCTATTATACATTACTGTAGGAAAAATGGTATGTGTAATTCAAGCATAAAGTATTGTTTCCTCACTTGAGAAACCTTTTTCACTCGCTTCTGGCTTGTGAAAAAAACTGTTACTCTCAGTGAAAAAATATCCCACTTTTTGCTCTAGTTAGACAAATGGCTATTTAGTTTATTGTAAAATATCAAGCCTATCTTACATTTTTACAGTAACATGCTTCCGCTTTTCACTCAATTTTGATAACATTCTAACAAAACTGAATAATAGAGTCAAGTAAAGTAATGCATAATATGAACTATGTATTAATGTTTAACAAATAGAAAAAAAACCCACATTTGGAACATTCTACTGTATAACTAACTAAGAACACAAGAGTAGAATTTATTTGTAAATACATTATTACAAACATCCAAAGTGAATGCTGTGTAAGGGCCTCTACACACTGGTGTCTTAGACATCATGTCTAAGACATCTGTTGTGTCTGAGGCATTTTTATCAAAAACCAACCCATGTTATTAAATGGGGACTTACACACTGCTTGAGACATCGGTGCGACGTGACGTCACTGCTTCAGACATGAGCCCTGGTGCTTGTGTATGGTACTAGCGCACATACCCCAAGCAACAAGATTAGTGAGCCATCTGCAACACATGTTATGCACTCGACTGACTAAGTACATCAGGAAAACATTCTCAACACTCTCAACATGCTGAAGACATAAAACATACAAAAAACATCCATGTCGTATTCACTTCAGTACAACACATCAAATGTCTTAAGACACAATGTATGAGACACCAGTGTGTAACCGGGCATAAACTGAACTGCAGTTATTAGACTTTAATAAAATTTTGCAAACAAACGTTTATTTCTGTTAATTTCTACAATGAGAAACAATTCCGCGCTCTGTGACCCATTACCAAGAAGATGTCCGGATCATCTGCTATCTAAGCCATGAGGGTCCAGATTAGAGGAAGTCAACTATATAAGGAATTAGTGATTTTGAACTTTATACTAGTAAATCATATTACAAGTTCAGAAAACATTGTGGAAGTATGACAAGTAAATATTTTATAACTTCCAAGTTTATTGCTGTTCCCCAGTACGAGCATATAAGCTAATAATTTTGTGATGTTGAAGATCCATCTTGTTTACACTATAATATATAATAAAAACTTAAAAAACACAAGTGGAAATTATGACTCACGTTATGGCGTAACGGCCGTTTTACTGACGATGCTCTTAACTTCAGAGTGAAACGGCCTCAAGGTAAGTCGTAATTTCCACTTAAAAGTGTTTTTTAGTTTTTATTAATAATTTTGTATTATATAGGTGGAATTATTATGAAATTTCGTGTTTTACCTCTTTGAAAGTCCTGGAGTACCTGTGACAGGACTAATTGATTGAGCTAGAATGTGTACTGGGGCATGAATACTTTCAAGTTTCTCTCCAATTTGAGTTTCCCTGGATAAAAATGGGCTTACAGTACAAGATTTTATATCTAATATTGACACTGTGTTTCACTTTTAAATAATGTTTTACTCACATATATTGGAGGTGCTTGAGGAATGCATTTCACGTCTGAAAAGAAGCTTCGTCAGCCTGCCGCCAGGGGTCATGCTTTGTTTAGGTTAGGATGAGCAGCCATTATGTAGTTAAAAATTGCGTTTGATTTGAATTGTATTTGGTCATTGAGTATGTTGGTTCTATCTTGCTTATGGTGTTTGAATATTTCATACACTGGAGCAATATGAAATATTCAAACACCATAAGCAAGATAGAACCAACATATTCAATGACCAAATACAATTCAAATCAAACGCAATTTTTAACTACATAATGGCTGCTCATCCTAACCTAAACAAAGCATGACCCCTGGCGGCAGGCTGACGAAGCTTCTTTTCAGAAGTGAAATGCATTCCTCAAGCATCTCCAATATATGTGAGTAAAACATTATTTAAAAGTGAAATACAGTGTCAGTTTTAATATTAGATTGTTCATTAAGTATTTCGTCATGGAAAACATCACAAAGATTTTATACTTGTAAATTGTGTCACGAGTCTAGAAAACATTTTACAAGAAATATTTTATCACTTCCAAGTTTCTTGCTGTTCTCCAGTATAGGCTAGTTGTGTGTATGAGCTAATAATTTTATATTATAAAATTATACGTACCATCTATTTGAAGGTCATAATTACATGCTAAACAGGACTAATTGATTGAACCAGAATGTGTTTTGGAGCAGGAGTATTTTGAAGTTTCTCCCCCATTCTAGTATCCCTGCAAAAAAATGGGCTTACAGAACAAGATGAGGGGAACTAATATTGTAGTAGAATTAGTTTTAGAATTGTAGCGTGTGTAAATGTTTGATAGATAGAAACATAAGAAAAGAAAAAAACATGACACTTTATAATAATTCCGATATTTATTCAGCTGTTGGGCGTTTACTGTCTGGATTGTAACACTGTTTCCATGTGAACTTTGTAAGTTTTCCACAAAACACATACAATAAATATGATCATCAGAATATTGCACAACATGCAACTATTTTACAGACAAGTATTTATACCGAAAGTAAATAAGAAAAAGTGAAAGGGAGCCTTGATCCCTTAGGTCCTAAGATCCCTATATAAGTTAAAGGTCTAATCAACAAGAAAAAAGAATTTCTTATTGTTGTAGATATCCATTTTTCGTGAACTGCAGTAGAACTATTCATATGTATAAAGTTGCTGTGCAGAACTGACCTTTTTTGAGTCGCAGCGGACACGTTTCGAACTATGTCGTTCTTCTTCGGCGCTTGGTTGCACACTTCAGAATATCTCTTGAAAGTATAAACATTGATTAAGAGCATCGTCAGTGAAACGGCCGTCACGCCATAACGTGAGTCATAATTTCCACTTTTGTTTTTTAAGTTTTTATTATATATTATAGTGTAAACAAGCTGTTAGGTGTAAGGAAAGAGTAAATAGATTAGATTTATGTATACCAGTGGTTCCCAAAGTGGTCCATGTGGACCCCCTTGTGGTCCATGTGGACCCCCTTGTGGTCCATGTGGACCCCCTTGTGGTTCACAGGGACCTACTCGGGGTCCATGTCAGTGAAAAATGAGATTGGGGGTCAATGATAATTTTTTTTTAATGGGGGAGAGCTTTATATGTAGGCTCCCTCCATCCATACGCATAAAACTTCAGAGCAAAAACTACAGGGGTACAGGTACAACATTTTCAGGAGGTAGTGGAGGCACCTAAGAAGGAAAAAAAATTAAGTTCGTCGGTCACTCCTGACCTGTGCTGAGGGGGTCATCCTTTTCAAAAAGTAGACTAGAAAAAAAATTGTTCGTCATAGCTACGGTCGGATGTCGGTCTGAGACCTGTGCGTGGGTAATGAGTTGGATGATTGTGATTGATGAGTTGGACCTACAGTTTTATGTGGGATCCGAACCATCGGGAAGTGATTTTACAGCAGATAACAGTGTCTTTTTTGCTGGCCAATCTAATTGGTCACCATATGCCTGATTTTTTAATCATTCAAAGTTAATCAAAACTTTATCAGGGGCAATCTTAATCCTTTGATGTGTTAAAATGAGGCTAGATGTAGCATTGGAAACCATGAGTATCCAAATGAGTAAACCATAAAAATACAAATTTGGTTGCAAACTGATGTCTAGTGGATATCCCAATTTCATAATTATGGCGTCCAGAAGACATCTAATGGAAAAATGTCTGGCCTGGAATAAATTTGGATGTCTGATGGACATCGAAATCTGTGACACATGGATATCCTGTGGACATCTATATGACATCTTTTGGCAAAAAATGGATGTCCACAGGATATTTCAAATATCTGACATGGCCATCCACTGGACGTCCACCAGAGGTCTCTGTGTTGTCTGGGGCTATTATTGAGCTAGAGGTAAGTGAGTTTTTAAAGTGTTGAATGATTGCAAAGGATGAAAAATTTATTACTAATGGGAAGAGTACAGTAAAGACCAGTTGCATGAAAGAAAATTAAATTTGACCACTGTAAGATGACGTCATTTGATGGAGCCAGTGCAATTGTTTCCCTATTGACCTCTGTAAGATGACGTCATCTTACGGTGGTTTAATTTAATTTTCTTTTGTGCAACTGGCTTCAAGTAAAAACGTTTAATTTGATACTAAATTTATCAGAAAAAAGCTGATATTGGAGTTATAAGGACGTTTGTGAAGTTGTTTTAATCCCATGGTGTATGTTGCTATGGGATTTTAAAATAAACAGTCAAGTGCTGAGGATAGGTTGGATTATATCGAACTTTGTGTTCTTCTTTTCGTCCCTTGTTATCTATTGTAATACGGTCGGGACAGAGTGAGAGCAGGGCCGCCGCGTGGGTGGGGCGATTGAGGCAGTTGCCTTCGGGCCGCGATCCGGGGGTCGCCGCCATGGGTTAGAAAATTATTTCATGCATTTATAGTCTGATTTTATTTAAAAGCACTTAGACGGCTGGGTAGATCTCTGTATTATTCAATGGATGCATTGCTGAGTGCGTAAAATTCTGTCTATGCATAATGTGCTATACTTATCGGCTCTTAAAAATTAGTACATAGCTTCCACGTAGTCAAGTGAAGTCCCTAATAGATTTTGGGCTTTGAGGTCAAATATGAAAAGTTAACAATGGAAAATAGGTCCATATCAGGTTGAGTAGGTAGCGGAAATCATAGCAGTTTCACGTCAAATAAAAAAAGCTGTTTTGTTTTAAATTATTTTTTATCAACCTGGCAGCTTGATTAATCTATTCAATTCAAAAACCAAATTTGAGAGTAGCCAAAGTTTAATACCATTGTATGAAATTGCTCGAAATTTAGCAGTTTGAATTATGATCATTGAACTGATAAAAAATAGGCTAGACTGATGGATAGCAATATTTTCAAATTAACATCTATACAGAGGCAGCCAGTCGCGGCGGTACGCATTGTGGGACCTCCCCGAAGCTTTTGGGCCTATATAATGGCCTGAGTTGAGGGTATCCATATGGGTCCCTTTAACACCATCGAGATGTGCCACAGTTTTCGACTTCCTTGAAATGTAAATGAAATCAAAATCGGTTTATTATGTTGAACGAAAAAATAACAGGAAGCTCAGCTAAGAAAATCCATCTAGGAAAGCCAACTATTGCAGAAACTTCTACTATTTAAATATTGATGCTTATTGTTCTTTCAATACTTCGTTTCTTATCCCAGCAGCGACCTTCTCAGAGGTTTAAATGGTTCTGGCCCACTTGAATTTTTTTGAAATATATTGTAAACATATTTTAAAATACAGAAAATACAAGCTTTGAACGTTCAAAAACGTAGAAAATAGCTGTTCTTAACTAAAAAACGTTAAACGTTCAAAATAGCAGTACATTCGTACAAAAAAATCATGTCAAATATTTCCAAAAAGTGTAAGAAAATATTAAAAAAAAACAGTAGGCCTCCAGCCATATCACCGTGTCTGATTGATGACGAAGCATTACATTAATGCAAAATGACCATCACACAAACATATTAACTGTTCACGCATTCACTTCAAAAGTAACTCAGTATTTTTTATTCATGTCTTACTTGAAAAAATCGCATTAACAGGCATTCTACCCACTAGTGTATTAATTTTTTTAATTAGTAATGGAGCATGTGGACATTTATTGCAAACTAATTATATTCAGCTTGGGCCTGTTGACTATATACTTTTTTAGTTTGCAATTTCTGCTGTGGTGTTTTGATTTATCTTCGAAACCATAGTTACATCAAAATTTTTTTAAGAACACATGGTTGATAGGTTGAAATCTAACATAGTGTCATATCAGGGGGGGAAGGGCGCTTGACAAAATTTTTTTGCCTCGGGCGCCAAAAACCCACGCGGTGGCCCTGTGTGAGAGCGTCCCCTTGAATTTACCATAAGGTATATTCATTCCACATTTTTCATGTAAGTGTTGATTTGTACATTCCATCATATAATTATATTATCTATTACATCATTTATGAGATTCTATGTTGAAAATTTGGAAATTTCCCTGCAGTGATGTCATTTCATCATTATACTCCCACCATTTTGAACTATATGATCTGTAACTGTTCAACATTCTTCTCTACTAAATACTAACCTTTCTTCAATACATTGCAACATTTCAGACACAAATCTCACACATTGACCTACATTTACATGCACACTTAACGTTATTACATGTATTTGACCATGAACAAATTTTGTAAATTATTGAACAAATTAAATCAAATACGGTACGGTATGTCAACCAATAAAATTATCAATCATTCAGATGAATATTTACATCTGGAATAGTTGGAGAAATTCGCAAGGAACGACAAAGGGCCATTGCCTCAAAAAGAGTGTTGAAAAAGTTAGCTGGGTTTTTATTAGTAGGCTATGTATTGTCAATTTGTTATATAAGAATTTTGCCATTCGATTCTGCTGATCTTGACACCGAGGAATGTACCACAAATATGTTTGTGCTAGTTCTGTTGATACCGCTAATAAATACCTTGGTAAATCATTTTGTTGACTGATGGGATAATGTTAAAGAGGTAAAGTAATTTGCTGAAGCTGTAACCTCAAATGCATAAAATAATAATTTTGCCGAAGGTAAATAAAAATGTTCATAGTGATTCTTTTGAAATACACACTTATTAAACATGTGCAAGTATGGAAATGTCAATGACCAAACAATTGATGAACAAACTTTTCTCTCTTGCCCAGTGTTCTTTCATTGAAAGTTTAGGCAAAACTACACAAATGACAACAATAATATTATAACTTATGTTTATTATTTTTAACCCTATGCATCTACTTGCTCTACAGAACTTTGCTTCTAAAAAAAGCGGGCAGCTCCATAAAGTGTTCAGGTTAGCGTCTTTTTTCAATAGACCAGGAAGATTGCGTGACAGCCAAAAGGTCTCGTTATTTTGATTATTTTAAAGGCCACTCTCCAGCTCAAATCTCGTTTCCTGTTCAATCCCAACTCCTAGAAGAGTCTTGATTATACATATATATTTTTTGGAATCTACTATATTTTTTTACAATAATTTTGGATTAGTTCATCGGTTGTTAGCAATTTTTCATTGTTCAATTTTCAAACAGTCCCGGTTAAAGAATGAAGCTGAGTTGCAGCAATTACCAACCGGATAATGTTATTCGTCAAGTTTTAAGAAGAGGAATTAAATTATTGTGTGAATGACTGTTGAGAAAAATAATTATCTCGATAATAATAGTTTATTCTCACAGACTACTACTTTGTTTATTGAATTATTTTTTCGAAGCATAATTGAATAAAATACTTCAACATTCTTGAAATCTATTCTGTGGGTGTGGCTTCACTGCTTGACTGATGACGTGCTGCTACAATCCAACAAATGACTCCATTGTTATTTGTTATTATCCGGGCAGTGGTGTTCATTAGAAATTTATTTATTATTTATTTTCTATAAATTATTCCTCATTTCGTCCCAGGGATACACTATAATTATGGATTTTGATGTAAGTAGATAGACTAAGTTGATTCATGTAGGTTATTTGCTTATTTCATAGTCAATGTGTTACTATAACTTCAAGATTATTTTCTCGACTGAAAAACAATAGTCTATGATTATTTTACCACGTACATTTAAACATTCTCATTTATCAAATCAGGGAGGTTACGCAAATTTACGCTAACAATCTGTTTACGCTAAAAAATACGACAATCATTTAATTTCAAAGTAATTTTGTTGGCTGGAATCATACCATTCTATAAATTTTTCTTTTTCTGTTTTCTTCTTGTTTTTTTTACTTATTTTTCTCCCATTTTCTTCTTCATCTCATCAACTTCAATCTTCTTCATCTATTTCATCTTCATTTTCTGTCACATCGATCAAAAAATCAGGATAGCATTAGTGGAAGGAACTCTTGTAGCAATCTGATAGGCTCTCAAGATTCTAAGAGATTAAGTAAATCTACTTCAATATGCAAAAGCAACGATAAAGTAATAAGGGATGATAGGGAAGTACCGGTACTCACTGTGTTCCATCAGAATATTCAATACATTCGTAACAAAGTAGATAGAATCGAAGTATTTTTTAAAGAAGAGGCTCCTGATATAGCTATTTTCACAGAGCATGGTTTAAAAGAAGATGAATTGTCACAACTTAATATTCCAAACTATTCATTGAAAACGTCGTATTGCAGGACATCTCATCGAAGTGGGGGAGTAGCTATCTTCACTAAAAATGCTAAGAATATGCAAACATTTAATTTAGAATATGTAGAGAAATTTGCTGTGGAAATGGATTTAGAAGTTACTGGTTTGAGAGTAAAAATCGACAATAATTTGGAAGTAGCGGTGTTAGGTATTTACAGGTCACCAAATGGGGAATGGAACAATTTTTGTGAACTATTCAATAGGCTTTTAGAGATTACTACTACTCGTTTTACAAACGTTATTGTAGCGGGAGATTTCAATACAGACTTTGCAACACAGAATAAAATGACAGAAGATTTAAGGGATATTATATACATGAATAACTTGGAAATAAAAGTTCATGAATATACCAGAGTCACAAGAACATCACAAACTATAATTGATAACATCCTTACTAATATAGATTACTCTAAAACAAGACTAGGCGGCTCTGAACTATCTGATCATGACTATCAAATCTTAGAGGTGGGGTTGCAAGGTTATAAATCAATTAAAAAGAGTAGAGTAATGAAAGAAATTCAACAATGTGAACAGGGGAATATCGATTGTTTGAAGCAGAATCTGCTACAAGAAAACTGGAGTAGGGTTTACAATAGCAATAGTTTGAATAACAAATATGATAGTTTCATTAATATTTCTTATTGAAGAAATGCACTATCATTTAACCACCTACATTATAACGATATTTGTCGAGAAAAAATCTCCACTCTTTCTGCTCTTATTCAAAACAAATGAGGAAAAAAGTCGGAAATTTCACCCCTATTATCCTTATTCCTTCTATTTGAACTAAAGGTTCATATCTGCTATTACGGAATAATAATCATTACACTGCGTTACTATCATAGATAATTAATTACTAAACAGAAACCCCATAGTATGAATCAATGTTGCGTCTTTACTAGATGAAATAGGATTTAAGACTCAATGTTCTTTCGATTATTAACTTTTTTCTACTATTCTCAAGTTATTTTGAGGAATATTCTTGTAATGGAGTTAGTTATTGTAATGATTGAAGTTCATCATAATGATCTCAATCATTAGATATAATCACTATAATGCAGAATTGTCAGTGTTAATTTATTACATATATGAGATAGCTTGAGTTATATGAACGGCATTAGTGGAATAAAGTGATATTGCATTCTTTTTTTTTTTTTTTTTTTTCATGTTCATAATGTTTGTAAGAAATGCATGGGAATGTGCTGGGTATGTCTGCAATGCTCAACTATTGTGGGCCGTGGAGACATGCTATGGATACGGAAAGCCGTTGTTTTCTGTTGCAATAACAATTTTGTGAAAATTCTTTATCTTACAGTTCTGATAACTTCCATTGGAATAACAATTCATCATTCATTATCAAGTTAAAAAGATCGTTATGAATACAGTAGCTTTTGTTCTATTAGCTTCAGAAGAGCAACGCTATTTCTGATTTAGTGAAGTTGAAATTACTAGGTCTAAATATACTACCACTTGATAAATACTCTTTATTGAATTCACGATCTTAATCTTTTCATCTGTAATTGAAAGAGAGCGAAGTACGTTTCAGATGTAGCTTACATCGGAAAGCAAACCCACATGCTATCTTTTTAAAATTTATTCAATTTATTTGCGAATTAAAAATCAGTAAGCTATTGATCGTTTTCTTGCCCATAATTCATCTATATCTAATCTCTAATCAAATTTTGATCAGAGTTTATACTGTTGTACAGTTGAATTGAAAAAATTCCCCGCTTTCTCACATTATAATACTTGTTGCTGCAGCGATTCACTGCTTTTAATATTGTACATACGCATAGGTACCCTTTACAGATGAAAATGATGTCGTTCACGAACTAGCTAGTTAATGATGATAATGATAATAATAACTAATAACTAGTAATACCCTATTAGTTTTCAGGTAAATTAATTTTTACCGTATTATAATAATTATAACACATTATCTCGATTTTTTATAATCTTATTATTGTTTTTTGTTGTTGCTTTTATTATTGTTATTATTATTATTATTATTATAATTATGTCTTATTGAATGAGGAATGTCCTGTCTCTCGCATGAAAATTTGAGTGTGCCAGGCGGTTCGGCTTGTTATGACTAATAACAAGCTTTAGAAGTGATGAGTGATTTGATGGCGCCGATTGACGCGCCTCCGATCGATTGCATTGATTGTGCAGATATTAATGATTTTTCTGTAAGGTATCCTACACCTAGTTCGTTAGGGAATGGAGACTATGCGGGTTTCTCGGTGATTCATCAAAACATAAGAAGCTATAAAAGAAATATAGATGAGTTTATGATTATTTTACAGAGTCTCAAACATCGTTTTAGTTGCATAATATTGACTGAGGCATGGCTGAATGACGAGAGTGAACTCTTGGAAATTCCGGGCTATAAGCTCCTCAGATCCTATAACAGCCTCAATCAGTGTGACGGGGTGGTTGTATACATAAACTGTGATCTCACAGTAACTTGCAGGGAGCTTCAGCTGGGCGGTCCGGCCACCTGTCTATCCATAGACTTCAACTGGGAGGGAACTCCCTGTGAACTCCTGGCGGTGTATCGGAGTCCAAACTCTAGCTTACCTTTATTCTTGAACGCTCTTGATAACCATCTTAAAGAATCAACAAACGGGGGATTGAAAATTCTAGCCGGGGATTTAAACTGCGACATTATGAACGTTGTTCCAGGTTCGATAGAGGAAAAATATATTGATGTCATGAATGAAGCAGGACTGACAGCATGTATAGACAGGGTGACTAGGCCGGCCAGCGGTACTTGCATAGACCATTATTTTGTAAAATTACCACATTCCTTTCATGTCTCAACTACAATTGTTCAAACTGCTGTTACCGACCACTATGCTATCTGTATGAGTATATTATCAAACAAGAAAAATAAATACACAAATAAAGATGAGTATTTTACAAAGGTCGATTGGCAAGGAATCAATAATTCTCTCTCATTACAGAACTGGGACTCAATCACTAATGAAACAGACATGAATGTGGCAACACGCCTTTTCACTGAAACTCTTCAGAAAACTATAGATACCAATACTAAAAAAATTCAGGTTGCAGCAAAATATAATAAATTGAAGCCATGGATCAGCATGGGTTTAATTCAATCAATCAGGCACCGTGACAAACTGAAAAATAGATTAAATAGACAACCCTTTTGTACAAACCTAAAAAACGAATTTCTCCAATACAGGAATAGACTCCACTCTCTGATCAAACAAGCAAAATACAATTACTACAAAAACAAAATAAACCAAGTCGCACATAATCCTAAAAAATTCTGGTCAACAGTGAATGAAGTTTCCGGTAGACCTACTCAAAAACATGCTTTCCCTGTCAATGTGTTTACGGGGGACGGACAGTCATCTGCACAACAGAGTGCCTCTGAAGTTAGCAATAACTTCAATAAATTCTTTGCCTCTGTGGGGAAGCGCTTGGCTGATTGTATAACACCATTGGGTGAGCCAGAAGTAAATGATTCTGATCATGCTGTCGAGAATGTATTTGGGTTTCGATGTGTTCCACAAGAGGAACTCAGGCAGGTGATTGGCAGCATGAGAGGTAACAGCGCTCCAGGTCATGACCGTATACCAGCTAGAGTAATTAAAGAAAACATTCACACCCTCCTACATCCTATTCAACATCTAATAAACTTGAGTATACAGACAGGTGAATTCCCAGACATGCTTAAAATTTCCAAGGTGATCCCAATTTATAAATCAGGCATAAAAAACAATTACACCAATTATCGTCCCATTTCTCTACTGGCTATAATTTCAAAAATTCTTGAAAGATGTGTAAAGACCCAACTAATGCAGTACTTGAACCGATTTAATCTTTTATCCACTTCACAATATGGTTTTCAAAAATCAAAAAATTCATCCAATGCTTTATTTGATTTATCTAAATATATTACAGAAAACATAAAAACAAGGAACAAAATAATAATAACCTATCTTGACCTAGCAAAAGCCTTTGATTCAGTTGATAGGAAGAAACTATTAATAAAACTGGAAATGATTGGAATTAAACAAACCGCTCTACAGTGGTTCAAGAGTTACCTAAAAGACAGGGTCCAATATGTTCAGATCAATGATAGTAAGAGTGGGCTGGAGAAAGTTGATTATGGCGTTGTGCAGGGAAGTACTCTTGGGCCTATACTCTTTTTGATCTATGTTAACAACCTACCACTGCTGAACATCAGTAGTAAACTTTTCTTATTTGCTGATGATACGGCAGTGGTATCAACAGGCAAGCAGTGGGACGATGTATACAAAAATGCAACAGCTGACTTGGCCAGAATAAAAAGCTGGTTTGACCACAACTGTTTGACCGTTAATATAAGCAAGACCAAGTGCATGCCCATAGTAACCCGTAATCAGCAAGATCCAGGGCCCAGATACTTGAAATTTCACTCATGTGGAGACTCAACTTCAACCTTCTGTAACTGTGAAAGCTTAGAAAGAGTTAATCAATACAAATACCTGGGCATAACCATTGATTATAGATTAAGTTGGAGCCCACATATCCAGTTTGTAAAGCAGCGTCTCCGTAGGTTACTGTATGCTTTCTCTCAGTTAAGCCAAGTTTTGAGTAAGAAACATTGTAAGACTGTCTATTATGCTTACGTTCAATCCATTATTCAGTATGGTATCCTAGTCTGGGGAGGACTGCCTGCAACCCTCCTGGAGCCGCTTGCGGTGTCGCAGAGACAAATAATAAAAACTGTTCTAAATAAAGAATACCGATATCCAACAATTCAACTATTCACAGACTTCCCTGTTTTGAACATAAGGCAATTGTACATAAAATCTTTATTGATCTACCTTAAAAACAATAGATTGAACATCTTCCCAGAAATTCTTCATACCTACCCTACACGATATAGAGTGAACTACGGACTTGCGACACCTCAGGTGGTTCATGGTATGGAGCTTAGAACACCTTTCTATCTGGCTCAAATGGTGTACCGTAATTTGCCTGCTGAGATGAGAAACATGGAATGCAGTGAGGCTGTATACAAGCGCAGGGTGGAGGGGTGGCTCTACCACCTGGGCTGGGAACTGTCAGAAAGCCTGCTTCATTCTGTTTATTGGCACTAGAACCAATATCTTCTGGTTTAATTTGATAATCTTTCCTCCTCTTCAATTTTTTCCCCCTTTTTTTTTTTTTTTTTTTTTTTTTTTTTTCTAAGTTTTACCCTTTTTTTTCTTTTTCTTTCTTCTCTTTAAGAAAAAGTCACCTAGAGATCCGCTGGTGTCTGTTCCTTGATGATATTATTTATTTCCGAATTTATTGTCTTTCGATCATTCTTATACAGTGTTATCTTCTATAATTTTATAATTTTTTTATAATACATTTTTTTTATTCTATCACCTTTTTTTGGTTCAAAAGGACGATAATTCGTAGCAAATTTATAATTCTAGTAAATTTTTATATTGTTCTGCTAAATTTGTATATTTACTGTTTTATTTTGGCTTCTCAGAACTCACCCCTACACACAGACGTATAGTCTTGTAGGGGTTTTCCAGTTATTATGTGCAAGTGTCATATTTTTTTGTAACATGTCTTTTTTAGTGGAATAAAGAATATTTGATTTGATTTGATTTGATTTTAAGGTTTCATATTACTATGAGTTGTCCAGTTATAAAAGTCCCTGTAAAAAACAAATTAGACAAAATTGAAGAGTGGATAACTGATGATATCCTTGTAGAAAGAAATAGGGTTAAAGATGCATATGATGAATTCAAACTATCTAGAAATATGTTAAGTGAAGATAATTACAAAGCTCTAAAGAAAAATTATACAAAAGAAGTGAAAAGAGCGAAATGTAAGAAAACAGCTGAAATTTTGAATAATAGTGTGTACTTTAACACAGCAGTGTGGGATGTAATAAACAAAAATAGGCAAGTAGCTCATGTAGATGCTTATACTAGTGTCCCCAGAATAATTAACGAAAATAACAAATATATTGATGATAATGTAGACATTTGTAATTTCTTTAACAGATATTATCAACTGGTTGCTAAGGATCTTCAAAAATCTCTTAATACAGGTATTAGTGATGCAAACATGAGGAATACTGAGGGGATTCAGAACGAATTAAAATTCCACCCAATATGCCAAGACGAGTTGTCAAATATCATAGATAGTTTAAATAATAAAAAAACTGTAGGAATGGATGGGGTATCCAGTAAAATTCTGAAAGAATGTAAAGATCAATTGTTAGACCCTTTGATTCATCTGATCAATCATTCATTAGAACAAGGTGTTTTTCCAGATAACTTAAAAGAGGGGAAGATCTTGCCAATCTTCAAAAGTGGTGATAGAGAAAAGGTAGAAAACTATAGGCCAATTAGTATTTTAAATGTAATAAGTAAAATTTTTGAAAGAGTAGTTCTTAATAGGTTACTTCTGCACCTTCAAGAAGCTAACTTTATCTGTGATGAACAGCATGGCTTCCAGAAAGGGAGATCAACAAAAACAGCCATAGTTTCTCTAGTTGAAAAACTAATAGATATAATAGATTCAGGTGATAAAGCTACTGCAATCTTCTTAGATCTGTCAAAGGCATTTGATTGTGTTAATCATAGAACTTTATTGGAAATACTGCAAAATGTAGGTGTAAATGGGGTTGAACTGAAATGGTTTGAATCATATCTTATTGAGAGAAAACAATGTGTAGAACTAACTACAGTAGTTGGTAATAGTATAGTAAAGAATAAATCTAATAAATTAGAGGTGCAAGCTGGAGTGCCTCAGTGGTCAATACTAGGTCCATTGCTTTTTTTGTTATATGTCAACCGTTTACCTAAAGAATTAATTAGTGGTAGAGCCCTCTTATTTGCTGATGATACATCACTCATTTTCAGCAATTCCATTCTAGATAATTTAGAAATAAGTGCCCATATAGGTGTGCAGTCTATTGTCCAATTTTTAAATCAGTTGAAATTAACTATAAATAGTAAAAAATGCCAATACCTTCAATTCAAAAACAAACATAATTTAAATGAAGATAGGGCTATAAACGTGTTTGTAAACGATAATCAATTAGACCAGGAAGAAAAAATTGCATTTCTAGGAGTTACGTTGGATAGACGATTGACCTGGACTCCATACATTGAGAAAATATGTAGTAAAATTTCATCTGGGGTATTTGTCCTGCGACAGCTTGCTAGATTGAATGACAAAAAGTTACTTTCTACAGCTTACCATGGGCTCTTACTGTCACATATTAGGTATGCTAACTTAGTATGGGGTAATTCATCAAAACAAAATCTTGATAGGGTGTTTAAGATCCAAAAGAAAGCGGTTAGGTGTATAGAAAGAGTAAATAGATTAGATTCATGTAGGCCGTTGTTCAAGAGACTTGGTCTCCTAACTGTACCCTGCTTATATGTGTATGAAGCTACTTTATATGTAAAAACGAATGATATAAACCAAAATCTTGATGTACATGATTATAATACAAGACGCCGAGGAGATTATCACTTGGTGAGTCACAATAGTAGCTTATTCAAACAAAAACCTAGTTATATTGGTAGGAAATTCTACAACAAGCTACCGCAGTTTTTGAAGAGTCTTGAAAATATAGAAATATTTAAAAAACAATTGAAGAAATATTTAGTTGATAAAGCTTTTTATAGTGTACAAGAGTTCCTTTCACATCAAAATTGAGCCTCACCTCAACTAATTGGAAGTAATTGTGGTATCTAGTGTATAATATTGTTGATCTGACTTGTCTTATACTCCTTAACTGGAGTCTCCAAGACGTAATCTACAAAAAAAAAAAAAAAAAAAAACATTCGTTTTCTTCGGTCTTCTTCTGCTGCCTCCTTTTTCTTCTTCATCCTCTCCTTCTCATCCTTTTATCTTTTTCTTCTCTTTCTTCTTCCTCCTCTCCTCATCATTTTATCTTTTTCTTCTCTTTCTTTTTTTTATGTCTCTTCTTCTACTGCCTCCTTGCTCTTTTTTCTTCTTCCGCACCTCTTGTTAAGGGAAATTTCAAAGTGGAATTATTGCGAAATAAATGTATATAAAGTACATAGTGTAAATTTGCTCAGTTTCAAAAAAATAAACATGGCTGATCTGCCTCCCATATTTGAGGGAAATGGATTATGTTTTGACATGCAACAGGTGCTACAATAAAGTTGCAGGTGGCCAAAAAGTCATTGACAAGTTGATCAGTCATAATTATTGAATTGAATGCATCACAAAGCTACCTAGTGAACGTGTGTTATTTACTTTGCAACAGCATAATATATATAATACCTGATCTGGCAGACAGATTGCCGAGAGATGCTGCCTTCCAAAGATAATGGAATAGAAAAAACATTTATTTCCAAAAAACATCAATAGCCTACAACAAAAATGTCTCACTTTGAATGACATTTTCTCTGCAATTTAACGAACACTTTGATTTGAACTACATTATGGAAATTGCATGCTCACATAGGAAAATCCGATGCGTGAGCAGGGGTTGGAGTCATGCGTCTAGATAATCATAAATCTTAATAAACATTTTCAAAGAAAAATATAATTTGAAAAAACTCTTAGTAGTCTAGATAACCTATACCCAATATTTATAATTTGACAGTTGACTTCTTGCATGTTAGAATACATATGCTAGGTAATTAAAATGAACTGGATCTATTCTGCATACATTGATTGGAGGATACCACTAACTCCTTCTCCTCCCCCCCAAATAAGGATGAGCCACTGTACAACTTGTTTCTTATATGAGTAGAGAGATACCCTTACAAATGTTTTCAAATACATGGGAATATTCCTGAAAACCATGTGAGCAACATAATATGTGTTGGTCGTAATAAAGGCTTTTTCAAGCTTTTGGCCTCTTATCACCCTATTGGCTGCATTGCGAGTGTTATATGCATTGTCTACATGGTCTACAATAATAGACTGATTTTTGTATATAAAGAGAAGGAGGCATTTAAAAAACAGTTGATTGATGTCAAGCACCTTCTTATTTCCATAGAGCAGACCTGTATGATAGCGTCGTCCCCTATTCAGGATGACCTTCAGGTCTGTGTATGACATTAAAGCCTGGTTTACACGGGTCGAGTACTTCGGGCGAGCTACTCGGCCCAGTCACTGGGCCCAGTTGTTGTTTTGTTTGAACTCGCCTCAGTACTCGACCAGATGTCCACACGCATCACATTTCAGACCGTGACTGTTGACACAGACAGCTTTAGTTTTAACGTTGTGAGCTTATATAATGGCTCGCCAAGAGTTTAAGGCCCAAGTTAGAAAGTGTTTTAAAAGAGCCTATGAGGTTATATTAGAAGAAATAGATGACGTTTTGGAAGAGGAAATTAACAAAGAACCTAGGGTATGGATTAAAGATTGGTTAAAAAGAAGAGACACTCTTGGGGCGTCCTCTCTTTTGCTACGCGAACTTGCCGTAGAAGATGTGAAAGAGTACATATCTGTGTTGAGGATGACTCTTGAAATGTTTGAGTCACTTTTAGATATGGTAACTCCTAGAATATCAAAACAAGATTCTGTTATGAGAGATGCTATCCCCTCCCAAATCAAATTAGAAGTTACCCTCAACTTTTTGGCCACAGGCAATAGTTTTAGTTTTATTCTTTTTTAGGATGAAGCCCACATAGGTCTGAGACCTGTGCGTGGGTAATGAGTTGGATGATAGTGATTGATGAGTTGGACCTACAGTTTTAGTGGGTTCCGAACCACAGTTTTCAACAGTTCTTGGTTGTAAGTTGATCTTAGGTTTTTTATTTTTTGTTTGGCTTCAGCTAATCCAAACCCTTCTTTTTTATTTAATTTATTTTTATATTGTGGAATTCGCATATTCCATAAGCATTCATTGTCTTGGTATAAACCTACAAACATCACTGTCTCCTCTTCAGTCCACTTCATTTCTAGTTTCCAGTTAAAACAGTGAACCACCAGACAAACTCTTCACCTAACCTCAAAACTGAACAGACGTTTCGCTTGGGCAAATTGTGGTGGAGGGGGTAGCTACTGGGCCGAGTAACTCGCTTCCCAACTAAACCACTCGACTCGCCCTGCAACTGACCGGTTTTTCCGACTCGCCCGCTACTCGACTCGCCGATCTGTCTACATCAAGCGAGTAGGAGGGCGAGTGTCAACTCGCATATTGACTCGCCCACTCTACTCGACCCGTGTAAACCAGGCTTAAGTGGCTCTAGAGTTGTTTTAAATGCACACCCATATATCAGTACAATAACTAATATGATAATAATGACCATTAGAATTTTATTCAGCTGACCAAATATGTGTATCCACTTTGTAATTTCCTGACAATAATATTTATATGTGGAGCCCATGTCAGTCTGTTATCTATTGTCAACCCCAAATAAAGTAGAGCCCCAATTATTATCCGCGAGTGCCACAAAAAAAGTTTAATTAAATTCAAAGCAAAAATGAGTGATCGATTTTTTTAGAAAGGCGTAACTGAACACTTTTTGTTGATGGTACAGTATATTGTTTTCTGTTCTTTATTTTAGTGATTTAGATGTAGAGCAAATGTTTCTGCTGTTCCATACATATTTTAAAAGTTTTACATGTGTTCTTTGTACAGTAAAACATAGTTTTTATACTGAAATATCTTTTTCACCTCATTTTTGCCCTTTTTTGGGTTATCCGCTTTTTTGCTTTCCGCGGTGCTCTTGCCACCCAATTCTGCAGATAATCGGGGCTTTACTGTACTTATAGATATCAACCCTATCTATTGACTCGCAATGGCAGTCATTCTGATGGCAGCATGTATGTACTTTTGAGTGTTTTTATACTAGTGTCACCCATACTTTTGATCAATAATGGCATAATTTTGAAAATGTGTAAATGCATAATTTTGTAAATATGTGTAGGTGTGTATCATATGACGAGGTGGTCTATTGCGATACTTTTCTCCCACCACGTTCATAAATACGGCCCTAAACCACTATGAATACATTTTCAAACTTATCAATGACAGTACATACTTCCCTTTCAAACCATTTTGAATTATATTTCTTTGTTCGTTCTCATTCACTTATCATAATAATGACATCATAATGTTTGTTACGATGAAATAACACATTATTGACTGTGATTAGAAAATAATAAATTGGTTGCCATGGAAACTACCAGTAAACGTTTAATGTAAATGTAAAATGCATCTAAACTTAAATAAATCATATTTTAAAACAAAAAAAGAAACCGACTTCAGTGAAATGATAAAATACTCACGCACTAAAAAGTTTAAAATAAATTATTTACTTTAAACTGAGAACATTTTTAATTTCCTACAAGTAATCTTTTGAAGTCGGCGCCAAAAATTTTATGAAGTTGATAAGAAATTCTATCTAATATCAAAACTAACACTGTATTTTTTTGGAGGATGAAGCCCACATAGGTCTGAGACCTTTGCATGGGTAATGAATTGGATGATTGAGATTGATGAGTTGGACCTACAGTTTTAGGTGGGTTCCGAACCACCAGGAAGTGATTGATCAGAAATTCTATCTAATATCAAAACTAACACTATATTTCAATTAAATATGTGATTTACACTCACTTTTACTGAAATACAGTAATTGATAAGAAATTCTATCTAATATCAAAACTAACACTGTAAATATGTGATTTACACTCACTTTTACTGAAATACAGTGTCAGTTTTGATATTAGATTGTTCAATTATTTCGTCATGGAAAACATCACAGAGTAATTCTGTTATATTTTAGAAGTTTATGGGAAATTTGGCGCCGACTTCAAAAGATTACTTGTAGGAAATTAAAAATGTTCTCAGTTTAAAGTAAATAATTTATTTTAAACTTTTTAGTGCGTGAGTATTTTATCATTTCAATGAAGTCGGTTTCTTTTTTTGTTTTAAAATATGATTTATTTTAAGCTTTTTAGTTGAATTTTCAAACTTTGAAAACATGAGAAATTTCTTAAAGCCTACATTATGAAATATTTATCGAATTAGGAAGCCAATAATTAATTTATAACATCGAAAGTTAAGTAACTAAAAATCCACTTATAAGAAAAGATAAACTAAGGAAAATTCTACAACGTTTTATTTAATGTGGAATATTGTATTTAGGAAAATTATAATAGCAAAAGGCTTCTTAAAAGTGAAATGGCTTTTGATTCATTTTGATGTGGTCCCTTTCAGAATATACCTACACTGAAATAGTAGGCCTATATTACGTTACAAGTGTGGGAAATATTGTGCTTACTGAAAATATGATAAGTGAACGCAGGAGATGAAGTTGAGTGCGGTATTATCATACGAGTATGATAAACATCTTCCCGGATGAGTTATGTACGATATTTTTTGTGATATTAGTCATATATTTTTTTTTAATATAAAAAACATAAACTTTGAGCTAATACAAAGGGATCATTAAACATAACCTCAAAATAGCCTAATGTACGCACATGTATAATGGCGAATAAATATTCTTAATCAATCACAGCAGGGAAACTAAAAATACTTCTGAGATCAGCTGTTTTTCCAAATTCTCCAACTTATGATTGAAACTAAATAATAACCTTATTCCTATGACTCAATAACATCAACTAAATTATTTACAATTTTCATATGGACAGAAATATTATATTCTTCTTATTCTCGATTCAAATTAAGTTCACGCGATAGGTCAAAACGGGACATTAAAGACTTCTTTCACACTGAACCAGCTTTGGGTAACCGATGTCGTTTACCCGGCATAATTGCATTGCATCATATGATTTCGAAAACCATCTAGATGTAAAGCGCTCCAAATGATACAATGATCAGCCTGGTAAACGACACCGGTTATCCGATTGGCGGTTATGTGAGGAACTATCCTATTCAAACTTGATTGAAATGAAGACATCGAAGAATGCTCCTTTTTGTTTAATATTGGGCTAAGTATTGGGCCGATCCTTGCGAAACTTGGATGGGACCACCGCTGAGCGATGCTCTTTCATTTAAAAAAAAATTCATCGAAATCGGTTCAATATTGTTCAAATGATTGATGTACAAACATAAAAAAAAAAAAAAAAAACAGGTCGAATATAGTAACCTTGTTGTTTTTGGAAGTCGGTTAAAAAATTGGGATTAAATGAACTAAAACAGACAAAATATCACATTTTGGTTTGATTCCTGATTTGATTCTTGTTTGTGGAGGGATGCGTGACCTTGAATGGGCCAATCACGAAAAAGCATTGCGCTAGTCATCAAGCTAATATCAAACAAGTTGACACCAGCCCCATTTTCACTTTTCACCTTATTCTAGTCACAGTACTGTGTTTGGCCACATCTGGCCACAGTACTATGTTTAACCAACCAGCCGCTAGATAATGCCAAGTATCATCATTCTTTTTCACTACAACTCAAGCATAATCTCTCACACATGTTTTCTGAAGTGACTAACTATATAAGCTTGTCATTTACTCTTAGTGTGTGTGGATCATCTGTTTATCAAATTACTGAATCATTGAATTACCACATCAAGTTGGATGGAATCAATTTCACTTTCAATATTTAGAGCTTACTGCTCAGGGTTTCTCAAGGTGCTAGATGTGCTTCTGAGAACCTAATTTTGTGAATACTAACCAGACTTGTATTCTTTTCCCACCCTACAGCAAGCACCTAACCGGGGCTTGATATATCCAGAGCTTAAGTGGGGTCTTGCTTCCAACAGCAGACCTAACTGGGGCTCTGATATACTCAAGCTTAAGCGGGGTCTTGCATTCCCCACTAACAAAGACCTAACATTCTGGATGCCATGGTCAGCCGACCAGAGGAACCGATGCTAAGCTGCTTGCAAGGACACCCTAGCTCTATCTAGCAGCCGAGGTGATATCAATTTTGGCGCCCAACGTGGGGCGATACTACATGGATGTGTAGTGACCCGATTGTCCACTGCAGCAGCTCACTTCATCACTGTTCTGGGGACAGTAGACCCCAGTGGCGCCCAAGACATAAACATGGTTGTGACTAGGAATGAGACAGACACTACTAGACTGCTCCCTGACCAAGTTGCAGCAGGAAGCTCAACAACCACCACTGATCCAGCTGGTCTCCTGACAACACAGGTCCAAGCACAGGTCCACGCTACTTGTTCAACCACAGTTCCTGACACAATCAGTACAATGGCAGACCCAGTCTCTGCCATCTCCATGGCCCAAAACCTGGCCTCCACTACTACAGCAGAAGTACAGCACACATGCTATATGGCACAAGCACCAACCTACCTGTCGCCCATGAGCAATTCATCACTCAACCTGGCTGCTCTACTTCCCGAGTTCCATGGACGGCTCCATGAGGATCCAGCCACATTCATAGAAAAATGTGTAGTTATCCTACAGAACCACCAAGTACCCACATATTCCTGGCTTCACTTCATACGTGCACAGCTACATGATGATGCTGCTAATTGGTGGCATGAGTATGGAGAATTCATTACTGATTGGAAGCAGCTCCAGGCCCGCCTCCAATCCAAATTTTCAGGAAATCAGAGAATAGTGGAGGCACATAAGGAGTTCTATGGAACCAATCAAAAGAATAACCAACCAGTTGAAAAATTCCTCCGCCAAAAGATTCAACTTCAGAAATGACTTGGGTCAGCCCTAGCAGAAGAAGAGATCATCTCTCTGCTAATCAATCAGCTGACACTTGAACTCAGGATGCTAGTTCGAGCTGCTCGACCAAGAGTTCTTGAAGACTTGATCTCATTAGCAAATGAGTTTGAGAATGATCTGAGTCAACGACCTAAGGCAAAGCCACTTGCTTCACCTGCACCACCAGCCAAACACACACTATCAGCTCCAAAGTGTAATTTCTGCCCAGAGTATCACTTCCACCGAGATTGTCCAGTACTGAAGTCAAGGAGGCAGGGAAACGACACAACTGGAGAGAATTAGGCTCCAACTTTCCAGCCAAAGACACAGGAGCCCCACCAGAACTGAAACCAACTTCTTGCACATCACCAGATGTCACTATGAAGCCAACACATTTGCCACCCACCTGTTCACCAATAATCCTCTCCACCCTAAGTGTAGCCTCCACAGGAGTCTCACCAGCCACCAGCCCGGCCACTACTGCCAACAGCCAAGAAGAGCCCAAGGCTACCCAACACAGTTCAGCTAGTGATCACACAGCCATCACTCCAGCAACTGACCCAGCTCTCTTCAAGGCCACAGTTGTGCAATTGCCCATGCTGCCACCTACACTTCCTGTGAGGCCAACACCTCCTTCACCACTGATAGAAGCAATGCCAGCTACCAAAACAACCATCGCTGTTAATCTCACAGCTGCTCAACTTGGTCCAATAAGTGATCACACAGCCATCACTCCAGCAACTGACCCAGCTCTCTTCAAGGCCCCAGTTGTGGAGCTACCCATACTGCCACCCACACTTCCTGTGAGGCCTACACCTGCTTCACCAGCGGCCCCACCAGCGGCCCCTACTCCTGCTTCACCAGCAGAACCACCACCTGATCCACCAGCAGAACATCCACCTGCTCCACCAGTGGCCCCACCTCCAGCAACCACTGCAGTGACCACTACCCTTGAGGCAACCAGCAACCAACTGTTAGAGGCACTGTCACGAAACCCCACCAGTAACATGGTAGGAGACAAGTGTTATAAATCCAAGAAAGGGATGCCTCCTGAAGACCAACCAAACTTAGTAGAGCCACCCACTTTGAACCAGATTGAATCAAGAAACCAACTTCTTAAAGAACTCTCACATGCTCAGGCAGCTCACCGACACCTAGCACACTCAATCCAACAATGGACAGACCTTCAAGCCAAACTGGCCAATGGGAAGACTGACACTAATCAATTCTTTCTGACAAGCTACTGTGTCCACAATCAACTAGAAAAATGTACAGCCACATGACTCTTACTGGCATATGGTTGTGCCACCTGCCCTCCGGGAACACATCATGTTTCTCTCTTATGATGATGACTTGGCTGGACACCAAGGAGCTGCCAACCAGACTCACTATCTGAGACCTGACCCAGATGCTGTCACCACCACCTCCTACCAACTGGGTGACCTTGTGTTGATCCAGAACCACGCTCTTTCAAACAAGGCAAGGAACTTCAACACTGGCCTAGCTCATAGATGGAAAGGCCCATACACCATCACCCAAATCCAAGGAGCTGTTCACTGGGTCAAGGATAACAGTGAAACCATCAAGGTGCACCAAGACAACATGCGGCCAGCACCTACTACTTAGTTTTAAGATTTATTGTTTTTCTAACCTGCTAATTGTTTTTCAACTCATGCCACTTGTAATTTCAAACTTATGCCATTTACTTTGTTAGTATTTTATTTCACTTTCCAATTCATGCCACTTGTATTGCTCATCAACTTATCAAATCATTCAAACTCTGTATTTTGTTCAATAAAAAAACCTAGAATAAGGTTCTCAGAAGCAGGGGGGAATTGACACCAGCCCCATTTTCACTTTTCACCTTATTCTAGTCACAGTACTGTGTTTGGCCACATCTGGCCACAGTACTATGTTTAACCAACCAGCCGCTAGATAACGCCAAGTATCATCATTCTTTTTCACTACAACTCAAGCATAATCTCTCACACATGTTTTCTGAAGTGACTAACTATATAAGCTTGTCATTTACTCTTAGTGTGTGTGGATCATCTGTTTATCAAATTACTGAATCATTGAATTACCACATCAAGTTGGATGGAATCAATTTCACTTTCAATATTTAGAGCTTACTGCTCAGGGTTTCTCAAGGTGCTAGATGTGCTTCTGAGAACCTAATTTTGTGAATACTAACCAGACTTGTATTCTTTTCCCACCCTACAGCAAGCACCTAACCGGGGCTTGATATATCCAGAGCTTAAGTGGGGTCTTGCTTCCAACAGCAGACCTAACTGGGGCTCTGATATACTCAAGCTTAAGCGGGGTCTTGCATTCCCCACTAACAAAGACCTAACATTCTGGATGCCATGGTCAGCCGACCAGAGGAACCGATGCTAAGCTGCTTGCAAGGACACCCTAGCTCTATCTAGCAGCCGAGGCAATATCAATGTTTGTTCTTCAAAAACATCCAGCTAGACCTGCATCTAGACCCACACATCGACCTGCTCGTTATAAGAGTGCACATAAGAGCTAATGCGTTTGTTCTTCCTCGCAGTGTCATTGACGTACACCTGCACCTACATCTACACCTTCACCTTTTTGACATAAGTGTAAAAAGGCAAGGATGAAGTGTGCATGAATTCCATCATAATCAGGAGCTGATCCACCTCGCATAGTACTAATATAGTGTGAAAGATCCTCGTTTATAACAGTTTGAAAAATCAAGTATAACTAAAGTTTTCATCTATAACTAGAGGCAAACCATTACATTTTATTTCTTTATTCAAATTATAGCCTGCTTGTCATAAATATGTGTTGAGTTCATTTGCAACAGTCTTACACGAGTTTTCATCTATTACACAATTTAGGTAATTTATGTATTTCCCTACTGGGAAATCTTGATCTTTCTGAGCCCTTCCAGAAAGTTCATTCAATGTATTCCAAAGTACTTTGCTGTCCTACCCTGCGCTTATGTGCATTAAATATGAGTAACTCTCTATTGAATGGTAGTTTCTTGAACAATTTGCTTGTTTTACGAATAGAAACCACAAGGGCTTTTGTGATCCAAGTTTTAAATTTTGAAGATTGGCTCTGCATTATTTTTTTAGATTTATCCTGGACTTCCCTAATTATTTCGTAAAACTTATCAGTACTTATTATGTTGACATCAGCTTCTGACACTACTGAATTCCAATTCTGTTGTAAGAAGTGTTTCATTAAATCATAATCTTCTTCTAGTGTCATTTATATTTTGAGTTGTATTCAGGGCTAATTCAATCAATATATTGTAGTGGTCTGTTACCCAATTATATTGTTTATGAAATATTGTTTATTCAATAACTCAATCATCTTATTCCAGTAACAGTTTTTATAGATTATACTCATAATATTTGTTATGATTGTTTCAACTTTTGATACTCTTCTATTACTTGAATAAAGCTATCTGAATCTCTTTCAGTTTAATTGTGTTGTAATAATTGCAGATGGTGACAGTGAAGCAGGAGAATGACAGCCAAGAGCCAGCGCCTGAGTGCAGTTCATGGTCTCAGGGTGATGCTGACCAACAGGAAAAAGGCTTGGGTCACACCCAGATATTTATCAAAGAAGAAGTACATGGTGAGCCATGCACATTTTTTATTTTGGTTTAGAGCCAGTCAATAGTAATTTGTGCGAGCATTCAATGCATCACCATGAGTGCTCAAGATTGAGCATGTATGGGTGACCAAGCTGCTATAATCCATTTCAATCACAATATTCTCTTTTTAATTCAAGTTTGAGTTGACTGTTATCTGTTGACTGAGTTGAGTTCAACTACAGTTATTTTGATTATTTTATTATTTCCTTAAACAAAATGTCTTCTTCACTACTTATTAAAGCAAAACATGGCGATATGAGCAGACTTTGCACTTGTGCAGAGTGGATTTGCTTTACACTGATGCTAAAAATATTGATAGGAAAAACCAGGGCATTTTTTCAGCCAGAATGCACCGGAACGGCGTTCTGGTACCTTTTTGCTAGACATATATGAATTTCTTATCAATTAATTACTATTTAGGAACAAAATTTCATTAACAAAACTGAATGTTTGAATTTTGCTATGAATCTTTGATAATGAATCTAATAATGACACCAGAGGGGGCATCTCTACGTTTTAGCAATCTTCTAGGATTGTTGGACCTACTAACGTCCTCTGACCCCACAAAATAAGTTGTCACAACTTCTTCAAGGACACAATTTTGCTGTCAATGCGAATAGTAAAGTATTCAACAGGGAAGAAGGAAATAGGATTATGGACAGGGGTGTAGCCAGGGGGATACCGGGATACATCCCCCCCTTGAAATGTTGTAGTCATCTTTCAAAATACTAATAACTTACAGATTAAATTAAAACAATTAATAGAATAATAAGTCTTAGTTTTATTTAGCACAAGATTTTGTCTCAGTAATCACAGAAAGTGTACAATATTATTATGGTACTCTTACTCTGCAGCGGCATGCACAGTTTATATTAGTGAGCAATGTGGCAATTCAGTGTTTTCGAGGGGTGTCTGTCACTGACTCTTCCAGGTCGGAGATATATTTCGTTTAAATTAACAATTGCTTTAATTGAAATATCCAAGTAAAAATTACTTTAAAATGCTCAAAAATCATTATAAAAAATGATAAATAATAAAATAATTCCGGGGGAGGTTTCAATTCCCCACCACACCCCCAAGTAATCAACCCCCCCCCCCCCCCGCCGAAATTCAATCCTGGCTACGCCACTGAACATAAACATGTCAGAACATGTCATATAGAAAATTCCCGAATAAGGTTAGTTAGTATATAGTTGAATTTGGTTTCAAATTTATGTTTGTAAATTTGTTGTAGATATTTGTGCCAAAATTGGCTATTCATACATTTATATTAGGCCTATATAGAGGAAATAGTCATCAAATAAGTAGGCCTCCCCTATAGAGTATAGACTATGCATGGTTAAGCGAACATATTAGAGTTCCTGAACCTTATTTTCTAGAAAAAGGCCCTGGGAAAAAACATTTACTAGAAAATTTTCTATTGTATACTTCAATCAAATTTAGATTATTGCTAGAATTCTGTGTGTTTCTTTTGGGTTTCCTTCTTTTTTCTGGACCTACTCCTACTTACCTTTCCCCTTTCGTTCATGCAATACTTTTCCTTTTCTTACTAAGTCGTCTTCAATTTCGTCACAAGTTTCATATGTTGACAAATCCATGCTTTTAACAGTACTCATTGTACATCTTTTCAGATTTACATGTGGATGCTGGAGGCGGTTCAGTGGCATTTACTAAAGTGGAGAGCAGAGAAACTTCAACTCCCATATATTTAACAAGTGAACATGACATTGATGAGAAAACTGTTGAACAGATAGAGAAGAAAAATGGAAATATGAGTTTTTCTGAAGAGTGTGTAGAGGATTCTAGAGATGAATTGCTGACTCAGGATCATCAACTATACACCCATGCACATTCTAGTTATAAAACTCCTAATTTAAGTTACTTGGAAGTCAATAATAGGGCACATACAGGGGTAAAGCCATTTAGCTGTGAATTATGTGATTATAGAAGCTCTAATAAATCTCTTTTAAAGAAACATCTCCATACTCACACAGGGGAAAGACCATTCAGCTGTGAATTTTGTGATTATAGAAGCTCTCGGAAATCTCTTTTAAAGAATCATCACAAAACCCACACAGGCGAAAAACCGTTCAGCTGTGAATTTTGTGATTTTAGATGCTCTCAAGCTTCTAATTTAGAAAAACATCACAGAACCCACACAGGGGAAAAACCTTTCAGCTGTGAATTTTGTGATTATAGAAGCTCTCGGAAATCTCTTTTAAAGAGACATCTCAGTACTCACACAGGGGAAAAACCTTTCAGCTGTGAATTTTGTGATTTTAGATGCTCTCGAGCTTTTAGTTTAGAAAGACATCACAGAACCCACACAGGGGAAAAACCTTTCAGCTGTGAATTCTGTGATTTTAGATGCTCTCGAGCTGCTAATTTAGAAATACATCACAGAACCCACACAGGGGAAAAACCTTACAGCTGTGAATTTTGTGATTATAGAAGCTTTCAGAAATCTCTTTTAAAGATTCATCGCAGAACCCACACAGGCGAAAACCTGTTCAGCTGTGAATTCTGTGATTATAGATGCTTCCTTAAATCTGCTTTAAAAAGTCATCTCAGAACTCACAGCGGTGAAAAACCGTTCAGCTGTGACTTTTGTGATTATAGATGCTCTCGCAAATCTCTTTTAAAGAGACATCTCAGTAATCACACAGGGGAAAAACCTTTCAGCTGTGAATTTTGTGATTATAGATGCTCTCTAAAATCTGATTTAAAGAGACATCTCAGTACTCACACAGGGGAAAAACCTTTCAGCTGTGAATTTTGTGATTATAGATGCTCTTCAAGATCTTGTTTAAAAAAGCATCTTAAAAATCACAGAAGCTAGAACCTTCCCAGTTAGAAATCTCTTGACTCTCCTTTATAAATGCTCTTGAAAAGCTAGTTCAAAATTAATCGTTTGATGAAAACCCTTTTCATTTTAGTTGATAAATCTCCTATTTCAGAACCCACATACAATTTTTGGCTATCAACCTTTGTGACATTTTGGTGCTTTTGAATGTCATATGTAGGTGTTATAAAAAATGGCTCCACCATTTATGTCTTGGAAATATTTAACTGATAAATTCTCTGTTGAATGCCTTCACAATCCTGAAGCCTGCTGTTTTGTTGTTTGGATAATGTACTAAACTCAATTCAGAACTATTGTGACTAGTTATCAAAATAAAGACCCTAATGAAATAGTGTTCAGCCTGATTATCAAAATAAAGACTGCAATAAAATATTGTTCAGCCTAAGGCTTTTCAATTTCACTGGCAAGTGTGAAAATCAAAACATTAGTGTAAACAGCTGGTAAGCGTGAAACTTTTTCCACTCACTGAGCAGTAAATAGGTATTTTACTATCATTTTTCAGTACATGAAGAACTACTTTATGAGCAGTTGTAGGAAAAATTATTTAAACCAAATTAGTTTGAGATAAACAAATTTAATTGCTCACCTTTTAGAGTAGAGGGAAATTCTTGGAACACACTTTTTGACTTCATATCTTTATTTGGGCTAGTTAAGAGGTGAACATATAAAAAGTCCCCACCCATACCCTTTAAGCCAGGTGATGGGAGGGGGGTTGAAAGTCTCATTTTTCAGTTCTTTGCTTATATCTTGGAAAACATATGTCCTACTGACATGACCATCCTATTCATTAAAGCTGATTGAATTAACTACAAGTTTTATCCAGTCAAGTTTTCAATATATTGAATAGTGTTCGAGATATCTGCTCTTGAAAGTCTGTAATTTTGAGAAAACAATTGTTTTGCTTCACATTTTTGCTCTTTTTGACTGGATAGCTCTTGAATGATGTACCAAAAAAAAGTGGATATTATTAATTTTATAGATAAATGTTCAGTTTTGGTGAAGTTTGTATAGTGTGGTTGGGAAAGAGTACATTGGATAGGGGAGGGATGATTGAGTATCTAGAGGGTAAATGTTGGAAGTCACTAGTGGGGTATGTAAGAGAGGCCTGGAAATATCGCAATCACTTTATTCATGAATTTAATTATTAATTTGAGAATCTAGTTATTCAAAAGGCATAAAGTGTGCAGAGTTTGTTTTATTGTATGTTTATTATATGTATTTAATGAGATTTATGTTAATTTGGTAAACAAATTTATGTAGCCTATGTTTCCCACACATAAATACTTTTATATTATAAAGCTATCAACCTGACTGATGGCCATTGTCTAAGCCTAGTGGACCTTTAGTTGTATTTGAAGTTAAAAAATGTGTTATTAAAAAAGATTTTTAAAAAGATTTTCTGTTGTTTTATTCTTTATTTTTTATTCTGTATTTTTTGTTTAATAAAGTTCACTTGGTTGATTGATTGATTAATTTACCTTTCAATGTCGATAAACTTCATTTCACTCAAAAGTTGTGTTTTGTAAAACTATCACAATGTCTTATATGCACAAACATAGTCATAGCAAATTATTACTGAGGAACCTGGCCAGTGGGTCTACAAGTTTTTATTCTAAAATGAGTTTCTGTGCTATTTAGACATTCAGTCTATAGGTGTACATAATGGTGCATATTTCGGCTAATACGTTGACCGGGAATGGTGAGAAATTGATAGATTCATTAGTCATTATTCATTTGGTGCATCATTCAAGAGTTATCCAGTCAAAAAGAGCAAGAATGTGAAGCAAAAAAATTTTTTTTTAAATTACATACTTTTAAGAGCAGATATCTCACCACTATTCAAGATATCGAAAAACTTGACTGGATAAAACTTGTAGTTAATTCAATCAGCTTTAGGCCGGGTGTCCACGGACGACAATCGCAGAAGGACGTAGTTACCACAATTTTTGGAATTGTCGGTCCGGAAACGCAGCTCCGAGTCAGTACATTTGAAACAATGGCAGTCGCGTCTATCGGTGTCCACGGACCACGCGTTTTGTCGTAGGTTTTTTATGAGGTGCGCTAGTGGTACCGACTCGCCGTGCATACCACTGTCCCCTAGCTTCTGTGGTAGTCGCAGCCTGTTTCCCTCGTCGTCTGGACGACTTTTTCTGCGTTCTGTCCCAGTGTTTGTGCGCGTATATTATATTTGCTGTTATAAATATGGTTGAATTTGACACAGAACGTTTTATTATAGAAATTGAGTGTAGACCGGCGCTTTGGAATTTTCATTTACCAGAATACTCCAATAAACATTCTAAACATGGAGCATGGGAAGATGTGTGCACTATCATGGTCCCGGGATATGAGTCACTAGAAAGTGGAGAGAAGGTGGAGAAATGTTGAACATTGTTGTAAAATAACTTATTTATAAGCAAAATGAAATAATGATGTGTAACTATCTAGTAGGCCTATGTGGTGAAATATAAACACAAGTTAAATTAATGAAACAAAAACAGTAGAGTAAAAGTTTTCTTTTTGTTATCATTTGAAAGGCCTAATCATATTATAAAATATACAAAGTGTCCCAGAACTAGCTGGAACATTTTATTACAAATTGTTCCTTAGGTCGAGACAAATGATTTTTACAAAATAAACATGGATCTACCTACGATGCTTGGTTTTCTGTTTGTCTGTATGTTGTTTACAAAAAATTCATAACTTAAAAACTGTTTGAGATACAATGTTGAAATTTTGCATAAATATTTTTGTTATTAGAAACAAATTTTCATACAAAATTCTCTTGAAAATTTTAAACCATTCCAAAGTGGTGGCCGTTTCAATTATTTGATGCCAAATTTTACGAAAACTTGTTATTTTTCAAAAAGATGCCAAGAGAAAACAAAGTTAGCATATTTTATGCAAATTTCAACGATAACTTACTTATTACGATTGGACGAAGGACAGTTGAACCTCTGTATAACGAAGTCGATTATTCTGATAAAAAATTCGCCATAGAGAGGTATTCGTTATTGAGAGGTTGTTTTGTAAGGAATAGTGCCACCCCATCTTACAGATCTTATAATATATTGCGGGCGGTAATTGAATGAATACACAATACATTATAACATCGCGAGCGTAGGCAGGGTAATAGACCAATGTTAATATAGAAATTTGAAAATTCATGCTGTTGAAAATAATAAAACACATTCTTTTGAATATATATATATAGAATGTAATAAGTAGCACAACAGCAGCCGCCACATACCACATCATGGACACCAGTGAGTGCGATTTGTGGTACGCATTCTTCAAATTCCCGGTCAGTAGTACCCACTTACCACATGCGATAGTCGTCCGTGGACACCCGCCCTTAATCAATAGGATGGTCATGTAGGTAGGACATATGTTTTCTGAGATATAAGCGAAAAAATGAGACTTTCACCCACCCCCCGGCTTAAGGGTTACTGGCGGGGACTTTAGATATGTTCACCTTTTACATCTGGCCACTCCCGTGTTTCGGAGGACACGTTAAGCTGTCGGTCCCGGCTGCCTAAAAACAGTCGTTAAGTCACGTCAGAGGCCCTGAACTTATTCAGGTGTGACCTTATAACCTGTCAGCCAGGTCACACGATATTATTATTATATACCTCCTAACTAGCCCAAACAAAGTTACGAAGTGAAAAATTGTGTTCCAAGAATTTCCTCTATACCTTTTCTTGAACATTCGTTATCAATGTCAACAGTTGTTGCTAAGCTTCAGATTACATGCTCAATATTGAAACTGCTTTAACATTTGAAGGAAAATAGATAAAATAGTCAAGTAATATATATTATTGAAAGGAATTTTATGCTTTACAACCCTATATTTAGTTTAGTATATATTATATTAGTTAGTTATATTATATTAGTATATTATATTTAGTTTTTGGTGCATAGTTCAAGAGTTATCCAGTCAAAAAGAGCAAGAATGTGATGCAAATAAATTTTTTTTTTTCAAAATTACAGACTGAAGAGCGGATATCTTGAAAACTAAACAAGATATCGAAAAACATGACTGGTTAAGACTTGTAGGAAATTTAATCAGCTTTAATTTTGGAAAGAATGGTCATGTCGGTAGGATGTATGTTTTCCGAGATATAAGCAAAAAACCGAAAAATGAGACTTCCAACCACTATCCCTCCCGTCGGCTTAAGCAGTCTGGTATGAGCAGGTACTTTTCATATGTTCACCTCCTAACTAGCCCAAACAAAGTTATGAAGTCAAAAATAGTGTTCCAAGACTTTCCCTCTATACTTCTTTGTTGACTGGGCTAAATTATATGCTGTTAATATAACTTGATTCATGATGAAATGCATGTACATCGACCTATACTGTTGTTAAGAGGCCTTAATACCTTTGGCAAAACTCGGTGGTGGAGTCAGATTCTAATCTTAACACAGATCTTCAAGACAAAATCAATGTCCATTTACTCTTAATTTTCTGATAGCAACACTTTTTGTAGAGAGCATCAGTAAACTTGTCCACATATTTATACAACAAATGTCTCATTCGTTCTAGTACTTTTGTTGAGAAGTATCCTTAAATTTAATGTAGGCTACGAAATGTTTGGTAATAAAATTATTTTTATGTGAACTTATTATGTTTCTATTATTCATAGCCTATGAAAGGTTGAAAAAAGAATACCCTCGCATACATATGTGGGCTATGTATAAACTAACCTCATGCATTACTAAATCATACTATCCATGCATAAACTAAATATGTTTTATTATTATAATTGAACGAGTGAAGCGAGTTCTTCCTTTTGGCTCGAGGCGTGTGTTTGTATGTTCCACAATAACTTTCGTACACCTTTATCAATCAACTTCAAATTTGAAACACAGATTCTTGATATCTTAAGACAGGTCAAGTTCGTTTGCCAATGAAATTGACCCACTCCTTTTTATGCGAAACAAAAGGATAGGTTCTAACCTCTTCATTAATGTATCTATATATTACTATATTTAAGAAAATATTCGTTTTCACCATATGGAATTCGTAATAGATTTCAAAATATATTTTGAGCTATCATCAGCCGTAGGTGAATAAATGCGATCAGGCTTTTTATAGGATCTCTATAAGCTGATATACTAATTTCATTGCCCTGATATATATAGATATATAAACAGCTGTTTTTCATGTGGTAAATATTATCTTCTCTAGAGATTGATACACTAATTCCATTGCCCTGATATATATAGGTATATGAGTACGGTAGGTCTTTCTTGTGGAAAATAAATGTGTGTACCAGAGCAACAATGAAATTGAACTTCAATTGATAGATGTCATGTGAATTTTATCTAAATCATTATTTTCAAAACAGCTGTTTTATGTAACCACCTTCCCCAATGATAAGCTTCCCAAATGAGTTTCCCTTTTCAAAATTAGTTGTTTGCAAGCAAGTTCTCCAGCCTGTTGGGCTCACTAGTTTTACTCATATTTAAATATTTGTGGAAATTGAATTAAATAAGCATAAACTAGCCCATTTAGGGTAAGGGCTAATCTACTATTTACTGCCCATATAGGTATGAACAGAAATATATTGATGAAAATTGTTGAAATGTGAATTAATAATCAACTTGGTATTACACTTTCCTTATGGGATAGAGTCTTCTCCACTGGATTGATTCAATTATTTTTCCCACAATAACCCAAAAAGTGCCTATTTTTGAACTAACTGTAGCATGCAAAATAGTCTATTCCTACACCAGTGTGGGAAAGTAAATCCAGTGTGCAAAAGTACTTACCAGTGCTCCAGATTTGCAACCTAACAACACAAAGTAGTGAGCAGGCAATATGCAGATTCCCTATTCTGCATTTAAAAATAGGTTGGCTACCTGCTTCAGCCACAAAAAAGCAAGCTCATTGTCAAGTCAAAATCGATTTGGTTCGAAGATAGGTTATGTATGTCCTGTTTAAATTACTTTTCCTACAGTGACCCGAAAAAGTGCCTATTTTTGCACTAACTGAAGCATGCAAAATAGTCTATTCCTGCACCAGTGCGGGAATGTACTTTTCCAAACTCCAAATTTGCAACCTAACAACACAAAATAGTGAGCATGTAATATGCAGGTTCCCTATTCTGCATTCAAAAATAGGTTGGCTACTCTGCTTCAGCTGTGAATAGTTGTTGTTGTTGAAATCGATTTGATTCGAAGATAGGTTATGTGAGGAATTGTGAGGTTATGTATGTCCTGTTTTGTTGTGTTTAAATTACTTCATACATTACTGTAGGAAAAATTTAATGTGTACTACGAGTGCAAAGTATTGTTTCTGCACTCGAGAAACTTTTTTCACTTGCCTTTGGCTCGTGAAAAAAACTGTTTCTCTCGATGCAGAAAAACGCTATTTTGCACTCTAGTTACACAAATAGCTATTTCCCAACACCTGATTGCAAAGCTCCTCATTTCTCAACTGTGAATAGTTTGCAAAACAGCAGATTCCTGCATTTCATTAACTTTGTGCATGGGTCTAATATCGATAATATAATATTGAACATTGCTATCTGATACTCTCAATCTGCTATTCAAAGTAATAATAATAATTTTCCAAATAATCAAGATCTTGGCGTTCCATATATATATCAACAGTTGAAAAGTCAAGTATCAAGTTGGAACAAAATAACCTTCAAGCTTTTCAAATCTGTTGTTATCATCCATTGTTATCATTTCAAACATGGTGATTGGTCATGCGGTGAGCGTGGTGTTCAAGTGATTGTGATGTTCAGTCACGACCGCTCAAGACTGCGCTTGGATGGGTGACCGTGCTTCAATGACTTGATGTTATAAGCTTTATTATCTCTTTCCCAGTGGTTCGGAACCCACCTAAAATAGTAGGTCCACCATGTTCCCCGTAACATGGCTCAAACGGCGAGGTGGAACTACCCGTAAGGGTCTCCCCACCATTAAAAGCCATACGCTTATTATTATTATTATTATTATTATTTTCAAACACAGCCTGCCTACACAATAACCTAACAATCTACAGAAAAAGTGAAATCTTCTTTTAAGTGAAAAGTCGTACATTACATTATTTAGTCATATTCCCATCAAATTGATGTGATTTCTATGTGAAAGTAATGTTTTTGTGCTATCTGGGTTTTTCTAAGCAAAGCAAGCAGGCGGTGCTTTGAGCTACATGGGGTTGGTGTAGAACCATTTTCAATATTAATGATAATAACTGTGGTGCTGGGGAAACTCTTGTTTGAAACATGAGTGCAATTATCTTGCCCTAATCAATAGACGCCCGTACTCAGCTGCACTTTGCACAGCCATATTTTATCTTGTATGGCAGCAATAACCTTCTTTGCACACAAGTTGCACAAATAGCTATTATACATTACTGTAGGAAAAATGGTATGTGTAATTCAAGCATAAAGTATTGTTTCCTCACTTGAGTTTCCTCACACAAGTTGCACAAATAGCTATTATACATTACTGTAGGAAAAATGGTATGTGTAATTCAAGCATAAAGTATTGTTTCCTCACTTGAGAAACCTTTTTCACTCGCTTCTGGCTTGTGAAAAAAACTGTTTCAGTGAAAAAACATCCCACTTTTTGCTCTAGTTAGACAAATGGCTATTTAGTTTATTGTAAAATATCAAGCCTATCTTACATTTTTACAGTAACATGCTTCCGCTTTTCACTCAATTTTGATAACATTCTAACAAAACTGAATAATAGAGTCAAGTAAAGTAATGCATAATATGAACTATGTATTAATGTTTAACAAATAGAAAAAAAACCACATTTGGAACATTCTACTGTATAACTAACTAAGAACACAAGAGTAGAATTTATTTGTAAATACATTATTACAAACATCCAAAGTGAATGCTGTGTAAGGGCCTCTACACACTGGTGTCTTAGACATCATGTCTAAGACATCTGTTGTGTCTGAGGCATTTTTATCAAAAACCAACCCATGTTATTAAATGGGGACTTACACACTGCTTGAGACATCGGTGCGACGTGACGTCACTGCTTCAGACATGAGCCCTGGTGCTTGTGTATGGTACTAGCGCACATACCCCAAGCAACAAGATTAGTGAGCCATCTGCAACACATGTTATGCGCTCGACTGACTAAGTACATCAGGAAAACATTCTCAACACTCTCAACATGCTGAAGACATAAAACATACAAAAAACATCCATGTCGTATTCAATTCAGTACAACACATCAAATGTCTTAAGGCACAATGTATGAGACACCAGTGTGTAACCGGGCATAAACTGAACTGCAGTTATTAGACTTTAATAAAATTTTGCAAACAAACGTTTATTTCTGTTAATTTTTACAATGAGAAACAATTCCGCGCCCTGTGACCCATTACCAAGAAGATGTCCGGATCATCTGCTATCTAAGCCATGAGGGTCCAGATTAGAGGAAGTCAACTATATAAGGAATTAGTGGTTTTGAACTTTATACTTGTAAATCATATTACAAGTTCAGAAAACATTGTGGAAGTATGACAAGTAAATATTTTATAACTTCCAAGTTTATTGCTGTTCCCCAGTACGAGCATATAAGCTAATAATTTTGTGATGTTGAAGATCCATCTTGTTTACACTATAATATATAATAAAAACTTAAAAAACACAAGTGGAAATTATGACTCACGTTATGGCGTAACGGCCGTTTTACTGAAGATGCTCTTAACTTCAGAGTGAAACAGCCACAAGGTAAGTCGTAATTTCCACTTAAAAGTGTTTTTTAGTTTTTATTAATAATTTTGTATTATATAGGTGGAATTATTATGAAATTTCGTGTTTTACCTCTTTGAAAGTCCTGGAGTACCTGTGACAGGACTAATTGATTGAGCTAGAATGTGTACTGGGGCATGAATACTTTCAAGTTTCTCTCCAATTTGAGTTTCCCTGGATAAAAATGGGCTTACAGAACAAGATTTTATACTTGTAAATTGTGTCACGAGTCTAGAAAACATTTTACAAGAAATATTTTATCACTTCCAAGTTTCTTGCTGTTCTCCAGTATAGGCTAGTTGTGTGTATAAGCTAATAATTTTATATTATAAAATTATACGTACCATCTATTTGAAGGTCATGAATTACATGCTAAACAGGACTAATTGATCGAACCAGAATGTGTTTTGGAGCAGAGTATTTTGAAGTTTCTCCCCCATTCTAGTATCCCTGCAAAAAAATGGGCTTACAGAACAAGATGAGGGGAACTAATATTGTAGTAGAATTAGTTTTAGAATTGTAGCGTGTGTAAATGTTTGATAGATAGAAACATAAGAAAAGAAAAAAACATGACACTTTATAATAATTCCGATATTTATTCAGCTGTTGGGCGTTTACCCACATAGCACAGAATATCCTCAGGATATCCCACACTGATCCCCAAATATCCCACAGGGACATGGCATTTTGGGATATATTTAGGATATCCTCAGGATATTAAAAAAGAAAAATCTCAACATGAACATTTAAGGTTTACAGTAATGTAGAAAATGACCATACAATCTCAATTTCACCTTGTTAATAAAAAAATTGGTCAAATAAGAATTCAAACATTAAATATTGCATTAATTTGTCATGTGACGGTCACATGCGACGGTTTAAAAGAAGATGAATTGTCACAACTTAATATTCCAAACTATTCATTGAAAACGTCGTATTGCAGGACATCTCATCGAAGTGGGGGAGTAGCTATCTTCACTAAAAATGCTAAGAATATGCAAACATTTAATCTAGAATATGTAGAGAAATTTGCTGTGGAAATGGATTTAGAAGTTACTGGTTTGAGAGTAAAAATCGACAATAATTTCGAAGTAGCGGTGTTAGGTATTTACAGGACACCAAATGGGGAATGGAACAATTTTTGTGAACTATTCAATAGGCTTTTAGAGATTACTACTACTCGTTTTACAAACGTTATTGTAGCGGGAGATTTCAATACAGACTTTGCAACACAGAATAAAATGACAGAAGATTTAAAGGATATTATATGCATGAATAACTTGGAAATAAAAGTTCATGAATATACCAGAGTCACAAGAACATCACAAACAATAATTGATAACATCCTTACTAATATAGATTACTCTAAAACAAGATTAGGCGGCTCAGAACTATCTGATCATGACTATCAAATCTTAGAGGTGGGGTTGCAAGGTCATAAATCAATTAAAAAGAGTAGAGAAATGAAAGAAATTCAACAATGTGAACAGGGGAATATCGATTGTTTGAAGCAGAATCTGCTACAAGAAAACTGGAGTAGGGTTTACAATAGCAATAGTTTAAATGACAAATATGATAGTTTCATTAATATTTTAAGGTTTCATATTACTATGAGTTGTCCAGTTAAAAAAGTCCCTGTAAAGAACAAATTAGACAAGATTGAAGAGTGGATAACTGATGATATCCTTGCAGAAAGAAATAGGGTTAAAGATGCATATGATGAATTCAAACTATCTAGAAATATGTTAAGTGAAGGTAATTACAAAGCTCTAAAGAAAAATTATACAAGAGAAGTGAAAAGAGCGAAATGTAAGAAAACAGCTGAAATTTTGAATAATAGTGTGTACTTTAACACAGCAGTGTGGGATGTAATAAACAAAAATAGGCAAGTAGCTCATGTAGATGCTTATACTAGTGTCCCCAGAATAATTAATGAAAATAACAAATATATTGATGATAGTGTAGACATTTGTAATTTCTTTAACAGATATTATCAACTGGTTGCTAAGGATCTTCAAAAATCTCTCAATACAGGTATTAGTGATGCAAACAAGAGGAATACTGAGGGGATTCAGAACGAATTAAAATTCCACCCAGTATGCCAAGACGAGTTGTCAAATATCATTGATAGTTTAAATAATAAAAAAACTGTAGGAATGGATGGGGTATCCAGTAAAATTCTGAAAGAATGTAAAGATCAATTGTTAGACCCTTTGATTCATCTGATCAATCATTCATTAGAACAAGGTGTTTTTCCAGATAACTTAAAAGAGGGGAAGATCTTGCCAATCTTCAAAAGTGGTGATAGAGAAAAGGTAGAAAACTATAGGCCCATTAGTATTTTAAATGTAATAAGTAAAATTTTTGAAAGAGTAGTTCTAAATAGGTTACTTCTGCACCTTCAAGAAGCTAACTTTATCTGTGATGAACAACATGGCTTCCAGAAAGGGAGATCAACAAAAACAGCCATAGTTTCTCTAGTTGAAAAACTAATAGATATAATAGATTCAGGTGATAAAGCTACTGCAATCTTCTTAGATCTGTCAAAGGCATTTGACTGTGTTAATCATAGAACTTTATTGGAAATACTGCAAAATGTAGGTGTAAATGGGGTTGAACTGAAATGGTTTGAATCATATCTTATTGGGAGAAAACAATGTGTAGAACTAACTACAGTAGTTGGAAATAGTATAGTAAAGAATAAATCTAATAAATTAGAGGTGCAAGCTGGAGTGCCTCAGGGGTCAATACTAGGTCCATTGCTTTTTTTGTTATATGTCAACCGTTTACCTAAAGAATTAATTAGTGGTAGAGCCCTCTTATTTGCTGATGATACATCACTCATTTTCAGCAATTCCATTCTAGATAATTTAGAAATAAGTGCCCATATAGGTGTGCATTCCATTGTCCAATTTTTAAATCAGTTGAAATTATAACTATAAATAGTAAAAAATGCCAATACCTTCAATTCAAAAACAAACATAATTTAAATGAAGATAGGGCTATAAACGTGTTTGTAAACGATAATCAATTAGACCAGGAAGAAAAAATTGCATTTCTAGGAGTTACGTTGGATAGACGATTGACCTGGACTCCATACATTGAGAAAATATGTAGTAAAATTTCATCTGGGGTATTTGTCCTGCGACAGCTCGCTAGATTGAATGACAAAAAGTTACTTTTTACAGCTTACCATGGGCTCTTACTGTCACATATTAGGTATGCTATCTTAGTATGGGGTAATTCATCAAAACAAAATCTTGATAGGGTGTTTAAGATCCAAAAGAAAGCGGTTAGGTGTATAGAAAGAGTAAATAGATTAGATTCATGTAGGCCGTTGTTCAAGAGACTTGGTCTCCTAACTGTACCCTGCTTATATGTGTATGAAGCTACTTTATATGTAAAAACGAATGATATTAACCAAAATCTTGATGTACATGATTATAATACAAGAAGCCGAGGAGATTATCACTTGGTGAGTCACAATAGTAGCTTATTCAAACAAAAACCTAGTTATATTGGTAGGAAATTCTACAACAAGCTACCACAGTTTTTGAAGAGTCTTGAAAATATAGAAATATTTAAAAAACAATTGAAGAAATATTTAGTTGATAAAGCTTTTTATAGTGTACAAGAGTTCCTTTCACATCAAAATTAAGCCTCACCTCAACTAATTGAAGTAATTATGTAATATAGTGTATAATATTGTTGATTTGACTTGTCTTATACTCCTTAACTGGAGTCTCCAAGACGTAATCTAAAAAAAAAAAAAAAAAAAAAAAAATATCCTAGGGACATGCGTAGGAAATCTATAACGTATCTTTCATCATTTCAACGGTCATATCCTTGGAATATTCTCAGCATATCCCATTAATATCTCAGCAGTATTGCCAAACTTGAACTTTATATTCCTGCTAGATGTGATTGTAATTATCACAAATACAATTAGTTAATATTATTTAATATATAGAAGAAAAATGAATCAGAGTAAATATAAAACTATTTTATTTAAGAGAATATAGGTGCAGTAACAGTAAGCCAATTAATTTGTTAGTAATGAATTAATTATGTTTGTTAGATTGTCATCTTGAGTGAGTTCGTTAATTTTGTGGGAAAAATCGTTTTCTGACTCAGGCGTCAAATCGCTGCTTGCTGATTGTTTTTGGTTTGTTTATTATTTATTATAGATTTTTATCAAGAAAACTTGTAATTTGTTGTTCAATCGTCAACGAGACTACAACCATAACATTTCTAGGTAAGTGCAAACATTACTGTCCTCTGCTTTGTTTAATTTTAGCTAGACATGGAATGCAATGTAGATCTCTTGCCTAGATACAATTTAGGCTATGTGTAAGGTTGGAATTTCTAATATTATGTGATTTATGAAGTTGATTGAAACCTACGAAAATTTTCTATGATGATAGCTTATAGGTAAATACTGAGTACAGTAACTATTTTCCTACTCTTATTTATTATTGAATCACCGTACCTAACATGGGTTTGGCCTAGGCTAACTCTTTTGAATTCTGCCAATTAGGTTGATTCACTTCAAGCCTTTCTAAAATCTGGTCATTATTATAAAAGTCTTCTCATAGCAGTATTAATAATTAGCAGTGCAGTGGCCTATATAATAATATTAATAATAAGTTCCATGCAGGTACTTGGAGTGAGGGGGGGCTTGAGGTGCTTATCTTATCTGAACAGATACAAGCCATGCCACACGGCTTCCATATCACTTCCCCAGTATCAAATTTCCACAGATTAGAACCACTTCAATTTATTAACAATATGGTTTGGTGCTTTAGCCTATCTCATTTATGAGGTAACATTTGAATTTCATAATTTCCAGTTTTAATTTATTTGCAGGTGAAAGAATTCACTAAATAATCTGTGATGTTTTCCATGACGTCAGACTGCTGACAAAGCTTCTCTTTAGAAGTGAAATGCAACCCTCCAGTATCTCTAGTAAAGGTGAGTGAAAAATATATACCATATCTGAAGTATGGTGTCAGTTTTGATATTAAATTGTTCACTAAATTATGTGGCATGAACATGAAACAAAATATATTGTACAATCTTCTGCCAATTACTCTCAATATCCAATCCCTTCACATCCAGCCAATCAATTCGCCTCTACTATTGGGCATGACTTATGATTATGCTTTTGTATGATATGATTTGTGCTTTTATATGATTGTAAAATTGGGATTGTATTATTGCTTGTGTGATTTTGTACTTTGTATGCTTGCGACTTTATGCTTTATATGCTTGTGGTATTTTTGAATGTTGCTAATGTTCCTGTAACTTGATTTTTGTGATATTGATTTTTACATGACCTATTACATTTATATGTTCAATGGCTGAATGGAGTGGCCGTAGCCGAGTGGGTTAAGTGCTGGTTTGCTAGCCCAAAGGTCCCGGGTTCGATCCCAGTTCTGACCGAAAGATTTTACCTCGGGCCACTCCTGTGTTTCGGAGGACACGTTAGGCTGTCGGTCCCGGCTGCCTAAAAACAGTCGTTAAGTCACGTCAGAGGCCCTGAACTTATTCAGGTGCGACCTGATAACTCTGACACCAGACCTAAGCCAGCCAGGTCACACGATATTATTATTATTAATGGCTGAATAAAAAATTTGGATTTTGAGCCTTATCTAAATAAGCAATGAAGTTTGCAGTGATAGCTGGTTTGGCGCTAAAGGGAAAAATATTTTTTCAACACTGAGTATTTACTAGAGTCATTCAAATGGCTGAAATTATTACTGGAATGCATGTGGAGAGTGATAAAAATTTGTTACTCTGTTCATAAGTCATCATTACCATTTTTAAATTTTGATAACATTCTATTGTTTCAATAGAACATTTTTATTTTATTTTTTACTATTCTTTTTTATTTTGGCTTTTAGATTGTATGGGTAACAGTTAAAAATGCAACAAACGCTGCGATGGAGATGACTATAAAGAAAGGGCTATCAAAGGCTAAGGAGAGAAAGGATAGAGAAACAAAGTAAGTTGATGCTCTAAATATGTAGTTGATGTTATAGTGATTTTGATCCACCTTGAAAGCTCAGACAAAATATTGAAATATTATAATCCCACTCTATATGGATCACTTCATAATAGCAAACTCACTCTGCTCTTGAATTCACTTAACTCGATCACTTAAACAATAGAGAAAGTTTTAAATGTGGGAAATGTAACTGTAAATATATGGCTTAAAAGTTATATCAGTAGACTATACTTATCTGGTTCATTGCATCATGCTGATGAATAATTGTGTTTTCTGGATTTTAAATTTAAAATGGGGTTCGCCCTCGCAAGGTGTAGCAAAAGGGCACATTGGTCCAGACAACACATGGAAGCTCAATTGTCTTTAAAGTGGTGCATGCCTTATGAGTGGCGGCGATCGCTGTTTAACGGAATTTCAACACATCAGCATGGTCATCTGCGCACACAAGTAGTTTTGTGGAGAATTGTTCAAGTGCTTACATATGTTTGGTTCCGGGTACTTAGCTGTTTATATTGAATAAAATAGCTTTTTTGATTGTATTTATATAATATAAAAAATATTCATTTCCATAAATAATTGCTTTTAAATGTTTTTCAATTAGACTTGGATAATATCAGCATAAAGTTATATTTATGTAAATACAAATTAGACCTGGATAATATCAGCATAAAGTCATATTTATTAAACCTGTTCCAGAGGACTGCGCATGCACAAAACACTGTTGTCAGTAAACATTTTTTAAACTCAAATTTCTCATGTTGATCTTTGATTCCTTAAAAACAATGACCAGCTGTTATTGGCATTTTTAAAAGATTTTTGATAGTGACCTGACAATATATACTCATTAATTCAATATGAATTATTCATTCATATATAATTATATAGTACATCAGAACTATTAATTTTTATAATCGTTTTTTTTTTTTTGTAATGTGATGGTAATGAGATTTCTGCAAAACGTAAATCATGCAGCATTTATAAATGCATTTGTACATGCCAGCATTTATGACAACAATGCTTCATTGCAGTATCCGGATTCTGAGCAACTTGTTTAGAAGATTTTTTAGATAACTTTTATTAGCAACAGTGTTCTGTGCATGCGCATGTCTCTGGAACTGGCTTGGTAGATATTATTGTTTTCAAATTTGTATATGATTTCTATTAATTAAAACAGACCTTTGTTAACACTGCACTATTATGATTGTTATTCACATATGTTTACAAATTTTAAAGTGTCAATGTTAATAGGCAGTTACATTATTGTTTTTTCAATCTATTATTATTTTTCCAGAAAACAAATGGCCTGCGACCGAGGATATTTGGGGTTGACGGGTGCAACAGAAGCGCCCATTACGGATGATGATCAATTATTTTTTATTAATAAATATTTTTTATTCTAAAGGAATAATAAATTTTAATTTTCTATAAATTTTATTAAAGGAATAATTTTTCTGGAAGATTTGAAACGAATTATTGCAATAAATTATTTTTGTAAATCAAGACATGAAAGTTTCATTTATTCACTTGATTTGATTTTCTACATAAAATGTTGTATAATTTCAGTAATTTAATAAGACAAACTAAACCGGCCATTATTATAAAATTATAATCAACTTCACTAGATAAATCATTAATCTGTGGCTTGCACCTGCATATATGCTGCATTTTTGGATTTCCAATCACCTTTATTAACACTATATAACTAAATAACTTCAAACTTCGATTAAAGTTCTTGAAACGTGTCCCATATCCCTTGGATATTCTAGAAGTGTATTGCTAGAATATCCTGATGGGGTGCTCACATGATTTTCTTAGGTCATCCTTGGGATATGATAGAATATACTTAAAGGGATATCACTAGTATATCCTGGAGGTGTGACCAGATGATATCTTCAGGACAACCCTAGCATATCCCAGGATATCCTAGAGAGATATCCTCAGAATATCCTAGAGTGATTTCCCCTGAATATCCTAGAGAGATATTTCCATAATATCCTAGACAGATATCCCCAGAATTTCCTAGAGAGATATCCCCAGAATATCCTAGAGGGATATCCCCAGGATAGGGATATTGGCGGACATTCACATGTGCTAGGGACATCCTGAGGATATTCATATCCCGCAACGGGATCTCCTCAGGATATTCCTGTCATCCCTATGGGACATTCTCAGGATATGCCAGGGATATTCTTGTGCTGTGTGGGTACTGTCTGGATTGTAACACTGTTTCCATGTGAACTTTGTAAGTTTTCCACAAAACACATACAATAAATATGATCATCAGAATATTGCACAACATGCAACTATTTTACAGACAAGTATTTATACCGAAAGTAAATAAGAAAAAGTGAAAGGGAGCCTTGATCCCTTAGGTCCTAAGATCCCTATATAAGTTAAAGGTCTAATCAACAAGAAAAAAGAATTTCTTATTGTTGTAGATATCCATTTTTCGTGAACTGCAGTAGAACTATTCATATGTATAAAGTTGCTGTGTAGTGGAGGCACCTAAGAAGAAAAAAAAATTAAGTTCGTCGGTCACTCCTGACCTGTGCTGAGGGGGTCACCCTTTTCAAAAAGTAGACTAGAAAAAAAATTGTTCGTCATAGCTACGGTCGGATGTCGGTCTGAGACCTGTGCGTGGGTAATGAGTTGGATGATTGTGATTGATGAGTTGGACCTACAGTTTTACGTGGGATCCAAACCATCGGGAAGTGATTTTACAGCAGAGAACAGTGTCTTTTTTGCTGGCCAATCTAATCGGTCACCGTATGCCTGATTTTTTAATCATTCAAAGTTAATCAAAACTTTATCAGGGGCAATCTTAATCCTTTGATGTGTTAAAATGAGGCTAGATGTAGCATTGGAAACCATGAGTATCCAAATGAGTAAACCATAAAAATACAAATTTGGTTGCAAATGGATGTCCAGTGGATATCCCAATTTCATAATTATGGCATCCAGAAGACATCTAATGGAAAAATGTCTGGCCTGGAATAAATTTGGATGTCTGATGGACATCGGAATCTGTGACACATGGATATCCTGTGGACATCTTTTGGCAAAAAATGGATGTCCACAGGATATTTCAAATATCTGACATGGCCATCCACTGGACGTCCACCAGAGGTCTCTGTGTTGTCTGGGGCTATTATTGAGCTAGAGGTAAGTGAGTTTTTAAAGTGTTAAATGATTGCAAAGAATGAAAAATTTATTACTAATGGAAAGAGTACAGTAAAGACCAGTTGCATGAAAGAAAATTAAATTTGACCACTGTAAGATGACGTCATTTGATGGAGCCAGTGCAATGGCTTCCCTATTGACCTCTGTAAGATGACGTCATCTTACGGTGGTTTAATTTAATTTTCTTTTGTGCAACTGGCTCCAAGTAAAAACGTTTAATTTGATACTAAATTTATCAGAAAAAGGTTGATATTGGAGTTATAAGGACGTTTGTGAAGTTGTTTTAATCCCATGGCGATTATAAAATAAACAGTCAAGTGCTGAGGATAGGTTGGATATATCGAATTTTGTGTTCTTCTTTTCGTCCCTTGTTATCTATTGTGATACGGTCGGGACAGAGTGAGAGCAGGGCAGCCGCGTGGGTGGGGCGACTGAGGCAGTTGCCTTGGGGCCGCGATCCGGGGGTCGCCGCCATGGGTTAGAAAATTATTTCATGCATTTATAGTCTGATTTTATTTAAAAGCACTTAGACGGCTGGGTAGATCTCTGTATTATTCAATGGATGCATTGCTGAGTGCGTAAAATTCTGTCTATGCATAATGTGCTATACTTATCGACTCTTAAAAATTAGTACATAGCTTCCACGTAGTCAAGTGAAGTCCCTAATAGATTTTGGGCTTTGAGGTCAAATATGAAAAGTTAACAATGGAAAATAGGTCCATATCAGGTTGAGTAGGTAGCGGAAATCATAGCAGTTTCACGTCAAATAAAAAAAGCTGTTTTGTTTTAAATTATTTTTTATCAACCTGGCAGAGCTTGATTAATCTATTCAATTTAAAAATCAAGTTTGAGAGTAGCCAAAGTTTAATACCATTGTATGAAATTTGCTCGAAATTTAGCAGTTTGAATTATGATCATTGAACTGATAAAAAATAGGCTAGACTGATGGATGCCAATATTTTCAAATTAACATTATCTATACAGAGGCAGCCAGTCGCGGCGGTACGCATTGTGGGACCTCCCCGAAGCTTTTGGGCCTATATAATGGCCTGAGTTGAGGGTATCCATATGGGTCCCTTTAACACCATCGAGATGTGCCACAGTTTTCGACTTCCTTGAAATGTAAATGAAATCAAAATAGGTTTATTATGTTGAACGAAAAAATAACAGGAAGCTCAGCTAAGAAAATCCATCTAGGAAAGCCAACTATTGCAGAAACTTCTACTATTTAAATATTGATGCTTATTGTTCTTTCAATACTTCGTTTCTTATCCCAGCAGCGACCTTCTCAGAGGTTTGAATGGTTCTGGCCCACTTGAATTTTTTGAAATATATTGTAAACATATTTTAAAATACAGAAAATACATCAAGCTTTGAACGTTCAAAAACGTAGAAAATAGCTGTTCTTAACTAAAAAACGTTAAACGTTCAAAATAGCAATACATTCATACAAAAAAATCATGTCAAATATTTCCAAAAAGTGTAAGAAAATATTTAAAAAAAACAGTAGGCCTCCAGCCATATCACCGTGTCTGATTGATGACGAAGCATTACATTAATGTGAAATGACCATCACACAAACATATTAACTGTTCACGCATTCACTTCAAAAGTAACTCAGTATTTTTTATTCATGTCTTACTTGAAAAAATCGCATTAACAGGCATTCTACCCACTAGTGTATTAATTTTTTTAATTAGTAATGGAGCATGTGGACATTTATTGCAAACTAATTATATTCAGCTTGGGCCTGTTGACTATATACTTTTTTAGTTTGCAATTTCTGCTGTGGTGTTTTGATTTATCTTCGAAACCATAGTTACATCAAAATTTTTTTAAGAACACATGGTTGATAGGTTGAAATCTAACATAGTGTCATATCAGGGGGGGAAGGGCGCTTGACAAAATTTTTTTTGCCTCGGGCGCCAAAAACCCACGCGGTGGCCCTGAGTGAGAGCGTCCCCTTGAATTTACCATAAGGTATATTCATTCCACATTTTTCATGTAAGTGTTGATTTGTACATTCCATCATATAATTATATTATCTATTACATCATTTATGAGATTCTATGTTGAAAATTTGGAAATTTCCCTGCAGTGATGTCATTTCATCATTATACTCCCACCATTTTGAACTATATGATCTGTAACTGTTCAACATTCTTCTCTACTAAGTACTAACCTTTCTTCAATACATTGCAACATTTCAGACACAAATCTCACACATTGACCAACATTTACATGCACACTTAACGTTATTACATGTATTTGACCATGAACAAATTTTGTAAATTATTGAACAAATTAAATCAAATACGGTACGGTATGTCAACCAATAAAATTATCAATCATTCAGATGAATATTTACATCTGGAATAGTTCGAGAAATTCGCAAGGAACGACAAAGGGCCATTGCCTCAAAAAGAGTGTTGTAAAAGTTAGCTGGGTTTTTATTAGTAGGCTATGTATTGTCAATTTGTTATATAATAATTTTGCCATTCGATTCTGCTGATCTTGACACCGAGGAATGTACCACAAATATGTTTGTGCTAGTTCTGTTGATACCGCTAATAAATACCTTGGTAAATCATTTTGTTGACTGATGGGATAATGTTAAAGAGGTAAAGTAATTTGCTGAAGCTGTAACCTCAAATGCATAAAATAATAATTTTGCCGAAGGTAAATAAAAATGTTCATAGTGATTCTTTTGAAATACACACTTATTAAACATGTGCAAGTATGGAAATGTCAATGACCAAACAATTGATGAACAAACTTTTCTCTCTTGCCCAGTGTTCTTTCATTGAAAGTTTAGGCAAAACTACACAAATGACAACAATAATATTATAACTTATGTTTATTATTTTTAACCCTATGCATCTGCTTGCTCTACAGAACTTTGCTTCTAACAAAAGCGGTCAGCTCCATAAAGTGTTCAGGTTAGCGTCTTTTTTCAATAGACCAGGAAGATTGCGTGACAGCCAAAAGGTCTCGTTATTTTGATTATTTTAAAGGCCACTCTCCAGCTCAAATCTCGTTTCCTGTTCAATCCCAACTCCTAGAAGAGTCTTGATTATACATATATATTTTTTGGAATCTACTATATTTTTTTACAATAATTTTGGATTAGTTCATCGGTTGTTAGCAATTTTTCATTGTTCAATTTTCAAACAGTCCCGGTTAAAGAATGAAGCTGAGTTGCAGCAATTACCAACCGGATAATGTTATTCGTCAAGTTTTAAGAAGAGGAATTAAATTATTGTGTGAATGACTGTTGAGAAAAATAATTATCTCGATAATAATAGTTTATTCTCACAGACTACTACTTTGTTGATTGATTTATTTTTTCGAAGCATAATTGAATAAAATACTTCTTCATTCTTGAAATCTATTCTGTGGGTGTGGCTTCACTGCTTGAATGATGACGTGCTGCTACAATCCAACAAATGACTCCATTGTTATTTGTTATTATCCGGGGCAGTGGTGTTCATTAGAAATTTATTTATTATTTATTTTCTATAAATTATTCCTCATTTCGTCCCAGGGATACAGTATAATTATGGATTTTGATGTAAGTAGATAGACTAAGTTGATTCATGTAGGTTATTTGCTTATTTCATAGTCAATGTGTTACTATAGCTTCAAGATTATTTTCTCGACTGAAAAACAATAGCCTATGATTATTTTACCACCTACATTTAAACATTCTCATTTATCAAATCAGGGAGGTTACGCAAATTGACGCTAACAATCTGTTTACGCTAAAAAATACGACAATCATTTAATTTCAAAGTAATTTTGTTGGCTGGAATCATACCATTCTATAAATTTTTCTTTTTCTGTTTTATTCTTGTTTTTTTACTTATTTTTCTCCCATTTTCTTCTTCATCTCATCAACTTCAATCTTCTTCATCTATTTCATCTTCATTTTCTGTCACATTCGTTTTCTTCGGTCTTCTTCTGCTGCCTCCTTTTTCCTCTTCCTCCTCTCCTTCTCATCCTTTTATCTTTTTCTTCTCTTTCTCCTTTTTATGTCTCTTCTTCTGCTGCCTTCTTGCTCTTTTTTCTTCTTCCGCACCTCTTGTTAAGTGGAATTTCAAAGTGGAATTATTGAAAAATAAATGTATATAAAGGACATAGGTAGTGTAAATTTGCTCGGTTTCAAAAAAATAAACATGGCTGATCTGCCTCCCATATTTGAGGGAAATGGATTATGTTTTGACATGCAACAGGTGCTACAATAAAGTTGCAGGTGGCCAAAAAGTCATTGACAAGTTGATCAGTCATAATTATTGAATTGAATGCATCACAAAGCTACCTAGTGAACGTATGTTATTTACTTTGCAACAGCATAATATATATAATAGCTGATCTGGCAGACACATTGCCGAGAGATGCTGCCTTCCAAAAATAATGTAATAGAATAACTATTTATTTCCAAAAAACATCAGTACAACAAAAATTTCTAACTTTGAAAGGCATTTTCTCTGCAATTTAACGAACACTTTGATTTGAACTTCATTATGGAAATTACATGCTCACATAGGAAAATCCGGTGCGTGAGCAGGGGTTGGAGTCATGTGTCTAGATAATCATAAATCTTAATAAACATTTTTAAAGAAAAATATAATATGAAAAAACTCTTAGTAGTCTAGATAACCTATACCCAATATTTATAATTTGACAGTTGACTTCTTGCATGTTAGAATACATATGCTAGGTAATTAAAATGAACTGGATCTATTCTGCATACATTGATTGGAGGATACCACTAACTCCTTTTCCTCCCCCCCAAATAAGGATGAGCCACTGTACAACTTGTTTCTTATATGAGTAGAGAGATACCCTTACAAATGTTTTCAAATACATGGGAATATTCCTGAAAACCATGTGAGCAACATATGTGTTGGTCGTAATAAAGGCTTTTTCAAGCTTTTGGCCTCTTATCACCCTATTGGCTGCATTGCGAGTGTTATATGCATTGTCTACATGGTCTACAATAATAGACTGATTTTTGTATATAAAGAGAAGGAGGCATTTAAAAAACAGTTGCTTGATGTCAAGCACCTTCATATTTTCATAGAGCAGACCTGTATGATAGCGTCGTCCCCTATTCAGGATGACCTTCAGGATTGATCTGTGTATGACATTTAGTGGCTCTAGAGCTGTTTTAAATGCACACCCATATATCAGTACAATAACTAATAATGATAATAATGACCATTAGAATTTTATTCAGCTGACCAAATATGTGTATCCACTTGTGTAATTTCCTGACAATAATATTTATATGTGGAGCCCATGTCAGTCTGTTATCTATTGTCAACCCCAAATAATGTAAAGCCCCGATTATTATCCGCGAGTGCCACAAAAAAAAGTTTAATTAAATTCAAAGCAAAAATGAGTGATCGAATTTTTTAGAAAGGCGTAACTGAACACTTTTTGTTGATGGTACAGTATATTGTTTTCTGTTCTTTATTTTAGTGATTTAGATGTAGAGCAAATGTTTCTGCTGTTCAATACATATTTTAAAAGTTTTACATGTGTTCTTTGTACAGTAAAACATAGTTTTTATACTGAAATATCTTTTTCACCTCATTTTTGCCCTTTTTTGGGTTATCCGCTTTTTTGCTTTCCGCGGTGCTCTTGCCACCCAATTCTGCAGATAATCGGGGCTTTACTGTACTTATAGATATCAACCCTATCTATTGACTCGCAATGGCAGTCATTCTGATGGCAGCATGTATGTACTTTTGAGTGTTTTTATACTAGTGTCACCCATACTTTTGATCAATAATGGCATAATTTTGAAAATGTGTAAATGCATAATTTTGTAAATCTGTGTAGGTGTGTATCATATGACGAGGTGGTCTATTGCGATACTTTTCTCCCACCACGTTCATAAATACGGCCCTAAACCACTATGAATACATTTTCAAACTTATCAATGACAGTACATACTTCCCTTTCAAACCATTTTGAATTATATTTCTTTGTTCATTCTCATTCACTTATCATAATCATGACATCATAATGTTTGTTACGATGAAATAACACATTATTGACTGTGATTAGAAAATAATAAATTGGTTGCCATGGAAACTACCAGTAAACGTTTACTGTAAATGTAAAATGCATCTAAACTTAAAAAATTGGGATTAAATGCACTAAAACAGACAAAATATCACATTTTGGTTTGATTCCTGATTTGATTCTTGTTTGTGGAGGGATGCGTGGCCTTGAATGGGCCAATCACGAAAAAGCATCACGCTAGTCATCAAGCTAATATCAAACAAGTTTGTTCTTCAAAAACATCCAGCTAGACCTGCATCATTATAAGAGTGCACATAAGAGCTAATGCGTTTGTTCTTCCTCGCGGTGTCATCGACCTACACCTGCACCTACATCTACACCTTCACCTTCACCTTTTTGACATGAGTGTAAAAAGGCAAGGATGAAGTGTGCATGAATTCCATCATAATCAGGAGCTGATCCACCTCGCATAGTACTAATATAGTGTGAAAAATCCTCGTTTATAACAGTTTGAAAAATCAAGTATAACTAAAGTTTTCATCTATAACTAGAGGCAAACCATTAAATTTTATTTCTTTATTCAAATTATAGCCTGCTTGTCATGAATATGTGTTGAGTTCATTTGCAACAGTCTTACATGAGTTTTCATCTATTACACAATTTAGGTAATTTATGTATTTCCCTACTGGGAAATCTTGATCTTTCTGAGCCCTTCCAGAAAGTTCATTTAATGTATTCCAAAGTACTTTGCTGTCCTACCCTGTGCTTATGTGCATTAAATATGAGTAACTCTCTATTGAATGGTAGTTTCTTAAACAATTTGCTTGTTTTACGAATAGAAACCACAAGGGCTTTTGTGATCCAAGTTTTAAATTTTGAAGATTGGCTCTGCATTATTTTTTTAGATTTATCCTGGACTTCCCTAATTATTTCGTAAAACTTATCAGTACTTATTATGTTGACATCAGCTTCTGACACTACTGAATTCCAATTCTGTTGTTGTAAGAAGTGTTTCATTAAATCATAATCTTCTTCTAGTGTCATTTATATTTTGAGTTGTATTCAGGGCTAATTCAATCAATATATTGTAGTGGTCTGTTACCCAATTATATTGTTTATGAAATATGGTATATTCAATAACTCGTCTTATTCCAGTAATATTCCAGTAATCATAAATTACTTATTCCAGTAATCATCTTATTCCAGTAACAGTTTTTATAGATTATACTCATAATATTTGTTATGATTGTTTCAACTTTTGATACTCTTCTATTACTTGAATAAAGCTATCTGAATCTCTTTCAGTTTGATTGTGTTGTAATAATTACAGATGGTGACAGTGAAGCAGGAGAATGACAGCCAAGAGCCAGCGCCTGAGTGCAGTTCATGGTCTCAGGGTGATGCTGACCAACAGGAAAAAGGCTTGGGTCACACCCAGATATTTATCAAAGAAGAAGTACATGGTGAGCCATGCACATTTTTTATTTTGGTTTAGAGCCAGTCAATAGTAATTTGTGCGAGCATTCAATGCATCACCATGAGTGCTCAAGATTGAGCATGTATGGGTGACCAAGCTGCTATGATCCATTTCAATCACAATATTCTCTTTTTAATTCAAGTTTGAGTTGACTGTTATCTGTTGACTGAGTTGAGTTCAACTACAGTTATTTTGATTATTTTATTATTTCCTTAAACAAAATGTCTTCTTTACTACTTATTAAAGCAAAACATGGCGATATGAGCAGACTTTGCACTTGTGCAGAGTGGATTTGCTTTACACTGATGCTAAAAATATTGATAGGAAAAACCAGGGCATTTTTTCAGCCAGAATGCACCGGAACGGCGTTCTGGTACCTTTTTGCTAGACATATATGAATTTCTTATCAATTAATTACTATTTAGGAACAAAATTTCATTAACAAAACTGAATGTTTGAATTTTGCTATGAATCTTTGATAATGAATCTAATAATGACACCAGAGGGGGCATCTCTACGTTTTAGCAATCTTCTAGGATTGTTGGACCTACTAACGTCCTCTGACCCCACAAAATAAGTTGTCACAACTTCTTCAAGGACACAATTTTGCTGTCGATGCGAATAGTAAAGTATTCAACAGGGAAGAAGGAAATAGGATTATGGACAGTGGTGTAGCCAGGGGGATACCGGTATACATCCCCCCCTTGAAATGTTGTAGTCATCTTTCAAAATACTAATAACTTACAGATTAAATTAGAACAATTAATAGAATAATAAGTCTTAGTTTTATTTAGCACAAGATTTTGTCTCAGTAATCACAGAAAGTATACAATATTATTATGGTACTCTTACTCTGGAGCGGTATGCACAGTTTATATTAGTGAGCAATGTGGCAATTCAGTGTTTTCGAGGGGTGTCTGTCACTGACTCTTCCAGGTCGGAGATATATTTCGTTTAAATTAACAATTGCTTTAATTGAAATATCCAAGTAAAAATTACTTTAAAATGCTCAAAAATCATTATAAAAAATGATAAATAATAAAATAATTCCGGGGGAGGTTTCAATTCCCCCCCACACCCCCAAGTAAACACCCCCCCCCCCCCGAAATTAAATCCTGGCTACGCCACTGAACATAAACATGTCATATAGAAAATTCCCGAATAAGGTTAGTTAGTATATAGTTGAATTTGTTTTCAAATTTATGTTTGTAAATTTGTTGTAGATATTTGTGCCAAAATTGGCTATTCATACATTTATATTAGGCCTATATAGAGGAAATAGTCAACAAATAAGTAGGCCTCCCCTATAGAGTATAGACTATGCATGGTTAAGCGAACATTTTAGAGTTCCTGAACCTCATTTTCTAGAAAAAAGGCCCTGGGAAAAAACATTTACTAGAAAATTTTCTATTGTATACTTCAATCAAATTTAGATTATTGCTATAATTCTGTGTGTTTCTTTTGGGTTTCCTTCTTTTTTCTGGGCCTACTCCTACTTACCTTTCCCCTTTCGTTCATGCAATACTTTTCCTTTTCTTACTAAGTCGTCTTCAATTTCGTCACAAGTTTCATATGTTGACAAATCCATGCTTTTAACAGTACTCATTGTACATCTTTTCAGATTTACATGTGGATGCTGGAGGCGGTTCAGTGGCATTTACTAAAGTGGAGAGCAGAGAAACTTCAACTCCCATATATTTAACAAGTGAACATGACATTGATGAGAAAACTGTTGAACAGATAGAGAAGAAAAATGGAAATATGAGTTTTTCTGAAGAGTGTGTAGAGGATTCTAGAGATGAATTGCTGACTCAGGATCATCAACTATACACCCGTGCACATTCTAGTTATAAAACTCCTAATTTAAGTTACTTGGAAGTCAATAATAGGGCACATACAGGGGTAAAGCCATTTAGCTGTGAATTATGTGATTATAGATGCTCCTACAAATCTTATTTAGAAATTCATCTCAGAACTCACAGTGGCGAAAAACCATTCAGCTGTGAATTTTGTGATTATAGATGCTCTCAAGCTTCTAATTTAGAAAAACATCACAGAACCCACACAGGGGAAAAACCTTTCAGCTGTGAATTTTGTGATTATAGAAGCTCTCATAAATCTGGTTTAAAAAGTCATCTTAGTATTCACACAGGGGAGAAACCATTCAGCTGTGAATTTTGTGATTATAGATGCTCTCGAAAATCTTCTTTAAAGAGTCATCTCAGTAATCACACAGGCGAAAAACCTTTCAGCTGTGAATTTTGTGATTATAGATGCTCTCGAAAATCTTCTTTAAAGAGTCATCTCAGTAATCACACAGGCGAAAAACCGTTCAGCTGTGAATTTTGTGATTATAAAGGCTCTGATAAATCTCTTTTAAAGATACATCTCCGTACTCACAAAGGGCTTAAACCTTTCGGATGTGAATTTTGTGATTATAGATGCTCCTACAAATCTTATTTAGAAAGTCATCTCAGAACTCACAGTGGTGAAAAACCATTCAGCTGTGAATTTTGTGATTATAGATGCTCTCAAGCTACTAATTTAGAAAAACATCACAGAACCCACACAGGGGAAAAACCTTTCAGCTGTGAATTCTGTGATTTTAGATGCTCTCGAGCTGCTAATTTAGAAAGACATCACAGAACCCACTCAGGGGAAAAACCATTCAGCTGTGAATTCTGTGATTTTAGATGCTCTCAAGCTGCTAATTTAGAAAGACATCACAGAACCCACTCAGGGGAAAAACCATTCAGCTGTGAATTTTGTGATTTTAGATGCTCTCAACTAACTTACTAATTTAGAAAAACATCACAGAACCCACACAGGAGAAAAACCTTTCAGCTGTGAATTCTGTGATTTTAGATGCTCTCGAGCTGCTAATTTAGAAAGACATCACAGAACCCACTCAGGGGAAAAACCTTTCAGCTGTGAATTTTGTGATTATAGAAGCTCTCATAAATCTGGTTTAAAAAGTCATCTCAGTACCCACTCAGGGGAGAAACCATTCAGCTGTGAATTTTGTGATTTTAGATGCTCTCAAGCTACTAATTTAGAAAAACATCACAGAACCCACACAGGAGAAAAACCTTTCAGCTGTGAATTCTGTGATTTTAGATGCTCTCGAGCTGCTAATTTAGAAAGACATCACAGATCCCACACAGGGGAAAAACCTTTCAGCTGTGAATTTTGTGATTATAGAAGCTATCATAAATCTGGTTTAAAAAGTCATCTCAGTACCCACTCAGGGGAGAAACCATTCAGCTGTGAATTTTGTGATTTTAGATGCTCTCAAGCTACTAATTTAGAAAAACATCACAGAACCCACACAGGAGAAAAACCTTTCAGCTGTGAATTCTGTGATTTTAGATGCTCTCGAGCTGCTAATTTAGAAAGACATCACAGATCCCACACAGGGGAAAAACCTTTCAGCTGTGAATTTTGTGATTATAGAAGCTATCATAAATCTGGTTTAAAAAGTCATCTCAGTACCCACTCAGGGGAGAAACCATTCAGCTGTGAATTTTGTGATTATAGATGCTGTGATAAATCTCTTTTAAAGATACATTTCCGTACTCACACAGGGCTTAAACCTTTCAGATGTGAATTTTGTGATTATAGTTGCTCTCAAAAATCTAATTTAAAGAAACATCTCAGTAATCACACAGGCGAAAAACCTTTCAGCTGTGAATTTTGTGATTATAAAGGCTCTGATAAATCTCTTTTAAAGAGTCATCTTATTACTCACACAGGGGAAAAACCTTACAAATGTGAATTTTGTGATTATTGATGCTCTTGGAGATCTGGTTTAAAAAGGCATCTTGAAACTCACACAAGCTAGAACCCACCCAGTTAGAAATCTCTTGACTCTCCTTTATAAATGCTCTCAAAAAGCTAGTTCAAAATTAATCTTTTGATGAAATCCTTTTCATTTTAGTTGATAAATCTCCTATTTCAGAACCCACATACAATTTTTGGCCATCAACCTTTGTGACATTTTGGTGTTTTCGAATGTCATATGTAGGTGTTATAAAAATGGCTCCACCATTTATGTTTTGGAAATATTTAACTGATAAATTCTCTGTTGAATGCCTTCACAATCCTGAAGCCTGCTGTTTTGCTGTTTGGATAATGTACAAAACTCAATTCAGAATTATTATGACTTGTTATCAAAATAAAGACCCTAATTAAATGGTGTTCAGCCTAATTATCAAAATAAAGACCCCAATAAAATATTGTTCAGCCTAAGGTTTTTCAATTTCACTGGCAAGTGTGAAAATCAAAACATTAGTGTAAAGTAAACAGCTGGCAAGAGTGAAACTTTTTCCACTCGCCGAGCAGTAAAGAGGTATTTTACTATCATTTTTCAGTACATGAAGAACTACTTTATGAGCAGTTGTAGGAAAAATTCTTTAAACCAAATTAGTTTGAGATAAACAAATTTAATTGCTCACCTTTTACAATTAGTCCAGGCAACAAAATGCTCAAAAAAAGGTGTAGAGGGAAATTCTTGGAACACAATTTTTGACTTCATATCTTTATTTGGGCTAGTTAAGAGGTGAACATATAAAAAGTCCCCACCCATACCCTTTAAGCCAGGTGGTGGGAGGGGGGTTGAAAGTCTCATTTTTCAGTTCTGTGCTTATATCTTGGAAAACATATGTCCTACTGACATGACCATCCTATTCATTAAAGCTGATTGAATTAACTACAAGTTTTATCCAGTCAAGTTTTCAATATCTTGAATAGTGTTCGAGATATCTGCTCTTGAAAGTCTTTAATTTTGAGAAAACAATTGTTTTGCTTCACATTTTTGCTCTTTTCGACTGGATAGCTCTTGAATGATGTACCAAAAAAAAGTGGATATTATTAATTTTATAGATAAATGTTCAGTTTTGGTGAAGTTTGTATAGCGTGGTTGGGAAAGAGTACATTGGATAGGGGAGGGATGATTGAGTATCTAGAGGGTAAATGTTGGAAGTCACTAGTGGGGTATGTAAGAGAGGCCTGGAAATATCGCAATCACTTTATTCATGAATTTAATTATTAATTTGAGAATCTAGTTATTCAAAAGGCATAAAGTGTGCAGAGTTTGTTTTATTGTATGTTTATTATATGTATTTAATGAGATTTATGTTAATTTGGTAAACAAATTTATGTAGCCTATGTTTCCCACACATAAATACTTTTATATTATAAAGCTATCAACCTGACTGATGGCCATTGTCTAAGCCTAGTGGACCTTTAGTTGTATTCAGGGTGTCTACTGGTCGGGAAAAGTCGGGAAATCGGGAAAAGGTCGGGAATTCTAATAGGTCGGGAAAAACCGGGAAAAGTTCGGGAATTTTGAATTTTTTGTGGATTTGGTCGGGAAAATGAGAAAATTGATTGTAACACTTATTTTGACATACTTTTTTTACGAGTGCATAATTAAATTGGCTAACAAGGAAACAAGAATAATTTGATGTGTCGCTGGGAACAATTAGTCAATAAATTTTTGCAATAAAATAATCAAATACTGTGATTCTCCATACCATTAGTTCAATTTATTTGACCTTATATATTTTTTGTCCAAGGTTGTAAAAACTTGAATTAGTTAATTTAAACAAGTATAACGCATTTTTGCAAGCAACTGTTCAGTCTCAAGCTATCTTTAACTTTTCTAAACATGAATATGATTACAAAGCCAACTATGACTTTTTTTAATATAAGTCAACCTCAAATTGTGTGAAATAGCCCTTTAACACCTTCGATTACTGCAATTATTCCAGATGATGATGATGATGATAGCTTACCAAAGAGACTTATAGAAAGGGCTCAGAACTCCCTGGGTTTAAAAATAATGTTATTTAGAAGATTAAAATTTTAAACGATTTTCTTAAGTACAAGGTCTAAGTAAATTATTTGATGGCTTGAATTTCTAAACTGCCCTCTACTAATGTTAGAACAATATGTAGCTAGTACAAGTAGTACTAGTACTTGCTATTTTGATTGAGTCATCAGTCTACATTTCCCTGAAGTGGGTGATTTTCTTTAAAATGGCAGGTCAATTCCCCCGAAGGGTGGCTGTTACATTTTTTTGTTGTGTTTTATAAGATTTTACTATTTTTTGTGTGAAAAAAAAAGCAGATGAAATGTTCCAATCATCTAATTATTAGTGACCTCTTGTATACGCAGTGGCTTATACGCCACGGGGGGGGGGGGAATTCCTGCCCCCCACGCACAAGAAAAAGAAAGAATAGAAAAAGGAAAAGAGAGAAAAGTAGAAAAAAAAGGAAAAAAGTAGAATTCTCAACGAATGGACATAATAAAAAGACAGTGAAGAAGTGGAAAAGAGATGACAATATGTTAAAGGATAGAAATCGGTAGGACAGAGATGAAAATTAAAAAATACGAAAAAGGGTAAAAAGAGAAAAAATAAGGGTAAAAAGTAGAAGAAAATAAAGGAGAGTTTTAAAAGTTGCTGACAAGGGAAGAAAATGAGACAGCAATGCCTAACCAACAATTTTTTTCTATTGCAAATTATTGTGTACTTCAGTACTTGGTCTAAAAATTATGCCAGTTCTGAAAAGTTTTTCTGGATTCTGCAGGTTATCAATACATGGCTGAGGACTACCATGGCAGAAAAAGCAACTTGTTTTATTAGCACTACTTTACATTCACTCAGATAATCACCCTAGATCCTGGATCCTCAAAATATTGTTGGGAGTAATTTTTCAATTGCGAATAATATACGTAATTTTTCTTGTGAATTTAAATTTTCATGAACAGTTTGTGCAGTGGCGTAACTATGGGAAGAAATCAAGAGGATATTACCCCCCCCCCCCCACCCCAGACAAAAAAAGGAATTTTTGAAGGCCATTGTAAGACAATTTTTGGCCATAGTCAAAAGACGTCAGGAATCACTAAAATGTGGTTTTGTATGAATTGTTATTTTAAAAACGTTTTCAAGGAGTACACCTCAATTTTTTGGAAATAAATTTTCAAGTATCCTAAAAGGTACTCTACGGTATCCCAATCAGGAGCAGTGAGGGATCAAGTATAGAGAAGTAGAAGCTTCAAGTAATGTCCGATCTTCCATTCACAATAATACAAGAACTAGATAAAATTTGCATTGACCCATAACGTGTCAAGTGTTAAGATAGAAGAATCAAACCCTAGAATCACTTGAAATTAGAGAGGCTTTAGAGGTAATATTCAAAAATGTTTTCGGGGATTACCACGAACCCCCATTTTGGAATAAATAGACATGTATATTGCTTCAATTTATCTTTAGAGGACTATTACTCCAAATTACAAATTTCTTTTGTAATTATTGTACCGAGAGTCTAACTCTCCCAGCAACATCATTGGTCATCCTCCACTCTAGACTGACCCTGTAGTTATGCTACTGCTGTTCGTGATGTAACGATACACATTAAAAGAAGTTTATTAAAATTTGTGTTTCGTAATTTTTATACTTTTATGGGTTCTATCTCTAAAATAACGCTGGCAACACTTAAATTTATCACTCGCACTTTATTAACACAAATTATCCACAACTCACACTGTTCAGTTATTTCTTACACAAAATAATATAATCGGAAGCAGATAAATCGATAATGTTCAGCTAATGAAGATTTTGCTATACTACTGTTCAAAAATCAATCACTAAATGTCAAAAGACCGATCTAATATTAAATAATAACTGTTAAATAAAGTTTTCAATAATTCAAGGAGTAGCGCCTAATACATAATACTGTAGTTGAAACTCTACAAGCACTTACGAGTCACTGTATAACTGTCAAGTAAGCCTGAATAATAATCTGTCACAAGATACTGCGATTAACACTACAGACAACGAAAGTTCATTTACACAGTTTGTAATAGCGCCAACGGGATTGCACTGTCCGTGTTGACACAAGCAAATAACACCGAAAATCACTGTTCATTCTTCCACAACAATACTTTCTAGGTCAAGTACCTCATAATGTAATTATTTTTCGAATAAATCTCTATTGTTTATTGAACAATAGTTTTATAGCAGACAGTAGACAGTCAAGAGTCCCACATTTTTGGACTAAGGATTTAGGGTGATCAATGATTGTGTTATCTGGGTGAATTTAAAGCAGGGATAAAAGGGAACAATGGTTGTCCCTGGAAACAAGAACTTTGGCTGCCCAATGATAAATTTAAAAAGAGGACGATGGGATTTTTTGAAATAATTCTTCTGTGTGAAATTTAGTCAGCTCCCAGGATTCATATTATCTATTCTTAGAATATCATCTTTCACTTCAATTGATAGCTGCTGTCTTAACCAATAACATAATTTTTTTGTAGTTGAGTTCATATTATGAACATTTCATTGTGATATTCCCACTTAATGTTTATGTGAGCTACAAACATTGAATTATGCATTGAACTTGAAATTTTTGCTACATTGATTGCTCTATTTACACTCAGAAATTAACTTATATTCTATTTACACCCATTAGTTGAGGTTTCTGGGGTTTTTTTTGGCAGTATAGGACGTTGTAAAGGCATTTAATCAGAAATAATTTTGTATCAGCAGTATAATATTATATCATTACAGGCAATAGGTGAACAATTAAATTTGTAAAGTTAGTTTCATTTCACCTTAAATTGCTTCAATTCCCCCCCCCCCCCCTCCAACTAAAAAGAAATCTGCTGCTGGATCCACTCCTGTGTATGTAAGCAATCAACATTGCAGACTAATCCACGCTATCGGTGTTGCATCTGCCTCCGCTGCTCTTAGGTTCTCATTCACGCAAGCTCGAGGAGTCCCTTACAATGTCTAGGTAAAAGAGTCTTAGTTACTACCGCCGTTTATCGAAATGTCGTGCAATATATTACCTGAAGTAAAATTGGTTTTATAGAATTTTAGAGGTCGGGAATTTTGGAAATGTAGTCGGGAAAAGTCGGGAAAAAGTCGGGAATTTTACAATTAAGAACTAGTAGACACCCTGTGTATTTGAAGTTAAAAAATGTTTTATTAAAAAAGATTTTCTGTTGTTTTATTCTTTATTTTTTGTTTAATAAAGTTCACTTGGTTGATTGATTGATTAATTTACCTTTCAATGTCGATAAACTTAATTTCACTCAAAAGTTGTGTTTTGTAAAACTATCACAATGTCTTATATGCACAAACATAGTCATAGCAAATTATTACTGAGGAACTTGGTCAGTGGGTCTACAAGTATTTATTCTAAAATGAGTTTCTGTGCTATTTAGACATTCAGTCTATAGGTGTACATAATGGTGCATATTTCGGCTAATACGTTGACCGGGAATGGTGAGAAATTGATAGATTCATTAGTCATTATTCATTTGGTGCATCATTCAAGAGTTATCCAGTCAAAAAGAGCAAAAATGTGAAGCAAAAAAATTTTTTTTTAAATTACATACTTTTAAGAGCAGATATCTCACCACTATTCAAGATATCGAAAAACTTGACTGGATAAAACTTGTAGTTAATTCAATCAGCTTTAATCAATAGGATGGTCATGTAGGTAGGACATATGTTTTCTGAGATATAAGCAAAAAACCGAAAAAATGAGACTTTCACCCACCCCCCGGCTTAAGGGTTACTGGCGGGGACTTTAGATATGTTCACCTTTTACATCTGGCCACTCCCGTGTTTCGGAGGACACGTTAAGCTGTCGGTCCCGGCTGCCTAAAAACAGTCGTTAAGTCACGTCAGAGGCCCTGAACTTATTCAGGTGTGACCTTATAACTCTTACACCAGACCTGTCAGCCAGGTCACACGATATTATTATTATATACCTCCTAACTAGCCCAAACAAAGTTACAAAGTGAAAAATTGTGTTCCAAGAATTTCCTCTATACCTTTTCTTGAACATTCGTTATCAATGTCAACAGTTGTTGCTAAGCTTCAGATTACATGCTCAATATTGAAACTGCTTTAACATTTGAAGGAAAATAGATAAAATAGTCAAGTAATATATATTATTGAAAGGAATTTTATGCTTTACAACCCTATATTTAGTTTAGTATATATTATATTAGTTAGTTATATTATATTAGTATATTATATTTAGTTTTTGATGCATAGTTCAAGAGTTATCCGGTCAAAAAGAGCAAGAATGTGATGCAAATAATTTTTTTTTTTTTCAAAATTACAGACTTTGAAGAGCGGATATCTTGAAAACTAAACAAGATATCGAAAAACATGACTGGTTAAGACTTGTAGGAAATTTATTCAGCTTTAATTTTGGAAAGAATGGTCATGTCGGTAGGATGTATGTTTTCCGAGATATAAGCAAAAAACCGAAAAATGAGACTTTCAACCACTATCCCTCCCGTCGGCTTAAGCAGTCGGGTATGAGCAGGTACTTTTCATATGTTCACCTCCTAACTAGCCCAAACAAAGTTATGAAGTCAAAAATAGTGTTCCAAGACTTTCCCTCTATACTTCTTTGTTGACTGGGCTAAATTATATGCTGTTAATATAACTTGATTCATGATGAAATGCATGTACATCGTCCTATACTGTTGTTAAGAGGCCTTAATACCTTTGGCAAAACTCGGTGGTGGAGTCAGATTCTAATCTTAACACAGATCTTCAAGACAAAATCAATGTCCATTTACTCTTAATTTTCTGATAGCAACACTTTTTGTAGAGAGCATCAGTAAACTTGTCCACATATTTATACAACAAATGACTCATTCGTTCTAGTACTTTTGTTGAGAAGTAGCCTTAAATTTATTGTAGGCTACGAAATGTTTGGTAATAAAATTATTTTTATGTGAACTTATTATGTTTCTATTATTCATAGCCTATGAAAGGTTGAAAAAAGAATACCCTCATACATATGTGGGCTATATATAAACCAACCTCATGTATTACTAAATCATACTATCCATGCATAAACTAAATATGTTTTATTATTATAATTGAACGAGTGAAGCGAGTTCTTCCTTTTGACTTGAGGCTCGAGGCGAGTGTTTGTATGTTCCACAATAACTTTCGACTTTCGTACACCTTTATCAATCAACTTCAAATTTGAAACACAGATTCTTGGTATCTTAAGACAGGTCAAGTTCGTTTGCCAATGAAATTGACCCACTCCTTTTTATGTGAAACAAAAGGATAGGTTCTAACCCCTTCATTAATGTATCTATATATTACTATATTTAAGAAAATATTCGTTTTCACCATATGGAATTCGTAATAGATTTCAAAATATATTTTGAGCTATCATCAGCCGTAGGTGAATAAATGCGATCAGGCTTTTTATAGGATCTCTATAAGCTGATATACTAATTTCATTGCCCTGATATATATAGATATATAAACAGCTGTTTTTCATGTGGTAAATATTATCTTCTCTAGAGATTGATACACTAATTCCATTGCCCTGATATATATAGGTATATGAGTACGGTAGGTCTTTCTTGTGGAAAATAAATGTGTGTATCAGAGCAACAATGAAATTGAACTTCAAGTGATAGATGTCTTGTGAATTTTATCTAAATCATTATTTTCAAAACAGCTGTTTTACGTAACCACCTTCCCCAATGATAAGCTTCCCAAATGAGTTTCCCTTTTCAAAATTAGTTGTTTGCAAGCAAGTTCTCCAGCCTGTTGGGCTCACTAGTTTTACTCATATTTAAATATTTGTGGAAATTGAATTAAATAAGCATAAACTAGCCCATTTAGGGTAAGGGCTAATCTACTATTTACTGCACATATAGGTATGAACAGAAATATATTGATGAAAATTGTTGAAATGTGAATTAATAATCAACTTGGTATTACACTTTCCTTATGGGATAGAGTCTTCTCCACTGGATTGATTCAATTATTTTTCCCACAATAACCCAAAAAGTGCCTATTTTTGAACTAACTGTAGCATGCAAAATAGTCTATTCCTACACCAGTGTGGGAAAGTAAATCCAGTGTGCAAAAGTACTTACCAGTGCTCCAGATTTGCAAACTAACTACACAAAGTAGTGAGCAGGCAATATATGCAGATTCCCTATTCTGCATTTAAAAATAGGTTGGCTACCTGCTTCAGCCACAAAAAAGCAAGCTCATTGTCGAGTCAAAATCGATTTGGTTCGAAGATAGGTTATGTATGTCCTGTTTAAATTACTTTTCCCAACACCTGATTGCAAAGCTCCTCATTTCTCAACTGTGAATAGTTTGCAAAACAGCAGATTCCTGCATTTCATTAACTTTGCGCATGGGTCTAATATCGATAATATAATATTGAACATTGCTATCTGATACTCTCAATCTGCTATTCAAAGTAATAATAATAATTTTCCAAATAATCAAGATCTTGGCGTTCCATATATATATCAACAGTTGAAAAGTCAAGTATCAAGTTGGAACAAAATAACCTTCAAGCTTTTCAAATCTGTTGTTATCATCCATCGTTATCATTTCAAACATGGTGATTGGTCATGCGGTGAGCGTGGTGTTCAAGTGATTGTGATGTTCAGTCACGACCGCTCAAGACTGCGCTTGGATGGGTGACCGTGCTTCAATGACTTGATGTTATAAGCTTTATTATCTCTTTCCCAGTGGTTCGGAACCCACCTAAAATAGTAGGTCCACCATGTTCCCCGTAACATGGCTCAAACGGCGAGGTGGAACTACCCGTAAGGGTTTCCCCACCATTAAAAGCCATACGCTTATTATTATTATTATTATTATTTTCAAACACAGCCTGCCTACACAATAACCTAACAATCTACAGAAAAAGTGAAATCTTCTTTTAAGTGAAAAGTCATACATTACATTATTTAGTCATATTCCCATCAAACTGATGTGATTTCTATGTGAAAGTAATGTTTTTGTGCTATCTGGGTTTTTCTAAGCAAAGCAAGCAGGCGGTGCTTTGAGCTACATGGGGTTGGTGTACAACCATTTTTAATATTAATGATAATAACTGTGGTGCTGGGGAAAATCTTGTTTGAAACATGAGTGCAAATATCTTGCCCTAATCAATAGATGCCCGTACTCAGCTGCACTTTGCACAGCCATATTTTATCTTGTATGGCAGCAATAACCTTCTTTGCACACAAGTTGCACAAATCGCTATTATACATTACTGTAGGAAAAATGGTATGTGTAATTCAAGCATAAAGTATTGTTTCCTCACTTGAGAAACCTTTTTCACTCGCTTCTGGCTTGTGAAAAAAACTGTTTCAGTGGAAAAATATCCCACTTTTTGCTCTAGTTACACAAATAGCTATTTAGTTTATTGTAAAATATCAAGCCTATCTTACATTTTTACAGTAACATGCTTCCGCTTTTCACTCAATTTTGATAACATTCTAACAAAACTGAATAATAGAGTCAAGTAAAGTAATGCATAATATGAACTATGTATTAATGTTTAACAAATAGAAAAAACCCCACATTTAGAACATTCTACTGTATAACTAAGAACACAAGAGTAGAATTTATTTGTAAATACATTATTACAAACATCCAAAGTGAATGCTGTGTAAGGGCCTCTACACACTGGTGTCTTAGACATCATGTCTAAGACATCTGTTGTGTCTGAGGCATTTTTATCAAAAACCAACCCATGTTATTCAATGGGGACTTACACACTGCTTGAGACATCGGTGCGACGTGACGTCACTGCTTCAGACATGAGCCCTGGTGCTTGTGTATGGTACTAGCGCACATACCCCAAGCAACAAGATTAGTGAGCCATCTGCAACACATGTTATGCGCTCGACTGACTAAGTACATCAGGAAAACTGTCTCAACACTCTCCACATGCTGAAGACATAAAACATGCAAAAAAAACATCCATGTCGTATTCAATTCAGTACAACACATCAAATGTCTTAAGACACAATGTATGAGACACCAGTGTGTAACCGGGCATAAACTGAACTGCAGTTATTAGACTTTAATAAAATTTTGCAAACAAACGTTTATTTCTGTTAATTTTTACAATGAGAAACAATTCCGCGCCCTGTGACCCATTACCAAGAAGATGTCCGGATCATCTGCTATCTAAGCCATGAGGGTCCAGATTAGAGGAAGTCAACTATATAAGGAATTAGTGATTTTGAACTTTATACTAGTAAATCATATTACAAGTTCAGAAAACATTGTGGAAGTATGACAAGTAAATATTTTATAATTTCCAAGTTTATTGCTGTTCCCCAGTACGAGCATATAAGCTAATAATTTTGTGATGTTGAAGATCCATCTTGTTTACACTATAATATATAATAAAAACTTAAAAAACAAGTGGAAATTATGACTCACGTTATGGCGTGACGGCCGTTTTACTGACGATGCTCTTAACTTCAGAGTGAAACGGCCTCAAGGTAAGTCGTAATTTCCACTTAAAAGTGTTTTTTAGTTTTTATTAATAATTTTGTATTATATAGGTGGAATTATTATGAAATTTCGTGTTTTACCTCTTTGAAAGTCCTGGAGTACCTGTGACAGGACTAATTGATTGAGCTAGAATGTGTACTGGGGCATGAATACTTTCAAGTTTCTCTCCAATTTGAGTTTCCCTGGATAAAAATGGGCTTACAGTACAAGATTTTATATCTAATATTGACACTGTATTTCACTTTTAAATAATGTTTTACTCACATATATTGGAGATGCTTGAGGAATGCATTTCACGTCTGAAAAGAAGCTTCGTCAGCCTGCCGCCAGGGGTCATGCTTTGTTTAGGTTAGGATGAGCAGCCATTATGTAGTTGAAAATTGCGTTTGATTTGAATTGTATTTTGTCATTGAGTATGTTGGTTCTATCTTGCTTATGGTGTTTGAATATTTCATATTGCTCCAGTGTATGAAATATTCAAACACCATAAGCAAGATAGAACCAACATACTCAATGACCAAATACAATTCAAATCAAACGCAATTTTTAACTGCATAATGGCTGCTCATCCTAACCTAAACAAAGCATGACCCCTGGCGGCAGGCTGACGAAGCTTCTTTTCAGAAGTGAAATGCATTCCTCAAGCATCTCCAATATATGTGAGTAAAACATTATTTAAAAGTGAAATACAGTGTCAGTTTTAATATTAGATTGTTCATTAAGTATTTCGTCATGGAAAACATCACAAAGATTTTATACTTGTAAATTGTGTCACGAGTCTAGAAAACATTTTACAAGAAATATTTTATCACTTCCAAGTTTCTTGCTGTTCTCCAGTATAGGCTAGTTGTGTGTATAAGCTAATAATTTTATATTATAATAAAATTATACGTACCATCTATTTGAAGGTCATAATTACATGCTAAACAGGACTAATTGATCGAACCAGAATGTGTTTTGGAGCAGGAGTATTTTGAAGTTTCTCCCCCATTCTAGTATCCCTGCAAAAAAAATGGGCTTACAGAACAAGATGAGGGGAACTATATTGTAGTAGAATTAGTTTTAGAATTGTAGCGTGTGTAAATGTTTGATAGATAGAAACATAAGAAAAGAAAAAACATGACACTTTATAATAATTCCGATATTTATTCAGCTGTTGGGCGTTTACTGTCTGGATTGTAACACTGTTTCCATGTGAACTTTGTAAGTTTTCCACAAAACACATACAATAAATATGATCATCAGAATATCGCACAACATGCAACTATTTTACAGACAAGTATTTATACAGAAAGTAAATAAGAAAAAGTGAAAGGGAGCCTTGATCCCTTAGGTCCTAAGATCCCTATATAAGTTAAAGGTCTAATCAACTAGAAAAAAGAATTTCTTATTGTTGTAGATATCCATTTTTCGTGAACTGCAGTAGAACTATTCATATGTATAAAGTTGCTGTGCAGAACTGACCTTTTTTGAGTCGCGGCGGACACGTTTCGAACTATGTCGTTCTTCTTCGGCGCTTGGTTGCACACTTCAGAATATCTCTTGAAAGTATAAACATTGATTAAGAGCATCGTCAGTGAAACGGCCGTCACGCCATAACGTGAGTCATAATTTCCACTTTTGTTTTTTAAGTTTTTATTATATATTATAGTGTAAAAAAGCTGTTAGGTGTAAGGAAAGAGTAAATAGATTAGATTTATGTATACCAGTGGTTCCCAAAGTGGTCCATGTGGACCCCCTTGTGGTCCACGGGGACCTACTCGGGGTCCATGTCAGTGAAAAATGAGATTGGGGGTCCATGATAATTTTTTTTTAATGGGGGAGAGCTTTATATGTAGGCTCCCTCCATCCATACGCATAAAACTTCAGAGCAAAAACTACAGGGGTACAGGTACAACATTTTCAGGAGGTAGTGGAGGCACCTAAGAAGAAAAAAAAATTAAGTTCGTTGGTCACTCCTGACCTGTGCTGAGGGGGTCATCCTTTTCAAAAAGTAGACTAGAAAAAAAATTGTTCGTCATAGCTATGGTCGGATGTTGGTCTGAGACCTGTGCGTGGGTAATGAGTTGGATGATAGTGATTGATGAGTTGGACCTACAGTTTTATGTGGGATCCGAACCATCGGGAAGTGATTTTACAGCAGAGAACAGTGTCTTTTTTGCTGGCCAATCTAATCGGTCACTGTATGCCTGATTTTTTAATCATTCAAAGTTAATCAAAACTTTATCAGGGGCAATCTTAATCCTTTGATGTGTTAAAATGATGCTAGATGTTGCATTGGAAACCATGAGTATCCAAATGAGTAAACCATAAAAATACAAATTTGGTTGCAAACGGATGTCCAGTGGATATCCCAATTTCATAATTATGGCGTCCAGAAGACATCTAATGGAAAAATGTCTGGCCTGGAATAAATTTGGATGTCTGATGGACATCGAAATCTGTGACACATGGATATCCTGTGGACATCTATATGACATCTTTTGGCAAAAAATGGATGTCCACAGGATATTTCAAATATCTGACATGGCCATCCACTGGACGTCCACCAGAGGTCTCTGTGTTGTCTGGGGCTATTATTGAGCTAGAGGTGAGTTTTTAAAGTGTTAAATGATTGCAAAGGATGAAAAATTTATTACTAATGGGAAGAGTACAGTAAAGACCAGTTGCATGAAAGAAAATTAAATTTGACCACTGTAAGATGACGTCATTTGATGGAGCCAGTGCAATTGTTTCCCTATTGACCTCTGTAAGATGACGTCATCTTACGGTGGTTTAATTTAATTTTCTTTTGTGCAACTGGCTCCAAGTAAAAACGTTTAATTTGATACTAAATTTATCAGAAAAAAGTTGATATTGGAGTTATAAGGACGTTTGTGAAGTTGTTTTAATCCCATGGTGTATGTTGCTATGGGATTTTAAAATAAACAGTCAAGTGCTGAGGATAGGTTGGATTATATCGAACTTTGTGTTCTTCTTTTCGTCCCTTGTTATCTATTGTAATACGGTCGGGACAGAGTGAGAGCAGGGCCGCCGCGTGGGTGGGGCGATTGAGGCAGTTGCCTTCGGGCCGCGATCCGGGGGTCGCCGCCATGGGTTAGAAAATTATTTCATGCATTTATAGTCTGATTTTATTTAAAAGCACTTAGACGGCTGGGTAGATCTCTGTATTATTCAATGGATGCATTGCTGAGTGCGTAAAATTCTGTCTATGCATAATGTGCTATACTTATCGGCTCTTAAAAATTAGTACATAGCTTCCACGTAGTCAAGTGAAGTCCCTAATAGATTTTGGGCTTTGAGGTCAAATATGAAAAGTTAACAATGGAAAATAGGTCCATATCAGGTTGAGTAGGTAGCGGAAATCATAGCAGTTTCACGTCAAATAAAAAAAGCTGTTTTGTTTTAAATTATTTTTTATCAACCTGGCAGCTTGATTAATCTATTCAATTCAAAAACCAAATTTAAGAGTAGCCAAAGTTTAATACCATTGTATGAAATTGCTCGAAATTTAGCAGTTTGAATTATGATCATTGAACTGATAAAAAATAGGCTAGACTGATGGATAGCAATATTTTCAAATTAACATCTATACAGAGGCAGCCAGTCGCGGCGGTACGCATTGTGGGACCTCCCCGAAGCTTTTGGGCCTATATAATGGCCTGAGTTGAGGGTATCCATATGGGTCCCTTTAACACCATCGAGGTGTGCCACAGTTTTCGACTTCCTTGAAATGTAAATGAAATCAAAATCGGTTTATTATGTTGAACGAAAAAATAACAGGAAGCTCAGCTAAGAAAATCCATCTAGGAAAGCCAACTATTGCAGAAACTTCTACTATTTAAATATTGATGCTTATTGTTCTTTCAATACTTCGTTTCTTATCCCAGCAGCGACCTTCTCAGAGGTTTGAATGGTTCTGGCCCACTTGAATTTTTTTGAAATATATTGTAAACATATTTTAAAATACAGAAAATACAAGCTTTGAACGTTCAAAAACGTAGAAAATAGCTGTTCTTAACTAAAAAACGTTAAACGTTCAAAATAGCAGTACATTCGTACAAAAAAATCATGTCAAATATTTCCAAAAAGTGTAAGAAAATATTAAAAAAAAAAACAGTAGGCCTCCAGCCATATCACCGTGTCTGATTGATGACGAAGCATTACATTAATGCAAAATGACCATCACACAAACATATTAACTGTTCACGCATTCACTTCAAAAGTAACTCAGTATTTTTTATTCATGTCTTACTTGAAAAAATCGCATTAACAGGCATTCTACCCACTAGTGTATTAATTTTTTTAATTAGTAATGGAGCATGTGGACATTTATTGCAAACTAATTATATTCAGCTTGGGCCTGTTGACTATATACTTTTTTAGTTTGCAATTTCTGCTGTGGTGTTTTGATTTATCTTCGAAACCATAGTTACATCAAAATTTTTTTAAGAACACATGGTTGATAGGTTGAAATCTAACATAGTGTCATATCAGGGGGGGAAGGGCGCTTGACAAAATTTTTTTGCCTCGGGCGCCAAAAACCCACGCGGTGGCCCTGTGTGAGAGCGTCCCCTTGAATTTACCATAAGGTATATTCATTCCACATTTTTCATGTAAGTGTTGATTTGTACATTCCATCATATAATTATATTATCTATTACATCATTTATGAGATTCTATGTTGAAAATTTGGAAATTTCCCTGCAGTGATGTCATTTCATCATTATACTCCCACCATTTTGAACTATATGATCTGTAACTGTTCAACATTATTCTTCTCTACTAAATACTAACCTTTCTTCAATACATTGCAACATTTCAGACACAAATCTCACACATTGACCTACATTTACATGCACACTTAACGTTATTACATGTATTTGACCATGAACAAATTTTGTAAATTATTGAACAAATTAAATCAAATACGGTATGTCAACCAATAAAATTATCAATCATTCAGATGAATATTTACATCTGGAATAGTTGGAGAAATTCGCAAGGAACGACAAAGGGCCATTGCCTCAAAAAGAGTGTTGAAAAAGTTAGCTGGGTTTTTATTAGTAGGCTATGTATTGTCAATTTGTTATATAAGAATTTTGCCATTCGATTCTGCTGATCTTGACACCGAGGAATGTACCACAAATATGTTTGTGCTAGTTCTGTTGATACCGCTAATAAATACCTTGGTAAATCATTTTGTTGACTGATGGGATAATGTTAAAGAGGTAAAGTAATTTGCTGAAGCTGTAACCTCAAATGCATAAAATAATAATTTTGCCGAAGGTAAATAAAAATGTTCATAGTGATTCTTTTGAAATACACACTTATTAAACATGTGCAAGTATGGAAATGTCAATGACCAAACAATTGATGAACAAACTTTTCTCTCTTGCCCAGTGTTCTTTCATTGAAAGTTTAGGCAAAACTACACAAATGACAACAATAATATTATAACTTATGTTTATTATTTTTAACCCTATGCATCTGCTTGCTCTACAGAACTTTGCTTCTAAAAAAAGCGGGCAGCTCCATAAAGTGTTCAGGTTAGCGTCTTTTTTCAATAGACCAGGAAGATTGCGTGACAGCCAAAAGGTCTCGTTATTTTGATTATTTTAAAGGCCACTCTCCAGCTCAAATCTCGTTTCCTGTTCAATCCCAACTCCTAGAAGAGTCTTGATTATACATATATATTTTTTGGAATCTACTATATTTTTTTACAATAATTTTGGATTAGTTCATCGGTTGTTAGCAATTTTTCATTGTTCAATTTTCAAACAGTCCCGGTTAAAGAATGAAGCTGAGTTGCAGCAATTACCAACCGGATAATGTTATTCGTCAAGTTTTAAAAAGAGGAATTAAATTATTGTGTGAATGACTGTTGAGAAAAATAATTATCTCGATAATAATAGTTTATTCTCACAGACTACTACTTTGTTTATTGAATTATTTTTTCGAAGCATAATTGAATAAAATACTTCTTCATTCTTGAAATCTATTCTGTGGGTGTGGCTTCACTGCTTGAATGATGACGTGCTGCTACAATCCAACAAATGACTCCATTGTTATTTGTTATTATCCGGGGCAGTGGTGTTCATTAGAAATTTATTTATTATTTATTTTCTATAAATTATTCCTCATTTCGTCCCAGGGATACACTATAATTATGGATTTTGATGTAAGTAGATAGACTAAGTTGATTCATGTAGGTTATTTGCTTATTTCATAGTCAATGTGTTACTATAACTTCAAGATTATTTTCTCGACTGAAAAACAATAGTCTATGATTATTTTACCTCGTACATTTAAACATTCTCATTTATCAAATCAGGGAGGTTACGCAAATTTACGCTAACAATCTGTTTACGCTAAAAAATACGACAATCATTTAATTTCAAAGTAATTTTGTTGGCTGGAATCATACCATTCTATAAATTTTTCTTTTTCTGTTTTATTCTTGTTTTTTTACTTATTTTTCTCCCATTTTCTTCTTCATCTCATCAACTTCAATCTTCTTCATCTATTTCATCTTCATTTTCTGTCACATCGATCAAAAAATCAGGATAGCATTAGTGGAAGGAACTCTTGTAGCAATCTGATAGGCTCTCAAGATTCTAAGAGATTAAGTAAATCTACTTCAATATGCAAAAGCAACGATAAAGTAATAAGGGATGATAGGGAAGTACCGGTACTCACTGTGTTCCATCAGAATATTCAATACATTCGTAACAAAATAGATAGAATCGAAGTATTTTTTAAAGAAGAGGCTCCTGATATAGCTATTTTCACAGAGCATGGTTTAAAAGAAGATGAATTGTCACAACTTAATATTCCAAACTATTCATTGAAAACGTCGTATTGCAGGACATCTCATCGAAGTTGGGGAGTAGCTATCTTCACTAAAAATGCTAAGAATATGCAAACATTTAATTTAGAATATGTAGAGAAATTTGCTGTGGAAATGGATTTAGAAGTTACTGGTTTGAGAGTAAAAATCGACAATAATTTCGAAGTAGCGGTGTTAGGTATTTACAGGTCACCAAATGGGGAATGGAACAATTTTTGTGAACTATTCAATAGGCTTTTAGAGATTACTACTACTCGTTTTACAAACGTTATTGTAGCGGGAGATTTCAATACAGACTTTGCAACACAGAATAAAATGACAGAAGATTTAAGGGATATTATATACATGAATAACTTGGAAATAAAAGTTCATGAATATACCAGAGTCACAAGAACATCACAAACAATAATTGATAACATCCTTACTAATATAGATTACTCTAAAACAAGACTAGGCGGCTCGGAACTATCTGATCATGACTATCAAATCTTAGAGGTGGGGTTGCAAGGTTATAAATCAATTAAAAAGAGTAGAGTAATGAAAGAAATTCAACAATGTGAACAGGGGAATATCGATTGTTTGAAGCAGAATCTGCTACAAGAAAACTGGAGTAGGGTTTACAATAGCAATAGTTTGAATAACAAATATGATAGTTTCATTAATATTTTAAGGTTTCATATTACTATGAGTTGTCCAGTTATAAAAGTCCCTGTAAAAAACAAATTAGACAAAATTGAAGAGTGGATAACTGATGATATCCTTGTAGAAAGAAATAGGGTTAAAGATGCATATGATGAATTCAAACTATCTAGAAATATGTTAAGTGAAGATAATTACAAAGCTCTAAAGAAAAATTATACAAAAGAAGTGAAAAGAGCGAAATGTAAGAAAACAGCTGAAATTTTGAATAATAGTGTGTACTTTAACACAGCAGTGTGGGATGTAATAAACAAAAATAGGCAAGTAGCTCATGTAGATGCTTATACTAGTGTCCCCAGAATAATTAACGAAAATAACAAATATATTGATGATAGTGTAGACATTTGTAATTTCTTTAACAGATATTATCAACTGGTTGCTAAGGATCTTCAAAAATCTCTTAATACAGGTATTAGTGATGCAAACATGAGGAATACTGAGGGGATTCAGAACGAATTAAAATTCCACCCAGTATGCCAAGACGAGTTGTCAAATATCATAGATAGTTTAAATAATAAAAAAACTGTAGGAATGGATGGGGTATCCAGTAAAATTCTGAAAGAATGTAAAGATCAATTGTTAGACCCTTTGATTCATCTGATCAATCATTCATTAGAACAAGGTGTTTTTCCAGATAATTTAAAAGAGGGGAAGATCTTGCCAATCTTCAAAAGTGGTGATAGAGAAAAGGTAGAAAACTATAGGCCAATTAGTATTTTAAATGTAATAAGTAAAATTTTTGAAAGAGTAGTTCTTAATAGGTTACTTCTGCACCTTCAAGAAGCTAACTTTATCTGTGATGAACAGCATGGCTTCCAGAAAGGGAGATCAACAAAAACAGCCATAGTTTCTCTAGTTGAAAAACTAATAGATATAATAGATTCAGGTGATAAAGCTACTGCAATCTTCTTAGATCTGTCAAAGGCATTTGATTGTGTTAATCATAGAACTTTATTGGAAATACTGCAAAATGTAGGTGTAAATGGGGTTGAACTGAAATGGTTTGAATCATATCTTATTGAGAGAAAACAATGTGTAGAACTAACTACAGTAGTTGGTAATAGTATAGTAAAGAATAAATCTAATAAATTAGAGGTGCAAGCTGGAGTGCCTCAGTGGTCAATACTAGGTCCATTGCTTTTTTTGTTATATGTCAACCGTTTACCTAAAGAATTAATTAGTGGTAGAGCCCTCTTATTTGCTGATGATACATCACTCATTTTCAGCAATTCCATTCTAGATAATTTAGAAATAAGTGCCCATATAGGTGTGCAGTCTATTGTCCAATTTTTAAATCAGTTGAAATTAACTATAAATAGTAAAAAATGCCAATACCTTCAATTCAAAAACAAACATAATTTAAATGAAGATAGGGCTATAAACGTGTTTGTAAACGATAATCAATTAGACCAGGAAGAAAAAATTGGATTTCTAGGAGTTACGTTGGATAGACGATTGACCTGGACTCCATACATTGAGAAAATATGTAGTAAAATTTCATCTGGGGTATTTGTCCTGCGACAGCTTGCTAGATTGAATGACAAAAAGTTACTTTCTACAGCTTACCATGGGCTCTTACTGTCACATATTAGGTATGCTAACTTAGTATGGGGTAATTCATCAAAACAAAATCTTGATAGGGTGTTTAAGATCCAAAAGAAAGCGGTTAGGTGTATAGAAAGAGTAAATAGATTAGATTCATGTAGGCCGTTGTTCAAGAGACTTGGTCTCCTAACTGTACCCTGCTTATATGTGTATGAAGCTACTTTATATGTAAAAACGAATGATATTAACCAAAATCTTGATGTACATGATTATAATACAAGACGCCGAGGAGATTATCACTTGGTGAGTCACAATAGTAGCTTATTCAAACAAAAACCTAGTTATATTGGTAGGAAATTCTACAACAAGCTACCGCAGTTTTTGAAGAGTCTTGAAAATATAGAAATATTTAAAAAACAATTGAAGAAATATTTAGTTGATAAAGCTTTTTATAGTGTACAAGAGTTCCTTTCACATCAAAATTGAGCCTCACCTCAACTAATTGGAAGTAATTGTGGTATCTAGTGTATAATATTGTTGATCTGACTTGTCTTATACTCCTTAACTGGAGTCTCCAAGACGTAATCTACAAAAAAAAAAAAAAAAAAAAAAAAAACATTCGTTTTCTTCGGTCTTCTTCTGCTGCCTCCTTTTTCTTCTTCATCCTCTCCTTCTCATCCTTTTATCTTTTTCTTCTCTTTCTTCTTCCTCCTCTCCTCATCCTTTTATCTTTTTCTTCTCTTTCTTTTTTTTATGTCTCTTCTTCTACTGCCTCCTTGCTCTTTTTTCTTCTTCCGCACCTCTTGTTAAGGGAAATTTCAAAGTGGAATTATTGCGAAATAAATGTATATAAAGTACATAGTGTAAATTTGCTCAGTTTCAAAAAAATAAACATGGCTGATCTGCCTCCCATATTTGAGGGAAATGGATTATGTTTTGACATGCAACAGGTGCAACAATAAAGTTGCAGGTGGCCAAAAAGTCATTGACAAGTTGATCAGTCATAATTATTGAATTGAATGCATCACAAAGCTACCTAGTGAACGTGTGTTATTTACTTTGCAACAGCATAATATATATAATACCTGATCTGGCAGACAGATTGCCGAGAGATGCTGCCTTCCAAAGATAATGGAATAGAAAAAACATTTATTTCCAAAAAACATCAATAGCCTACAACAAAAATGTCTCACTTTGAATGACATTTTCTCTGCAATTTAACGAACACTTTGATTTGAACTACATTATGGAAATTGCATGCTCACATAGGAAAATCCGATGCGTGAGCAGGGGTTGGAGTCATGCGTCTAGATAATCATAAATCTTAATAAACATTTTCAAAGAAAAATATAATTTGAAAAAACTCTTAGTAGTCTAGATAACCTATACCCAATATTTATAATTTGACAGTTGACTTCTTGCATGTTAGAATACATATGCTAGGTAATTAAAATGAACTGGATCTATTCTGCATACATTGATTGGAGGATACCACTAACTCCTTCTCCTCCCCCCCCCCCCCCACCAAATAAGGATGAGCCACTGTACAACTTGTTTCTTATATGAGTAGAGAGATACCCTTACAAATGTTTTCAAATACATGGGAATATTCCTGAAAACCATGTGAGCAACATAATATGTGTTGGTCGTAATAAAGGCTTTTTCAAGCTTTTGGTCTCTTATCACCCTATTGGCTGCATTGCGAGTGTTATATGCATTGTCTACATGGTCTACAATAATAGACTGATTTTTGTATATAAAGAGAAGGAGGCATTTAAAAAACAGTTGCTTGATGTCAAGCACCTTCATATTTTCATAGAGCAGACCTGTATGATAGCGTCGTCCCCTATTCAGGATGACCTTCAGGATTGATCTGTGTATGACATTTAGTGGCTCTAGAGCTGTTTTAAATGCACACCCATATATCAGTACAATAACTAATAATGATAATAATGACCATTAGAATTTTATTCAGCTGACCAAATATGTGTTCCACTTGTGTAATTTCCTGACAATAATATTTATATGTGGAGCCCATGTCAGTCTGTTATCTATTGTCAACCCCAAATAAAGTAGAGCCCCGATTATTATCCGCGAGTGCCACAAAAAAAGTTTAATTAAATTTTAATTTTTCAAAGCAAGAAGCAAAAATTAGTGATCGATTTTTTTAGAAAGGCGTAACTGAACACTTTTTGTTGATGGTACAGTATATTGTTTTCTGTTCTTTATTTTAGTGATTTAGATATAGAGAAAATGTTTCTGCTGTTCCATACATATTTTAAAAGTTTTACATGTGTTCTTTGTACAGTAAAACATAGTTTTTATACTGAAATATCTTTTTCGTCTCATTTTTGCCCTTTTTCGGGTTATCTGCTTTTTTGCTTTCCGCGGTGCTCTTGCCACCCAATTTTGCAGATAATCGGGGCTTTACTGTACTTATAGATATCAACCCTATCTATTGACTCGCAATGGCAGTCATTCTGATGGCAGCATGTATGTACTTTTGAGTGTTTTTATACTAGTGTCACCCATACTTTTGATCAATAATGGCATAATTTTGTAAATATGTGTAGGTGTGTATCATATGACGAGGTGGTCTATTGCGATAATTTTCTCCCACCACGTTCATAAATACGGCCCTAAACCACTATAAATACATTTTCAAACTTATCAATGACAGTACATACTTCCCTTTCAAACCATTTTGAATTATATTTCTTTGTTCGTTCTCATTCACTTATCATAATCATGACATCATAATGTTTGTTACGATAAAATAACACATTATTGACTGTGATTAGAAAATAATAAATTGGTTGCCATGGAAACTACCAGTAAACGTTTACTGTAAATGTAAAATGCATCTAAACTTAAAAAATTGGGATTAAATGAACTAAAACAGACAAAATATCACATTGTGGTTTGATTCCTGATTTGATTCTTGTTTGTGGAGGGATGCGTGGCCTTGAATGGGCCAATCACGAAGAAGCATCGCGCTAGTCATCAAGCTAATATCAAACAAGTTTGTTCTACAAAAACATCCAGCTAGACCTGCATCTAGTCCCACACATCGACCTGCTCGTTATAAGAGTGCACATAAGAGCTAATGCGTTTGTTCTTCCTCGCGGTGTCATCGACCTACACCTGCACCTACATCTACACCTTCACCTTCACCTTTTTGACATAAGTGTAAAAAGGCAAGGATGAAATGTGCAAGAATTCCATCATAATCAGGAGCTGATCCACCTCGCATAGTACTAATATAGTGTGAAAGATCCTCGTTTATAACAGTTTGAAAAATCAAGTATAACTAAAGTTTTCATCTATAACTAGAGGCAAACCATTACATTTTATTTCTTTATTCAAATTATAGCCTGCTTGTCATAAATATGTGTTGAGTTCATTTGCAACAGTCTTACACGAGTTTTCATCTATTACACAATTTAGGTAATTTATGTATTTCCATACTGGGAAATCTTGATCTTTCTGAGCCCTTCCAGAAAGTTCATTTATTGTATTCCAAAGTACTTTGCTGTCCTTCCCTGCGCTTAAAAGTTTTTTTATAATACTCCTTTGATTGTTTTATTCAGAAGTTGAGCTTATTCCTATAATTTTCGAAAAAAGTAACTCCCTATTGAATGGTTGTTTATTAATCAATTTGCTTGTTTTATCCCTTTTACAAATAGAAACCACAAGGGCTTTTGTGTTACAAGGTTTTAATTTTTTAAATTTTGAAGATTTTTGCATTATTTTTTTAGATTTATCCTGGACTTCCCTAATTATTTCTTAAAACTTATCAGTACTTATGTTGACATCAGCTTCTGGCACTACTGAATTCCAATTCTGTTGCAAGAAGTGTTTCATTGCATTATTATCTTCTTCTAGTGTCATTTATATTTTGAGTTGTATTCAGGGCTAATTCAATCAATACATTATAGTGGTCTGTAATGTTGGATTTTAATACTGCAGATTTCATACCACCTAAGTTTGAGGGTTTAACATGTATGTGATCGAGACAAGTGACTGATGTAGTGTCTACTCTAGTGGGTACATTTATGCAGCTTAAAAATCCAGCCTCTGTAAGAACATTCATGTACCTCTCAACCGATAAATCAGCTATTGAGACGTTGTTTTCTGTTATATCTATATTCATATCACCAACAAAAATATAGGTCTTGCCTCTACCGATTTCAGAATAATACTCCTCCATTGCATTGATAAAGTTGTTCAGATTACTATCATGAGTTCTGTATACAGCCAACAAACTAAAGTGATAATGGCCAATATTTATTTCCAGTTTAATACCATGAACATTGGAGAGAGTAATCTCAAAGTCTTGATAAGATGAACGCTCGTCAATATAGACTATGACTCCATCGTTCTTATTCTGTTTTCTAGTAGTTTTTACAATGTTATAGCCAGCCAGGTAGAACACTATCAACAGAATTAATTGAGTGTCACGTCTCTCCCAGACTATTGTCTCAAACCTTATTGAAAGCTCATTCAGATGCAGTATTAGGCTATCCAAGTTCTTATTAATACTTTTAATATTTGTGTGAAGTATTCTAAGCATTGTTGTACTATCATTATCACTACTGAAAAAATCATCCAGTTCCTCAATGCTTTCATATTCGTAACATTCTACATTTCCATAGTAATTAATATCATATAAATAATTCATAATGAAATAAAATAATTAACCAATAAAAATATTTAAAAAAAACAATAGAGTATAATAAATATAGTTGAAGTAATTCAGTAGATCAGCTACAAAAAGTATCTTGAATATATAATGAAAAATAAAAAAAGTGATAATTTTCTCTTGCTATCTCCTATCTTAGTCCACAATTAAATGCTTCAAAAGAACCCAATACAAGTATAATAATCATCAACAAATTAATTTTAAACGATGAACATAAATATTATTTTTTATAGTTATTTTCTATCATTTCATTAGATGTTCTATAACTATATTATTATATATTCTTCCTTGCTATTTACCCAATTGTTTATGAATATGGTATATTCAGTAAGTCAATCACCTTATTCCAGTAACAGTTTTTATAGATTATACTCATTATATTTGTTATGATTGTTTCAACTTTTGATACTCTTCTATTACTTGAATAAAGCTATCTGAATCTCTTTCAATTTGATTGTGTTGTAATAATTGCAGATGGTGACAGTGAAGCAGGAGAATGACAGCCAAGAGCCAGCGCCTGAGTGCAGTTCATGGTCTCAGGGTGATGCTGACCAACAGGAAAAAGGCTTGGGTATCGCTCAGATATTTATCAAAGAAGAAGTACATGGTGAGCCATGCACATTTTTTATTTTGGTTTAGAACCAGTCAATAGTAATTTGTGCGAGCATTCAATGCATCATCATGAGTGCTCAAGATTGAGCATGTACGGGTGACCAAGCTGCTATGATCCATTTCAATCACAATATTCTCTTTTTAATTCAAGTTTGAGTTGACTGTTTCTCTCCAACTACAGTTATTTTGTTTATTTTATTATTTCCTTAAACAAAATGTCTCTTCTTCACTTCTTATTAAAGCAAAACATGGTGATATGAGCAGACTTTGCATTTGTGTAGAGTGGATTTGTGTTACACTGATGCTAAAAATATTGATAGGAAAATCAGGGCATTTTTTCAGCCGGAACGCACCAGAATGGCAATCCGGTACCTTTTTGCTAGACATATATGAATTCCTTATCAATTAATTACTATTTAGGAACAAAATTACATTAACATTTGTATTCCAAAAACTGAATGTTTGAATTTCGCTATGAATCTTTGATAATGAATCTAATAATGACACCAGAGAGGGCAGCTCTACGTTTTAGCAATCTTCTAGGATTGTTGGACCTACTAACGTCCTCTGACCCCACAAAATAAGTTGACACAACTTCTTCAAGGACACAATTTTGCTGTCGATACGAATAGTAAAGTATGCAACAGGGAAGAAGGAAATAGGGATATGGACAGGGGCGTAGCCAGGGGGATATCGGGATACATTCCCCCCCCCCCTTGAAATGTTGTAGTCATCTTTCACAATACTAATAACTTACAGATTAAATTAAAACAATTATTAATAGAAAAATAAGCCTTAGTTTCATTTAGCACTAGAGTTTGTCTTGGGAATCACAGAAAGTATACAATATTATTATGGTACTCTTACTCTGCAGCGGCATGCACAGTTTATATAAGTGAGCAATGTGGCAATTCAGTGTTTTCGAGTGGTGTCTGTCACTGACTCTTCCAGGTCGGAGATATATTTCATTTAAATTAACAATTGCTTTAATTGAAATATCCAAGTAAAAATTACTTTAAAATGCTCAAAAATCATTATAAAAAATGATAAATAATAAAATAATTCCGGGGGAGGTTTCAATTCCCCCCCACACCCCCAAGTAAACACCCCCCCCCCCCCCCCCGAAATTAAATCCTGGCTACGCCACTGAACATAAACATGTCAGAACATGTCATATAGAAAATTCCCGAATAAGGTTAGTTAGTATATAGTTGAATTTGTTTTCAAATTTATGTTTGTAAATTTGTTGTAGATATTTGTGCCAAAATTGGCTATTCATACATTTATATTAGGCCTATATAGAGGAGATAGTCGACAAATAAGTAGGCCTCTCCTATAGAGTATAGACTATGCATGGTTAAGCGAACATTTTAGAGTTCCTGAACCTCATTTTCTAGAAAAAAGGCCGTGGGGAAAAAACATTTACTAGAAAATATTCTATTGTATACTTCAATCAAATTTAGATTATTGCTAGAATTCTGTGTGTTTCTTTTGGGTTCCCTTCTTTTTTCTGGACCTACTCCTACTTACCTTCCCCCTTTCGTTCATGCAATACTTTTCCTTTTCTTACTAAGTGGTCTTCAATTTCGTCACAAGTTTCATATGTTGACAAATCCATGCTTTTAACAGTACTCGTTGTACATCTTTTCAGATTTACATGTGGATGCTGGAGGCGGTTCAGTGGGACTTACTACAGTGGAGAGCAGAGAAACTTCAACTCCCATATATTTAACAAGTGGACATGACATTGATGAGAAAACTGTTGAACAGATAGAGAAGAAAAATGGAAATATGAATTTTTCTGAAGAGTGTGTAGAGGATGCTAGAGATGAATTGCCAACTCAGGATCATCAACTATACACCCATGCACATTCTAGTTATAAAACTCCTAATTTAAGTTACTTGGAAGTCAATAATAGGGCACATACAGGGGTAAAGCCATTTAGCTGTGAATTATGTGATTATAGAAGCTCTAATAAATCTCTTTTAAAGAAACATCTCCATACTCACACAGGGGAAAAACCTTTCAGCTGTGAATTTTGTGATTTTAGATGCTCTCAAGCTGCTAATTTAGAAAGACATCACAGAACCCACACAGGGGAAAAACCTTTTAGCTGTGAATTTTGTGATTATAGATGCTCTCAGAAATCTCGTTTAAAGAGTCATCACAGAACCCACACAGGCGAAAAACCGTTCAGCTGTGAATTTTGTGATTATAGATGCTATCAAAAATCTGTTTTAAAGAACCATCTCAGTAATCACACCGGGCATAAACCTTTCAGATGTGAATTTTGTGATTATAGATGCTCCCTAAAATCTGCTTTAAAAAATCACCTCAGTACTCACACAGGGGAAAAACCTTTCAGCTGTGAAGTTTGTGATTATAGATGCTCTCAGGCTGCTCATTTAAAAACCCATCTCCTTATTCACACAGGGGAAAAACCTTTCAGCTGTGAATTTTGCGATTATAGATGCTCCCTAAAATCTTATTTAAAAAGTCATCTCAGAACTCACAGCGGCGAAAAACCGTTCAGCTGTGAATTTTGTGATTATAGAAGCTCTGAGAAATATCTTTTAAAGAAACATCTCCATACTCACACAGGGGAAAAACCTTTCAGCTGTGAATTTTGTGATTTTAGATGCTCTCAAGCTGCTAATTTAAAAAGACATCACAGAACCCACACAGGGGAAAAACCTTTCAGCTGTGAATTTTGTGATTATAGAAGCTCTATAAAATTTGATTTAAAGATTCATCTCAGTACCCATACAGGGGAAAAACCTTTCAGCTGTGAATTTTGTGATTATAGATGCTCTCACAAATCTCTTTTAAAGAGACATCTCAGTAATCACACAGGGCATAAACCTTTCAGATGTGAATTTTGTGATTATAGATGCTCCGTAAAATCTGCTTTAAAACTTCACCTCAGTACTCACACAGGGGAAAAACCTTTCAGCTGTGAAGTTTGTGATTATAGATGCTCTCAGGCTGCTCATTTAAAAAGCCATCTTATTATTCACACAGGGGAAAAACCTTTTAGCTGTGAATTTTGTGATTATAGATGCTCCCTAAAATCTAGTTTAAAAAGTCACCTCAGTATTCACACAGGGGAAAAACGTTTCAGCTGTGAATTTTGTGATTATAGATGCAACAAAAAATTTCGTTTAAAAATGCACCTCAGTACTCACAGGGGAAAAACCTTTCAGGTGTGAATTCTGTGATTTTAGATGCTCTCAAGCTGCTAATTTAGAAAGACATCATAGAACCCACTCAGGGGAAAAACCTTTGAATATGAATTAGCTAAAATAGTTATGTTCAGGATTTGTGCATTTAAAAAAATATATATTATTCAAGCTTAGCGAGACGCTAAGCGAGTGCTCTGAAAGTGGATTATACAACTTTACTCTCCTTAGCAGTTACTAGTTGATCAGTGGAAAGAGCAATGAGTCGAGTTAAAATAATTATAAAAAACAGACTCAAATCAGCTATGGGAGACTAAGTTGTCCAATCTAATGGTTTTAGCTGCAGAAAAAGATGTACTTGAGTCTATTTCTAACAAATAAATAATTGAAAGGTTTTCTGTTTCTTCATCCCAAAGACAAAAATTGCTATGTATGGTTTAAAGAGATAGATTCAACAAGCTTAGAGGGTGCCTAGCTAATTTGTAAATGGTCACAGCCTACAAATTTAAAATGTTTGACTTCAAACTGTTTAGAAATTTAGTAATTTTTCATAACTATGTTTTTATTTTGATAGACGCTTCTTTCGATTGTGTGTTGTAAATAACTATACATGAAATGTGTGCCTTTTATGTACTTCATCCATAAATGACCTGTTGTTTAACTACTGCCCAATAAATATTAGCATAAATGGCTTTAAGTATTTTGAATTTTTGTGTTTTACAAATGAAGTTATGAACTCATTGTTTCCACTTCCTTTAAAAGAACAACTTTGTAGAATTATTTAACCTTAATGTAAATTGGTACACCGAACATAAACTTGTAGGTATTTCATTTTTATTGAACTATTGTGTATTTGTAATAATATTTGATTGTTTAAAAACCATTTAGGTTCACATTCTTATTTAGCTACTTTGAAATTAAGTTTATTGAGCAGAAGTTCATATATTCATTTCATTGATATTTCTTTTTCACCTTTATAAAAAATGTTACATATGTAAAGAATCTCAAGAAATATACATTTTGTATATTATCGACTGGGTTTGAATTTTTTCAATAGCTATAATAAATCTTCTTTTAGTTTTAGAATATGGGGGGGGGGGGGGGGGGGGCTTATTTTTTTGAACATGCGCGTAACCTTACAAATTTGAATTTTGTGATTATAGATGCTCTTGGAGATCTTGTTTAAAAAGGCATCTTGAAACTCACACAAGCTAGAACCCTCCCAGTTAGAAATCTCTTGACTCTCCTTTATAAATGCTCTCATAAAGCTAGTTCAAAATTAATCTTTTGATGAAACCCCTTTTCATTTTAGTTGATAAATCCCCTATTTCAGAACCCACATACAATTTTTGGCTATCAACCTTTGTGACATTTTGGTGCTTTTGAATGTCATATGTAGGTGTTATAAAAATGGCTCCACCATTTATGTTTTGGAAATATTTAACTGATAAATTCTCTGTTGAATGCCTTCACAATCCTGAAGCCTGCTGTTTTGTTGTTTGGATAATGTACAAAACCAATTCAGAACTATTATGACTAGTTATCAAAATAAAGACCCTAATGAAATGGTGTTCAGCCTAATTACCAAAATAAAGACCCCAATAAAATATTGTTCAGCCTAAGGTTTTTCAATTTCTCTGGCAAGTGTGAAAATCAAAACATTAAGGTAAAGTAAACAGCTGGCAAGAGTGAAACTTTTTCCACTCGCCGAGCAGTAAAGAGGTATTTTACTATCAGTTTTCAGTACGTGAAGAACTACTTTATGGGCAGTTGTAGGAAAAATTCTTTAAACCAAATTAGTTTGAGATAAACAAATTTAATTGCTTACCTTTTACCTGGAATAATACAATTAGTCCAGGCAACAAATGCTCAAAAAAAAGGTATAGAGGGAAATTCTTGGAACACAATTTTTGACTTCATTTCTTTGTTTGGGCTAGTTAGGAGGTGAACATATAAAAAGTCCCCGCCCATACCCTCTAAGCCAGGCGGTGAGAGGGGGGTTGAAAGTCTCATTTTTCGGTTTTTTGCTTATATCTTGGAAAACATACGTCCTACCGACATGACCATCCTATTCATTAAAGCTGATTGAATTAACTACAAGTTTTATCCAGTCAAGTTTTCAATGTCTTGAATAGTGTTTGAGATATCTGCTATTAAAAGTCTGTAATTTTGAGAAAAAAAATTTTTTGCTTCACATTTTTGCTCTTTTTGACTGGATAACTCTTGAATGATGCACCAAAAAAACAGGTTGCAGACTTTTCAGAATATCTCTTTGCATTGAAGATATAAACATTGATTAACAATAACAACAGCAATAAGTTTTATCCAGTCAAGTTTTCAATATCTTGAATAGTGTTTGAGATATCTGCTCTTAAAAGTCTGTAATTTTGAGAAAAAAAATTTTTTGCTTCACATTTTTACTCTTTTTGACTGGATAACTCTTGAATGATGCACCAAAAAAACAGGTTGCAGACTTTTCAGAATACCTCTTTGCATTGAAGATAATATAAACATTGATTAACAATAACAACAGCAATAAAAATAATATGATATACCAATTCAAATTTATTGATCACAAAATATAACACAATTGAATGTATAAAGTAATATTGAAGGTGTTTATAATCACACAATTCATTGATCTTTGCACAAGCTAAACGAAAAGCTTGATCGCTGATTCAATAGAGAAATAAGGTGACTAAACCTCAGAAGGGGTTTTGGCTTAACAAGTGATGTTGATTAGGAAATATTGGTCGATCTCCAAAGATTTACAAAACAAACATGTTTATTGATAAAATTTCACATTTTTTACAAGGCTATTTCACGTATTGCGATTTTTGTAATGCTTCCACATACACCTACTATCTCCAATTATCAAAATATTTCAAAGTTGTTCAACAAATAAGCACTTGCAGCTTTCTAGTTTTCCCAAAGGTATTGAGGCCTCAATCAGAAACTTAAACTATAATGGGTGCTCGGTCTGGGTGTGGATACAATAAATAGGTAATTAATTCCTGGATTTCTTGTTCCATAACGATGTGCGTTGTTTTAATTAACTTTTTACAGGAAATTCAACGACTTGCTGTCAATTTGAATTGAGAATAAATTATACTTTTACTCACTTCAGGCCAAACGTTTTCGAGTCATGGAGACGCATCCTCAAAGGCCTTTGAAGATGAGCCTTCATTAATCATGGCCTCATGACATAAAGGCTTTTGAAGACTCCAAGGCTCGAAAACGTCTGGCCTGAAGTGAGTAAAAAAATCATTTATTCTCAATTATAATTGTCTGCAGATCGTAGAATTTACCATTAAAAGCCATTAATTAATGTACCGTAACAAAAATGTAAGTGTTACCCATATTTTAATGTTTGTGTCTCACATTAATACATATTAAGTGGGAATATCACATTGAAATGTTTATAATGTACACTCAACTTGGATAGAATGTAATTTATGTTATTGTCGAACAAATAACATGGATTCTATTCTAAAATTAAATGGACCTCGTCATACAAGTATTGCAGATATCTCTGAAAATGCAAGAAGTAGGTAACATATTATATAATAGGCAACATTGGGTAACATTAATAGGTAAAGTAAAAAAGTAAATTCGTATGGCTTTTCATGGTGGGGAGACCCTTACGGGTAGTTCCACCTCGCCGTTTTTTTAACGACTGCTTTTTTTATATGCAACCGGGACTGACGGTTTAACGTGTTCTCTGAAACACGGGAGTGGCTCGAGAAAAATATCTTGTACTCAACTGGGATCGAACCCAGGACCTTTGGCTTATCATTAATTAAAGGTAGCAGCAATCAATCAATACATATGCAATGTATTGCATATGACTAGATAATATGAATATTGGAGCTGACTAAATTTCAAACTTGAGATTTTTTAAAAATCGCTTTATTGTCTTTTGAAACTTATCTTTGGGCAGAGATCTTGTTTCCAGGGACAATTTATAAAACAAAACAACTTTTTTCCCCCTTTTAGCCCTACTTTAGGGCTAATTTTTCAATTATTCAAACTTCCCAAAAGTTATGTCACTCTCAGAAGACCCACAGTTTGAGGGGGTTTTTGAAGATATAATTAAAAATACTTTTTCCATTCCTTTGGAGAACCTCGCTGAGGAGTTCAAGAAATAATTCCCACACATTGTGATGAAAGTATTTACAGAATGTCAACAGACCCATTCTGCCAGGACCACTTTAAGAAGAATATGCATGGACAATTTATAAAACAAGATTCTTCTGCCAAATATGACTGAAAAAATGGACAATACATCATTTTAGATAAAATATTTTCAACTGTTTCCCACAGCCTCGCAAGCCGCTTTTCGATTAAATATATTTGCCTTTTTCAAGTAGCCTACATACTTATGTGAGAAGGCACTTTCAACTCTCGTTGCAATCAAGGAATGAGCTTGATGTTACATTGAGAAAATATGTTTTAAAATTTCATGTGGGGTATTTGCCCTGCAACAGCTCGCTAGATTGAATGACAAAAGTTACTTTTCACAGCTTACCATGGGCTCTTACTGTCACATAATTAGGTATACTATCTTAGTAGGCCTATGGGGTAATTCATAAAAAACCTTGATAGGGTGTTTAAGATCCAAAATAAAGCGGTCAGGTGTATGGAAAGAATAAATAGATTAGATTCATGTAGGGCGTTGTTCAGGAGACTTCGTCTCCTAACTGTACCGTACCTTGTTTATATGTGTATGAATAAGCTACTTTGTAAAAAGAGTGAAATCATCCAAAATCTTGACATACACGATTATAATACATGCGAGAAGCTGAGGAGATTATCACTTGGTGAGGTACAATAGTAGCTTATTCAAACAAAAACCTAGTTATATTGTTAGGAAACTCTTCAAGCTACCGCAGTTTTTAGTCTTGAATATATAGAAATATTTTAAAAACAATTGAAAAAATATTTGGTGATGAAGCTTTTTATAGTGTACAAGAGTTCCTTTCATATCAAAATTAAGCCTCACCTCACTTAATGGTAATTATAATAATAATTATGGTAACTATAGTGTATAATTATTGATTATTAATATAATTGTTGATCTGACTTGTCTTATACTCCTTAACTGGAGTCTCCAAGACGTTAACTACAAAAGAAAAAAATGTTGCCAGTGATTTACGTTGTGCCCTTGCTTCAACTCAACCAAGAATTCCAATGCTAAATATATACACCTAGTAAAGAAAAACGCACCCATCGAACTAGTTTATGATCCGTATTTTTTTATGTTTTCAGCTCAAAAGCATGTAATTAATTGAACTGAAACTTATACTATGTGTGTAGTGTGTAGCTAATATTTAATTGTAATATGTCATGGTTAAAAGAAAAGTTTTAACTTTTTATGTGAATGTAACGACTTGCAGTCAAATAATATTGTTTGACTGCAAGTCGTTACATTCACATAAAAAGTTAATATTAACAACGCAGTTCGTCATGGAACAAGAAAACCAGGAATAAAAGTTTTGTTCACAGTATAAACCTTGTTTTTCTGTTTACCCACAAATTTACTAAAGGGGGCGTATAGTCATGAGGCAAAAATTTTGAGAACCCCTGCTTTACAAGCTACCCCACTATTTACTGCGTTCTTTCCTTCTCATTACTTAACTGGGTTTTCCCTTTTTCAAATGTTCCTGCCAGTCACAAACGCTTAGATAATAAATTCACTGCAAAATCTTGTTGAGTGTTTAGCTAAATATCAAATAAATTAATACTCTAAATAAATATTCATTCATCACTTTCTTGAATATAAGTTATTTTATTTTTACCTTCCTCGTTATAAAAATTATTTGAAATATTCAAACTCTCCCGGTTAAAAAGTGTGGCAACAACAGAGTTGATCAAGAAAAAAATATCCACATGGTTATACACAAACAATAGATATTTATTTGGACACTTTGATAGAGAGGAATTTATTTATTGGATCATAAATGTTTGATTATAATGAGTCAACTATCAATAATTCAAAAACGAGAATTTTTATTGGTTCTATTGGTAGACCTAGATGAGCAGCTGGTAGTTCACGAAATAACATTTCAGGAATCAAAACATAACCTATTTAGAATTTGAATAATATTATAGTGTTCTGTGTATAAGTCGTACTTTTCGTCTTGTACTTGAATTCAAGTATTATTCACTTTTTTTTAGTGTTCAGTTCAAATTTTTTTACTCAACAAAAGTTTTTACAAGTAGGCCTACAGAAGCTTTCATTTCATTCCAAACATCAGAATGACATCAAAAGGAATGGAAGAAACGGAAAGACTGAAAAGTAATTTGAATGATCAACTTCAAAGGCTGCTAGTTCAGCTGAAGGACATTGAAGAGTGCAAGTAAATATCAAATTCTGATTTAAAAATATTACACATGCTTCATATTGTGATTGAAAATAAAAATAAGAATGCAATACAGCAACTTACAGGCTAAACTGAATAATAGCAGCCGGGTTTGATTTCTTCAAAATTCTGATATTATACGTTTTTTCATAGTATTCTGACTAAGAATCAGTCTAAAAAAATCCTGCTCATCTATAATTGGTAATTATTTAGTATCCGAACTTTTCGATTTTTTCAACAATTTTTTTTTTGTGACATCTACACACCCCACGAAGCAATAATCCGTTGAAATTTTTTGGGGGTCGCGTCTCTTTTACCCAAAAATTCAAATTTTCAAAAAAAAAAAATTTTTTACGAAAATTTTATTTTTCATTTATAAAATTCATAATTTGCAAACATATTATGAACTCCCAACCATTAAACCATATAAATCAAATTAATAATCACATATCTGAAGAAAAGTAAGCTTACTAACCTTTCAATACTTGGGGGGATACAACTCCGCAGCCGCTTTAAAAAAGTAATGCAAACGCTCTTCCCGCTGATATCGGCGCTTAAACTGAAACTCAGCAAGGTAGCCGGCGAAATGCGCTTTTTTGACTCCAAACCTTGGAATCGTACAGCGCACTTCGCGCCAACTCCTCTCAACCGTATTCGTGTGAGCTTGGGTTTCTGGGTCCACAAAGTTCAATGAATGATTGACAGTCAAGTGGTCATACAGATCTTTGTTGAGGGATTGATACGCCTTCCAACAATCACTAATTACTGTGGAGCCAGGCAGGATCCACTCTTGAATCAAATTCAAAAGAGTATCGCTGTCCCTGGCTGCAACAGGCACAAAAAATGATTTATCGGAATCACGCTCAACCCCACCAAAGACCCACTGACCCCTCAACTGTCTCCCACGATTGTACTTCGATCGCCCAAACTTCGCCTCGTCAATTTCGACAACCTTTCCTGGTCCGCCTAACTTTTGTGACAGTTTTTCTGAATTGAACAGAAAAACTTCCCGGCAAAACGAATACCAGTCAACCACTGTTGCTGTCGAAATTCCCAGCTCTTCACAAATAAATGTTTGTCGGGGTGGCTTTAGGTGCAAAAGTATTGACACCAAATAGAAATATTTTTCTATTGGGAGTCTACAATTGTCCAAGAACGAGCCCACCCTTGCCGAGCCAGTAAAGCCACAAACCGCAGCCGCCTTCTTCCCAATTCGAATTTTCTTTTGACAACGAAATTTAAAATTTGATTTATTCACAATCAACTCCGCACCACACTTTAAACATACAGAAATCTCTTTAAAAACACCATGCCTGAACAAAAATTCAATCACGTCCTTTTCGCCAAGGCGTATAGATTCTAAAAATTTTAGTTTGCACTCTCTATCACACATCTCACGTAATGAATAAATATGAATGTATATCTTCCATGTGATCTAACAATAATTGTCGATCTGACCAAACACAAAATCTTTTCATTTCAAAAAAAACATATGTTATCAAACTACTAATGGCTACTTCACCGACCTTGCTAACACAAAATCTTTTCATTTCAAAAAAAACATATGTTATCAAACTACTAATGGCTACCTCACCGACCTTGCTAAGCTCTAAACCAAACCTAACCTAACCTAGCCTAGTCTGGCAGTGTTACAGTGTGTTCATAGTATTCATACGCGGGAGAAAAATAGTTCCATCAGAAAACTCTAATTTAAATGCCAAATAAGTGTTGCCCCCACAAAATATCAGTGTATTATTACTTACTAGTGTGTTTTGAGTGTTTGGGGAAAAAATTGTTGGAAAAATCGAAAAGTTCGGATACTAAATAAATACCCTATAATTAATTATAAAAAAATTAGAAAATTTTACTAACCTCACTTGAACTCTTAAAAGAGTTAAGGTAATTGTGCCGCAGATGTTAGCAAATAAAAAATCACTTGAAACTTCACCAAATTGTAGTATTATGTCTCCTGATCACAATTATCAAGTTTTTAAGTGTCGGTCTCAATTAAATAATTAATTATTCAATTTTGAAAACCTACCTTTCGAACAGAGCCCCAAAATGACAACCTTCAGCAATTAACTTTAATTGAGTGTTTAGAATGCATGAATCTTTGCAACACAATAATTTGCATTTTAATTTATTAATTATTTACTCATGCAATTTATCTACTTAATAATAAAGGCATTTTCAATTTGTTCCAAAATCTCATCACTTGATGCATTACATAACCTGTAGCCATCTAGCCACAGATCCACAGCCTGGGTTTTAGCAGTGCCACCTAGTAACAGTGTTACTTGCCACCTAGGTAGCACTGGTTTTAGGCTTTTGGATGTGCAAAGCCTGCAAACATTTCGCGCATGCGCAGAAGCGTAGTCTGCGTGAATGGAACGAAGTGGAATGGACCTGCTTAACCAAACCTTTCCTAACCTGGCTAGATGTGACTGAACCACCTTTGAAATACCTTTAAATATTTACCTTTAAACCTTTTAAATATTTACAGAGGTGGTTCAGTCACATCTAGCCAGGTTAGGAAAGGTTTGGTTATGCAGTTCTATTCCAGTTTCCACTGATGTTCTGATTTAGATGGCACTGATATAATCCATTGGCACTAATCCTTGATGGCACTCCATTGCTCTAACTATCTGTTCGTCTATGATGTTATGCTTAAGGCTTTTCAGAGCCGTATTTATGTTCAAAAGGTGAGTTTTCAATATTGAATAATTAATTATTTAATTGAGACCGACACTTAAAAACTTGATAATTGTGATCAGGAGACATAATACTACAATTTGGTGAAGGTTTCAAGTGATTTTTTATTTGCTAACATCTGCGGCACAATTACCAGAGTTAAGACTCAAAACTACTTTTCTTATTTGCAGGGATGAGTTGGATAAGGAAGATTACGAAGAAACTAAATCAGACACAATCGAACAGCTACAAGAACTCAACGAACGCATCTCAAAAATGATGGCTGGCGATATCACTTTGGTTGATCACTTCAGCGCTATGCAAATGGTAATGTATCAATAATTATCTAGTGAACAATCTAGTTACTGAACTCTGAGTAAAATGGGGTTGTTTTCAAATGGGGTAGAATTTCAATATCAACAAATCTGTAACTTAATCAATGATCTGTATGTGAAATTGCATCCCCGACATTATTAGCTCTCAAATCCCAAAGCAGAACAACGGGTCACAGTGCGACATTGTCGCAGAATGAGGAAGAGTCCTGCAGAAAGATCGGCCATGTGTAAAATTAAGTTGCAGCATGCAGAAACTGAATTTTACGTTTTACAAAGAAAGTGACGACTGTAAATAATTTTACTTGTAAAAAAATCTACTGCACAAAAGCGAATAAACTTTTTTATAATTATTATGATGCCTTATGAGATCGTGATGTTCAGTCTCGAGCGCTCTTGACTGCGCTCGGATGGACGACCGTGCTTCAATGACTCTATGTTATAAACTTTATTACTCTAACCTGGTAGGTCGGAAATAAATAGTAGATCCACCATGTTTCCCATAAAATGGCTCAAATGGCGAGGGATCAGTGTAAGGGATTTACCACTAATGAAAGTCATACGCTTATTATTATTTATTTCGGCAAGTGACTAAATGTGAAAGCTAAACTTTTCTGCAGCTAGCCTACTATATAAAACTTTGCTTTAATGTTGATTAGTGAACTAATAGGTAAATTTAGGTATAACAACCATACAAATCATAAATTGTATTTACTATCAATATTGAAAGAGAATGAGAATAAACATTTTCACATTAATTGAAACTCATTTATTATAAGATGTGGAATAGAAGGGCTTTCAACTAATTTGTACTACATGGAAAACCTCAAATAATTTGCGAGAAAATGTAAATCTCTATAAAAAGATTTAAAGGTATTTTGGGTCTGTTGTGGAAAGACCATAAACATTCGGCTCTGGGGCCTCATAAAAAATAGGGTTGAAAGTTGAAGAAAAAATTCAACTTTTTCAATAAAATTGAAAATTTATAAAAAAATATTTTTCCCGAATATTACTTTGCTCCAATTGAAAGGCGGGCCGCAACTTCTGCTTGCTGTCGTGGGTTCGAATCCTGCTCCTCCGTCTGGCATCTATGTGTAATCATTCACCTCATTACACACGCACAAGTCTCGGACTTATGTGGGCATCATCAGCAATAAAAAAAATGTGTACTAAAATGGATGGAATTCTTATAAAAATAAAGGTTAGGATGAGAATTATTTATGTATTAAGAGCGTGAAGCGCGACTTTATCGCTCGAGCCAAAACATTTACTGCGCGACGCGTAGCGGAGCACAGTAATTTTGCGAGAGCGATAAAGAAGCTTCACGCGCGAATTGCATACAATATTTTTCCTAAAACTGCAGTTCTGGATTCCAACACAATAAAAGCTTGTAGTTTGTATTATCACAGACCATGCGTGGATTTGGTTAGTGTACGCCATTGTTGAGGTTATGTGAATTTCATGGATTCTGTGATCCACCAATGAGAAAGCATCAAAATCAAAACAGAAGCATAATGAAAACAGCTGGAGAGCGTAAAGTACTTTACTGCTTGCTGAGCAGTAAAGAGGTATTTTACAATTAGTTTTCAGTACGTAAAGAACTACTTCACGAGCAGTTGTAGGAAAAATTCTATTAGTTCTTCATTATTTTTTATCCAACCAATATTTTTCCCAAAATAATTTAAAATCATCGTCATTTTTCTCCCAATAAAAGTTAAACAAAATGCGAGCAAAAAAGTAACCAGCGATGACGTCAGCGAGCAGTAAAGTAAATTACTGCTCACTCTTCTGTAAACAGCTGTTTTATGATTATTAGTCTTCAGCATATAATCTTGTCAAGAAAGTGGAGGGAGCATAACGTATACCGCCAATGTTAAAAAGTGTAACTAGAAATGGAAGCAATCAAGGCCCCACTGCATGGGATCTGACGTCATTCGCGACTATATCACCGCAAATTACAAATTAAGTAGCCTAGATAGATTCCAAGATTCCACTTTTTAGTCAGTTCAAATGTTTGAACTACGCTCATAATTTGTGGAAAACGATTCGCTTCTCGAAATGAGTTTTTTAAAACTTCAAGATTTAGCAGTCGTATTGATCACTTCAACGCTAATTTATGGCTTCAACCTACGAAGTGTAGAATTGCGGTCATCTTGAAAGACAGCCATGGTAGAGTTCATTGATCATATATATATACAGTATATTATATAACAACTACAACAATATTGGTTTATATGTATAGTGGAGTCGAAGCTACATGATCGTTGGCAACACTTTCCTGACTTTAGACTTGCTACACTTTCTTATACCGTCATGATATACAGTAGAAACAATTAGTCTGGGCGCACGGCCGTTTGGTAGTCAGCCATGGCGAGGGGAGTGTTTATCGCTCATTTTAAAAAACATGTGGCCCGTGCGCCGTTGCAGATGTCTTCAAGGTCAACTAGTCAACTTTTAACAGGACGGCTAGTAGTGAAACCAGAGCCACGCGCCCAGACTAATTGTTCCTACTGTAGACATGGACTCAGAGATGAAGCACATCGCACGGCTCTGTATGCAAAGGGAGTGACAAGTTCTGGTATAAATCTGTTTAATCTTTTAAACAGACCACTCTTCCACTTGAAAAATTTTAAACTTATTTGAAAGCAGAGTTAGAAGCAAATTGTTTTTATTCAAAACAGGTATTCATTAATTATTTTAGTCACAGTGATTATTCTTGAATGCACATTCCACATATATTCCACAAATATGTAAGCACAAATTTCTGACAAAAATCGAAAAAAACTATTTTTTTATGATTTATCTACTCAAAATAATAAATTGTGTTAATTATGACTTTGAAAATATGACAAGTCCATATACACCTTTGAGAGGTGGTCAGTGGCCGCTTGATAAATCTAAATCCAATCTAATCATGAAACTAGTTCTTTAAAAGCAGTTGTAGGAAAATTAATTTTTAATTTTGTGCAGGCGACAGCATCGGCAATAAGTGCAGCGTTTCGTACGCCAGAAGTGAAGGAGCTGTTTTCCAAGCAGCTGCAGCCTGAGCAGCTCAAGCAGCGCATCCAGCAGCTGGACAGAGATGTTAAACTGCAACACCTTGATGCGGCAACTGCCAAACGAAAAAAGGTCTCATTTCATGTCTATTATAACATTAGTCTATCTGTCTTAGTTATAGAGTAGTTCTAAGAGGTTAGAAATTAATTTCATAACAGCTGACCTCATTCTATAGCACCCATTGTACAGAGTGACTGTCAAGTCATGCACATCAGAAGTTAATGGAATGATAAAAAAGTAGCCAAATATATTTTCACAAACATTAATTACTAGTAGTTCTATGAACAGTAGACCTCACGCCCAAGAATAAGGGTGCTTGAGCAGTGCAACGTACTCGATGTACAGTGGAAACAATTACTCTGGGTGCACGGCTCTCACACTAGGCTCTGTCACTACTGGCCGTCCTGTAAAAGTTGGTTCGCTCACTCCACTGCTTTCCACGGCTCCACTGACGGCTGAAATGGTGACCTTGAAGATAAATGTTTTTAGAAATGAGCGATAAACACTCCCCTCTCCACCCCGCGCCTTCGCTGACTACCAAACGGCCGCGCGCCCAGACTAATTGTTTCTACTGTACTCAATGGGGTAATCACCATCGCAAAATTGAACACAGTCATCAGACTTAACCATTGATTCAATTCACATAGTCTATTTCATGTATGTTTTTCACAAAATGTCACTCTGTATCACATCAACAAGGCTGTGTTTTTAATTTGCGAGACAGCTGATTGCTCCAGTTAGGTTTTAGATGTCAAATGGATTTTTTTTCAATTATTTATTTCACTGCAAGCATTTACATTCCAATAAACATAAAATAAATTAAACAGTAAAATATTGTACACGATAAAAACAAAATATAACAACAGTGCATCCCTCATTAGGTTCAACCTGTCTGGAGGGATGGCTCGCACTCTAAATAAGCTACAAAATAATTATTATAAAAGTGATAGAAAACATAAATAATAGGCCAACAATCTTGACATGACCAATGATGTAACAAATTTATAGCAGTAAATGGCAGTAATAATAATTATAGAATAGTAAATAATACATATAGCATATAATACAAAAAACCGACAATACAAAGAGATTGGCTCTCAAGTATTACTTTGCTGGTGAAAGCAATGGAGCTTCTTTTTAAACAGGCTGAAGGTGGGCCTTAATTACACATAATTAGTTTATAGTTTAGTCATAATTAGTTTATAAACAATATTAATTAAATTTGTTTATGATTTACATGGTAATCACTTGTTATCATACTTAATTGAAATATTAGAAATTCAATAAGCACTTTATTCATATGAATAAGGCTCAACCAGATGAATAACCAGATGTTACAGCCCGAAGGTTTTATATGAATCTGATTCCAGTTGCATATGACGAAGAAGCTCATTTTAAAAATCATATTTTCCGTTGGAAGGCCTAGGTGCCTTTCCTTTTTTCCTTAGGATTATCCTTCAAATGCAACAAAATTTAAAAAAACCTTATACATAATTTGTAATGGTTTAACTTTGAAGTCTTTGTGAAAGATTCGTTTCTCTGTTATGATATAAATTTTGTAAATTTTCAGTGATGATATAATTGTATTTGAAGGACTCCATTTTGTAAAAATAAACATTAACATCAATAATGATATTAACCAAAATCTTGATGTACATGATTATAATACAAGAAGCCGAGGAGATTATCACTTGGTGAGTCACAATAGTAGCTTATTCAAACAAAAACCTAGTTATATTGGTAGGAAATTCTACAACAAGCTACCGCAGTTTTTAAAGAGTCTTGTAAATATAGAAATATTTAAAAAACAATTGAAAAAATATTTAGTTGATAAAGCTTTTCATAGTGTACTAGAGTTCCTTTCACATCAAAATTAATCCTTACCTCAACTAATTGATATAGTAATTATGGTATCTAGTGTATAATATTGTTGATCTGACTTGTCTTGTACTCCTTAACTGGAGTCTCCAAGACGTAATCTAAAAAAAAAATTAAATAAATAAAAAAATAATAGCAATTGCTATTACTTAATCGAGAGTTGTCTGTTATTCTGGTGTGGTGCTGACAGGTGGAAATTCTAACAACTTTGCGGCAAATGGGCGAGAAGTTGTCGGCAGCCGATCTGCACCTCATTGCTGACGTCAGCAGAGAAAAAGAAGCGACCATCGCAGCTTCCGCTGGACCACATCACGGATTTCTACACATTTCAAATCAGACAGGTAAAATAAAGACTAATCTTCTTGGTATTGGTGATGATATTGTGGTAGATATCTATAATGAATATAACCAAGTTCGCTGATAGTGTAAAAAATTTCTCCAACGTTGCATTTTCATCTACAGAAACAGCACTGTTAGGACATGGTACTAAATCCAACAGTCACAGTATACTAGGAAGCAAATAAGCAGAAATTCTAGCCGGCTGCATTGATAGGAATTGGAGAGTTGCACAGAATCGTATTTTGACCAACAGATGTGCTGACATAATTTTACGAGAACATGGACAACAAGTTTTACCAAATATCCTACTAACAGAAAACATCGTGAAGCAGATTAAGAAGAAAGTAAAAGACAACGACTTCATGATATTAAAAGCTGACAAAGGAGGCACCACAGTTATATTAGAGAAAACTGAATACATAGGTAAAATTAGCGAATTAATTTCAGATAATACTTCCATTTACTTACAATACTTACATCATTTACTTCAAACTATTAATGTATCTATTGACGGTTTCATAGTTAAGGTTGAGAATATCAATTTATCTATATTATATTTCTTTATTTAGATACATTTTATTGTTTATACTACATCTTATTTCAATTCTTTATATTAATTCGTTTATTTTTTATATCATGTTGTACGATTTTGAACTCACTGCTGGCGAACAAGTTCGCTTATGCCAGTAGTGCCACAGTATGTGAATGTAACATCTATGAAGTGTAGATATTGTATTGTTTTTTGTGGCAAATAAATCATTCATTCATTGAGATTAACTCCAATCCAACTAATAACATTAATAAATTAGTTAAAAGTAAGCTGGCAGGTATCACTAAGTTAATTGATAAGTGGGAAATCAAATATTTAACAGTTATGAACCCATACCCACCCAGATTATTTGGTCAGCCCAAACTTCACAAGAATAATATTCCGATAAGACCAGTAGTGTAATTTATTAATTCTTCATTTCTAGATTGGCCCACAAACTCAATAGTAACTTTAGATCGTTAATGTGTTTCCAACCAAAATTTGGTATCAAAACTTCATCGGAGTTAGTCAATAAAAACAAAAATATTCCTGTTCATTCATCTTATAAACTTTTCTCTTTTGATGTAACTAATATTTTCTCAGTTGAAAAAAGCCTCAACAGAACTGAAGATCATGGAAACTACAATTAACGATACTATTATTAGAAATGAGTTGTTAGGATTGATGAAGTTATGTACTGAATATAATAATTTCATGTTTGTGAAATAAATTGTATGAACAGAAAGATGGGTTAGTGATGAGCTCACCACTCTCACCACTACTAGCTGAATTATTTATGGATAACCTTGAAGATTGAAATTTTTTGAAAATAATCAATTCAAGGATAGGATATTAAGGCATTATGTTTTATTTCATATTGATTACTGTTTACTTATGTATAACATAAAATAAATAAATTTGATTTGATTGAAGGATTGTTTATTGGTTTAGTTATGTAGATGATATTATTTGTTTGTGGAAGGGTATTAATAGGCAATTAGATACCGTAATTTTCTCTGCTATTTGAGTAGTTTACTCCATACGATTAAATTTACCAAAGAGTTAGAAGAAAATAGGGTTTTAAATTTTCTTAGATCATAGCACAGTAGCCCACGATTTTTCTATTTTTAGAAAAGCAACTCATACTGATGTAATCATACCTCATTACTCATGTCACCCTATATCCCACAAACTTGCAGATTTCAATAGTATGATTTGTAAAGCTTTAACTATCCTCATGAGCAAGCATCACTTTGAAAAATATATTAGTTTTATTAAACAGATAGCGATCGCAAATGGATATGAGGAGATCATTATTGGCAAAATTTTAAATAAAATAGGAGACTGGAGAGAGAGCATGGATAACGGCACTTCATCTTGGCCCAGTATTTGATAAATTAGGAAAAGAATTAAAAAACAAAAACGGTTTTGATGTAGCTTTTCAAACAAACCCTATTTTAAAGAGTTTGGATGTAGTAAAGATAAAATTGATTTCTGGGATAAAAGTGGAGTTTATAAATTGAATTGCGGTGATTGTAATGACTGTTATGCGGACAGGCCAGTAGAAGTTTCAAACGTAGAATAAATGAACATATCAGGGATTGGAAAACCCAAAAAGGAGACTAAAATTTTGCAGAGCATCTCATTACTAAGTGGGTTAAGTGGAAGAGGGGGCTCTTATGCCTCAACTTCGCCCACAGCACGTTTATTACTTGTAAAGTGCACAAATAAAAGTCATTTATCTATCTATCTATCTATCTACTAATGGACACGAGTTCAAGGCCAAAGAAAATGTTGAATTTCTACATTTGATGGGCAAAGACAGACTATTGAACATTTTAGAAACTTTGGAGATAACTAGGTTGGTAAAAAACGATTCCAATACTAGTTTAAACGATCAAATTTATTCCAACCAATTCAATACAACTAACTTGCATTCATCATAACTCTGGCCTACATTTTAATAACGGTACTTTTTTGTTTTTCTCGGTTGACTTTTGACTGCATTTCAGTGAGCTTCAATTTTTTAATTTGAATTTTTTTTGATTCTAGCCTACTTTTGTATTGTCTTGTTTGTTGCTTTCTATGTGTTCACGGTTTTTGGTTCTTGATTTTGACACTTATTCTTGTTTGTTGCTCCTCACACCAGTGGGCGTGACTTGTTATGGCCTTCAGCCAATCACAGACCTTCAATGAAGTTCAGCCTATCAGAGGAACTTTCTCCCTCAGCCAATAGTATTTTTCTATATTTTAGTATATATTAAGCTACTCTGTACTTTAGTTTTAGTTTGATATTGATGTAACAACCGAAACTAGTATCTCACGGTTTTCTATAAATGTGGTTGTAACAACTTCAAGTCTTATTAATTATATATTAAACTACTCTTTATTTAGGTTTCAGTTAATTTTGGTTGAAAATGGCGTGATAATCGAAACTATGAACTTTCGTGTGTTAATATGAATATGAAAGCATGTCACAGCTGTAGAAATTCCGCTCATATAGGTAGACAAGATCGGCGCGTTTTTCTGCCCTTATGGGATCGCCCTGAGAACTCGCTTTGTTTGGTCAATGATAATCTATATCAGGATCGAGCTCTTGGATAGTCCTATGTATCGGTTTATTTTTCTTAGGACATTGATTCCAGATTAAGTTCAATTTTTCTCCGTCTTTGTTCATCAAAATATTATCATTTGTAAACAGAATTTATTAATTTCGAATTCCTCTAATTGCTATTAGTTTATACTGAAGACTTCCGCAATGGCGGATATTGACAACAGCATTGAACAGCTGATGGGAATTGATGAATGCTACTGTACAAAAATATCAGTCACCACCGGGAATCGAACCACGGACCTCTCAATTGCCGGTTGAGCGCCCTTAACCACTAGACCATGGAGACCTTTCTGCACAGCAGCATTCATTTTCAACTTGGCCATATCGGCTCGTATCTCACAAGTTAGTTTGAAATGACTGACAATTGAATAAACTGACAAATATACATAAACAGAATTTATTAATTTCGAATTCCTTTAATTGCTATTACTCTATACTGAAGACTTTCGCAATGGCGGATATTGACAACAGCATTGAACAGCTGATGGGAATCGATTATCATTTGTTTCTGTCATTTGTGAATTAAGCGAGTTTAATTTATATTCTCGATTTTTAGATGTTGGAGAGAAAGCATTGGATCTAGCCCGGTTGGAGGTCAAGGCGCTGGAGACACCGTGATATACTCATCACAGCTACAAATTTAAATAGATGAATTGGGAAGTGAGATGAAAAAACATTGAAGCAAGAAAATACAACAGAGGATGCAATTTTGAGTGATGGGATATTTTTTCATACATTTTAAAATATAATGTATATAATTTTAAATATATTTTTCACAATGTAAAAATATTATCAAAAGATTATTGTTCGTTTTGATAATCTCTATATATTACTAGCTGACCCGACGCGTCTTGTTGCGATCTCATTAAAAATTCTCCTTGATTTTATTATTCTCCACCTCTCACTGAGGCTACATTTCAAATTTCTAGCTGCATTGGGTGACAGATGTTGTCAACCCGGCATAATTTTCTTCATAACCAGTGATATGTTTCCATGACTGCAAGGCTCCGACTACACGGTGCAATCACTGCTGGCTGATGTAGACCATGTCAGAGCAAATACATAAGCTAGCTACGACGACTTGCAGACAATATTCGCCGAGTCATTGCTGATATACGGCTTGTTTTTATTTTTTTCCATATTTACATTTAATTCAATTGGTTTAGTTTTAACTTTCTTAGTAATGGCGAAGGTGATATTGTGGAAGGTATCCATAATGAATAATAAGACGAAATTGTCACAACCACATTTATTAAAACTTCGAGAAACTAGTTTCGGTTGTTACACCATTATCAATCTCAATCAAACAGTTTGATTGAGATTGATAATGGTGTAACAACCGAAACTAGTTTCTCGAAGTTTTAATAAATGTGGTTGTGACAATTTCGTCTTATTATTCATTATGGTTTAGTTTTCGTTCGTAAACATTATTTAATGATTTTACTTAGTTTAGAATTAATTATTGTTACAATTTTTAACTTAATTTACTTTAAGTTTAAAAAATTATGAAATTTTTTTTTTGGTTTATACCAAGCACAAAAGTGCTTGAAAATTGGACCTCACGTTTCGACTAAGTACAAGCTAGCCGCGGCAGCCTGTCTGATAATATATTCAAATCAAATGGCAGAACATTATCTGTCAAATGAAGCCAATTCAATTGCATTGCTTCAATTTGTTAGTTTTTAGATGTCTTTTTAAGTTCTATACCTTTAAAAAACAACCCCTTAACGTTTTCGCCATTGCTAGTCACTGTTGGGTTGAGTAGAGTCATTATATTAAAATAAAAACTTAGAAAACACTAAAGTGGAAATTATGACTCACGTTATGGCGTGACGGCCGTTTCACTCTGATGTTAAGAGCATCGTCAGACGACCCACAGTACACTGATTTAAGGTATGAGTTTGAGGGTTTGAGAACCCACGCCATAACGTGAGTCATAATATCCACTTAAAAGTGTTTTTCAAGTTTTTATTATATTAGTGGAAACAAGATAGATCTTACCATCATTCATTATATTCATTAAATAAATTCTAATTCATCTAATCATTAGTGTAGTGTGTACTTTTGTGTGTATTTATGTAAATAAATTTAATCAATTTTTTCATTTTCAATTTTCTACCCAATTATTGTGATTCACCCATTCTGATCCGTAACAAATAGCAAGTGGAAAATCCCACCTTCCTTGGTGGCATTTCGGTTCGTATTTTCGCTCCCAAAGGCTATCTTCATCAGCTGTGATGTGTCAAGATTTGTAGGATTGAGATTGAACAGCCATTGGTTTGAAGGAAAATTCAATTACTCCGCAATACTGCAATATAAAATTAAATTCTCTACTGTACAAAAAATTACATAGCTTAGAACAGCGGTCTCCAAAATTTCCAGTCTCAGGGCCAAATTATTACTCCAGTAAGTTCCGACGGCCTGAAACGTTTTCATTTTTATACTATAGTGGCGTAACTCAATGTTCAGTCTGTTCGGACTCCTATAGTGTAGTGTGGAGGGTATACTAGGCACAATAAATTGTAAATTGAAGGTAGAGAACTGTTTGTCAAAAATTGTTATTCAAGGCTTATTAAAATTTCAAAATTTACTCGGTCTTTGGATGGATCTGTCCCTCTGATACCCACATAGCCACGCCTATGACAATAATTATCTATATATTCTGGTACAGTCACCGAGTATGCACCCTGAACAATCTTGCTAATTTTGATAGTTTAATTATGCATTGGGAGCGCAGTAATTTTGCGAGAGCGATAAAGAAGCTTCACGCGCGAATTACATACAATATTTTTCCTACAGCTGCAGTTCTGGATTGCAACACAATAAAAGCTTGTAGTTTGTAACATCATAGACCGTGCGCGGATTTGGTTAGCGTGCGCCATTGTTGAGGTTATGAGAATTTCACAGATTCCGTGATCCACCAATGAGAAGACATCAAAATCAAAATAGAAGCGTAAAGAAAACAGCTGGCGAGCGTAAAGTACTTTACCGCTCGCGGAGCAGTAAAGAGGTATTTTACAATTAGTTTTCAGTGCGTAAAGAGCTACTTTACGAGCAGTTGTAGGAAATAGTTATTTATGTATTAAGAGCATGAAGCGCGACTTTATTGCTTGAGCCAAAACATTTACTGCGCGACGCACAGTGGAGCGCAGTAATTTTGTGAGAGCAATAAAGAAGCTTCACGTGTGAAATACATACAATATTTTCCCTACAACTGCAGTTCTGGATTGCAACACAATAAAAGTTTGTAGTTTGTAACATCACAGACCGTGCGCGGATTTGGTTAGCGTTCGACTTTTTTGAGGTTATGTGAATCTCACGGATTCCATGATCCACCAATGAGAAGACATCAAAATCAAAACAGAAGCGTAAAGAAAACAGCTGGCGAGCGTAAAGTACTTTACCGCTTGTGGAGCAGTAAAGAGGTATTTTACAATTAGATTTCAGTACATAAAGAACTACTTTACGATCAGCTGTAGGAAAAATATATTTTTGGGTTTCTTGTTCAATACCCTGATGCTCTGCATTGTTAATAATTTTATATTGACTATTTATTCAAAGGCATTTGAAGATGATGAGTCTCTATGACTCAAAAACGTTTGGCCTGAGTGAGTAGAAATATTATTTATTCTCAATTAAAATTGACTGCAAGTCATTAAATTTACAATAAAAATTCAACTAAAAATATAATTAAAAATAATAATGTATGGTGCGGTACGGTATTAAAAATATACATGTGGAACGGCAGTGAACATGATAATCTTGACTTTAACCTTTGACCTTGAACAGTGACCTTGACAAAAGGCAAGTGTGTGACCTGCTTTCAATAATCCTCACCTCTTAGTCCTAAAAAATTGTTAGCACTGTTTCCTTATGAGAAAATGCTGCCAAGCGTTAAATAGTGAATAGCTAACCTAACTCATTATAATGTTATATACTTAGTAACTTATATATTCGGTACGCTATATTATGTTATATATTTATGTAACTAATAAAAACTGTTACAAATGCGTTTTACAATAAAACTACTGAAGTACTGTTATCATTTGCCCAGCCTATGCTGGATAGAAAGTGCCTATTAGTGCTTATAGGCTATTTGTTAGCCATCATTAGGCTATTTGTCAGAGTGTGTTGTTCTAAAATTATAATTCCGGCATGACCTCTAAATGTTTATAATCTCTTGAGTACGGCTGGCATTATCAGCAATTAATTTAGGCTATTACGGTTAGACTAGTCTATATAAGTTTATTGTTATTGGCATCCGGAACTTAGTGGATTTTGTAGCTGTACCGTACTGGAGCGCTACTTCCTTACCATGTTTCTTCTTATTCTCTTTTTCCTCCTCCTCCTCCTCCTTCTCCTTTTCCTCCTCCTTCTCCTCCTCCTTCTCCTTTCCCTCCTTATTCTCCTCCTTCTACTCCTCCTCCTCATCCTCCTCCTTCTCCTTTCCCTCCTTATTCTCCTCCTTCTACTCCTTCTCCTCCTTTTTCTCCTCATTCTCCTCCTTCTACTCCTCCTCCTCCTCCTTTTCCTTCTCCTTCTACTACTCCTCCTCCTCCTTCTTCTCATCCTCCTCCTTCTCCTTTTCCTACTCATTCTCCTCCTCCTCCTTTTCCTTCTCCTTCTACTCCTCCTCCTCCTCCTTCTCATCCTCCTCCCCCTCATCCTCCTCCTTTTCCTACTCATTCTCCTCCTCCTCCTCCTCCTCCCTTTTTTTTTCTTCTTCATTTTCTTCACATTCTTCCTATCCTCCTTCAAACCCTTTCAGGCTATTATTACGAACCGGGCAGGGCCTTATTGAAATCGTGCCGATGTCCGTCCGTCTATCTGTGCTATATTGCTTGAAAGGAAGATTCTACACTCTTGAAATTTGGTATATAGCGTCCTCATTGCTGAAGTGAGATCGCTGTTCATTTTGGAGTTGGATGTCGAATAGAAAAATAACTATGAGGCGATGTAAAGCAGATCGCCACTATAGGCTCTAGAATAGTTTTGGCTTGTGAAAATCAAAACATCGTACAGCTGGTTCAATTTAAATAAAATATAATAAAATTGAAGAATATTACGACGGTTGCTGCTTAGCGCAATCATCCACTATATTTTAACAGAGCAAGTTTTGCTGTTTGAGATTGTGTTGAAATTTTTTCTCAAATTGTTTTTAAATCTGTGATGTTTTTCATGACGAAATATTAATGAACAATCTAATATTAAACAAGTTAGTTTGAAGTGACTGACAATTGAATAAACTGACAAATATACAGAAACAGAATTTATTAATTTCGAATTCCTTTAATTGCTATTACTTTATACTGAAGACTTCCGCAATGGCGGATATTGACAACAGCATTGAACAGCTGATGGGAATCGATGAATGCTACTGTACAAAGGGGGTTCTAATGCTACTGTATTAAGGGCGCTCAACCGGCAATTGAGAGGTCCGTGGTTCGATTCCCGGTGGTGACTGATATTTTTGTACAGTAGCATTCATCGATTCCCATCAGCTGTTCAATGCTATTGTCAATATCCGCCATTGCGGAAGTCTTCAGTATAAAGTAATAGCAATTAAAGGAATTCGAAATTAATAAATTCTGTTTCTAATATTAAAACTGACACTGTATTTCTTTAGAGGCAGAAGAAGCTTCTTTTCAGAAGTAAAATGCATCTCTCAAGCATCTCCAATATAAGTGAGTAAAACATTAGATAAAAGTGACAATATAGTGTCAGATTTGATATAAGATTATTTTTAAATCGTTGAAGAAAAAACAGAGAAAATATTGAAGCATGATATATTTTGAGATCTTTTAAACTAGAAGAAGAAGAAACAAAACTCTTTTTCAAGAACAGCCGAAGTGCATTTTTTGTGAATTGGGAAGCATAATGATGTGCATGGAAATCAAAGCATTTAAATGGTACACATGCCGACGACGACATGCCTATCATCACAACTGATAATAATAATAATTTTATGTAAATTTGTCAGGTCCATGGATACTCTGTTGTATCAGTTCATTTTGCCCAGCTTTAGAGTATTGTCAACAGATAACACAGCTGTTTATTATAATTTTAAAGTAGGCCTATACATTATCCAACTATAGTAATAATAGTGTGTGGTATATACGATCTATATATCTCGTATATATATATAACTACAGTTATGATATTCTGTGATATATACATATTATATATTTATAGGCTATACTAGCCATTGTACCCGTCCTTTGTACGGATTATTTTTAGAAATAAGACATAAGTTACATATCATTTAACAAAACATTTACAATTACATTTTGTTTTGATAGCATTTACAAGGAAAAAAATAACATTTTGAATAATTCAAATATCAATATGCTAGTAAATATTTACATATTTCCAGCTGAGCATTTCCAACTTAGAACGTAAACAATTCAGTGACAGTTAGAGAGAATATTTGAGAAAAGCTGATTGATATATCATGATAAATAACGTGATTTGTTCTTATGTGGTAATAAAACTTAGAAGAAATTAATTTATCCAAAATCGCACAATTCTTGGTTTCTAAACGTTTATTATTCATTATAAACTTAAAAAACACTTTTAAATGGAAATTGACTCACGTTATGGCGTGACGGCCGTTTCGCTCTGTTGTCTAGAGCATCATCAGACGACCCACAGTACACTCACTATGGAGTGTGGAGTGTACTGTGGGTCGTCTGATGATGCTCTAGACAACAGAGCGAAACGGCCGTCACGCCATAACGTGAGTCAATTTCCATTTAAAAGTGTTTTTTAAGTTTATAATACATATTAGTGGAAACAAGATGGATCTTCAACATCACACGTTTATTATTCTGTTTAAAAAAAAGTTAATTTAGTTTTTTATAGCTAAAGACATTGTCAAAAAAGTTTTCAATACTGATAAATAACTTAAATCCCGGTTAGTGCTCTCGTTTTTCAGGAAAAGGCAGCGTAAAATGCCTTCGGGGCCATGACAGACAGACAGACAGAAATTGAGATCAGGTTTCGGCTTCTTTAATGTATAAAGCGTAAAAATAACCAAAAAATATATAATTCTAACAAATATACAGACAAAACTGTATTTTTATTTATATAGATAGATAGATAGATATATAATAATAATCCAAGTGCAATAATAATGTTATGTGTGTTGAGGAAGTGGTGTATTGCAGATCCCATACTAATAACATAGCGCGCAGTGCATCACTATATATATAACAACTCTGTTCACTTGAAAAGTGAAAGTAATATTTATATATTTTTGTTTTTGTTGTTGAGTTGACCGACGTGTAAAAGTGTTGTCGAATTGCACTGCCTGCTGTGTACAGGCTATAATTGGAGTTGCATATGTCAAGTGCAAGCAAGCACCAACTAATGCCCATACTATAGAGTGAAAGAAATCTACACAGCACAAACTACACTGTCATTACTTTTGGCTCCTTCCCCTTTCTCTCCTTCTCCTTCTTCTCCTCCTCCTTCATCTTCATCTCCTCCTCCTCCTCCTCCTTCTTCTTCATATTCGTCTCCTCCTTCTCCTCCTACTTCTTCATCTTTGTCTCCTCCTCCTCCTTCTCCTTCTCCTCCTCCTCCCTCTTCTCATCCTCCTTCTTCTCCTCCTCCTTCATCTTCATATCCTTTTCCTCCTTCTTCTTCATATTCGTCTCCTCCTTCTTCATCTTTGTCTCCTTCTCCTTCTCCTCCTCCTCCTCCTCCCTCTTCTCCTCCTCCTTCATCTTCATCTCCTCCTCCTCCTTCTTCTTCATATTCGTCTCCTCCTTCTCCTCCTCCTTCTTCATCTTTGTCTCCTTCTCCTTCTCCTCCTCCTCCCTCTTCTCCTCCTCCTTCATCTTCATCTCCTCCACCACCTCCTCCTTCTTCTTCATATTCGTCTCCTCCTTCTCCTCCTCCTCCTTCTTCATTTTGTCTCCTCCTCCTTCTCCTTCTCCTCCCTCTTCTCCTCCTCCTTCATCTTCATCACCTCTTCCTCCTCCTTCTTCCTCATATTCGTCTCCTCCTTCTTCATCTTCATCTCCTCCTTCTTCATCTTCATCTCCTCCTCCTCCTTCTTCTTCATATTCGTCTCCTCCTTCTCCTCCTCCTTCTTCATCTTTGTCTCCTTCTCCTCCTCCTCCTCCTCCCTCTTCTCCTCCTCCTTCATCTTCATCTCCTCCTCCTCCTCCTCCTCCTTCTTCTTCATATTCGTCTCCTCCTCCTTCTTCATCTTTGTCTCCTCCTCCTTCTCCTTCTCCTCCTCCTCCCTCTTCTCCTCCTCCTTCATCTTCATCTCCTCCTCCTCCTTCTTCTTCATATTCGTCTCCTCCTTCTCCTCCTCCTTCTTCATTTTGTCTCCTCCTCCTTCTCCTTCTCCTCCCTCTTCTCCTCCTCCTTCATCTTCATCTCCTCTTCCTCCTCCTTCTTCTTCATATTCGTCTCCTCCTTCTTCATCTTTGTCTCCTCCTCCTTCTCCTTCTCCTCCTCCTCCTCCCTCTTCTCCTCCTTCTTCTCCTCCTCCTTCATCTTCATCTCCTCCTCCTCCTCCTTCATATTCGTTCCTCCTTCTCCTCCTCCTTCTTCATCTTTGTCACCTCCTCCTTCTCCTCCTCCTCCCTCTTCTCCTCCTCCTTATCCTCCTCCTCCTTCATCTTCATCTCCTCCTCCTCCTCCTCCTCCTTCTTCTTCATATTCGTCTCCTCCTTCTCCTCCTCCTTCTTCATCTTTGTCTCCTCCTCCTTCTTCTTCTCCTCCTCCTCCCTCTTCTACTCCTCCTTCTTCTCCTCCTCCTTCATCTTCATCTCCACTTCCTCCTTCTTCTTCATATTCGTCTCCTCCTTCTTCATCTTTGTCTCCTCCTCCTTCTCCTCCTCCTTCTCCTCCTCCTCCACCTCCCTCTTCTCCTCCTCCCTCTTCTCCTATTCCTTCATCTTCATCTTCTCCTCCTTCTTCTTCATATTCGTCTCCTCCTTCTCCTCCTCCTCCTTCTTCATCTTTGTCTCCTCCTCCTTCTCCTTCTCCTTCTCCTCCCTCTTCTCCTCCTCCTTTTCTTCATCTCCTCCTCCTCCTTCATATTCGTCTCCTCCTTCTCCTCCTCCTTCTTCATCTTTGTCTCCTCCTCCTTCTCCTCCTCCCTCTTCTCCTCCTCCTTCTTCTCCTCCCTCTTCTCCTCCTCCTTCTCCTCCTCCTTCATCTTCATCTCCTCCTCCTCCTCCTTATCCTCCTACTTCCCCTTCTGTCTTCTATCCTCTTTCTCTTCTTCCTCTCTCTCATTCTCCTTTTTCTTCTCCTTTTTCCTTTTTCTTCCTCTTTTTTCTTCTTTCCTTCTCCTGTCTACTCATTCTCATTCATATCTTCCTCCTGTTCCTTTTCCTTCTTCGATTTATAATCTCCTTCATTATCCTTTTCATCTTCTTAATCTACTGCTGACTTCTTTTCCTCATTCCTCCGTTATCTACTACTTTACCTACTACTCCTGTCTTCTCGCCCCCTTTCTCCTTTATTCTTCTTCTCGTTTATCCTCCTCCTCGTCATTTTCTTCTTTTTCCTTCTCTTCCATCTACTTCTCATTCTCCTTAATCCTCCTTCTTCTATTTCTTCTTCTGCATTCCATCTCTCTTCCTCTTCATCCTCCTCCTCCTCCTCCTCCTCAAACTCTTCCTACTCCTGTCTTCTCATCCCTTTTCTCCTTTATTTTTCTTCTTTTTCCTCCTCCTCCTCCTCTTCAACTTCTTCTTCTTTCTTCTCTTTCATCTACTTCTCATTCTCCTTAATCCTCCTCCTTCTTCTTTTTCTTCTCCTGCTTCCCATCTCTCTCCTCCTACTCCTCAACCCCCTCTTTATCATCCTCCTCCTCCTCAAACTCCTCTTTTTCTACCTCCTCCACTTCCACCTCCTCCTACTTCCTCTTCTTCTCTTCCTAATTTTCCTTCTTCTCCTTCTTCTTCTTTTCCTTCTTCATCTTCTCTTGTCTTCTTCTTCTTTTCCTAATTCTCTTTCATCCATCTCCTCCTCCTCCTCCTCCTCTTCCTCCTCTTCCTCCTTCATTTCCTTGTTCTTCTTCTACTTTTTCTTCTTGCTCCTTCTTCCAACTCCTACTTTTCAACATCTTCCTATATCTGCCTGTTGATTTCTACTGACAAACATTGAGTGGTCCGCAAAAATGGCATTCTTTTTTTTTTTTTTTTTTGAGGATGAAGCCCACATAGGTCTGAGACCTGTGCGTGGGTAATGAGTTGGATGATGGTGATTTATGAGTTGATGATTCATCAGTTTTAGGTGGGTTCCGAACCACCGAACCACCGCCGCAAGAGACCAAAGAAGATTCGGTATTCAACAAGTCTTCAGAAACAATTTTTACAAAAGCGGTGTGTCTGGAATCGCTAAAAATATGGTTTGGAGGGACTATTTTCAAAAACTATCTGGGAGAGTACTCCCGAACCCCCTTTACAAATGAAATTTTCAAGTACAGTACTATGCATTAACTTAATCAGGAGAGGGTGGATCGAAAATATCAAAGAGGAGGGATCAAAAATAGCAAAGTGGGGGGATCTAAATAGCTATTTTCAAAAAAACATTCAGGGGGAGTACCCCCGAACCACCTTTACAAATGAAATTTTCAAGTAGAGTACTATGCATTAACCCAATCAGAAGAGGGGGATCAAAAATAGCAAAGTGGGGGGATCTAAATGGCTATTTTCAAAAAAATTCAGGGGGAGTACTCCCGAACCCCTTTACAAATGAAATTTTCAAGTACAGTACTATGCATTAACACAATCAGGAGAGGGTGGGGGGATCAAAAATAGCAAAGTGAAAAAAATGACACTGTTCTCTGCTGTAAAATCACTTCCCGGTGGTTCGGAACCCACCTAAAACTGTAGGTCCAGCTCATCAATCATCATCATCCAACTCATTACTCACGCACAGGTCTCAGACCTATGTGGGCTTCATCCTCAAAAAAAAGAATAAAATTTTCCTGCTTTCAAGTTTGTCTACTCAAACAATACTTTTTTCTACAACTGCTTGTAAAGTAGTTCTTTACATACTGAAAACTAATTGTAAAATACCTCTTTACTGCTCCTCAAGCGGTAAAGTACTTTACGCTCGCCAGCTGTTTTCTTTATGCTTCTGTTTTGATTTCAATGTCTTCTCATTGGTAGATCACAGAATCTGTGAAATTTTCATAACCTCAACAATGGCGCATGCTAACCAAATCCGTGTACGGTCTGTGATGTTACAAACTACAAGCTTCTATTGTATTGGAATCCAGAACTGCAGTTGTAGGAGAAAATATTGTATGTTATTCGTGCGTGAAGCTTCTTTATCACTCTTGCAAAATTACTGCGCTCCACTTTTTGGCTTGAGCGATAAAGTCGCGCTTCATGTTCTTAATACTGTACATTAATAACTATTTCACCTCACTATATATAGGACGTAATGAGCTGTTTTTCGTGCGTCATATGGAAGCCGAAAGTGTTCGGTTTCCGACGAGGTCTGTAAACGTTTACCGCCCTAGGGTGGAAAAGAAAATGACCTTGAATGACAGCTGATCGTGTCCGATCACACAAATCATAGAGAGATGATCACATAATATTATGGTGATGAGCTATATATATTGTAGTATTCTATTTATAATATATTTTATAAATTATTGTTTCATAACTTGATATGTATTAATAATATAATAATAATAAAATAATATTTTTATTTCGCCAAAATACAAAAATACAAATATAAGAAAATTCACAATATAAAGTGCATAACACATTTTTGGCACAGCCAGCAAAGTAAATACTTGAGCGCTAGCTGTGAGTTCATTTAATAATATTACTAGTAAACATAGAAAGCTCATGAAATGAGAGAAATCAATAATGAATTTAAAGGTAAAGTAATAAAGATCTTAAAGTATCTCCATGAGGTGACAGAACTAAAAAACACACAATTATTATCCTTTCATTGTAAAACAATAAAAAAACACAGCAAAGAATATTCATTGAAATACAATTCAATAACATACTCTTTAAAAAAAAACCATATAATTCTTCCATAACTTAAGAACAGAAACAATCAAAATATTAAAACAAACCCATAATTACAAAAAGGACAATTATCCTGTTTATTTCGTAATTTTGATATCAAACAATAGAATACGATGATATTTTCATAACCTCAACAACATTGTATTCTTGCTAGTACCATAGCCTTAAAATTTCGCTTTCAAAATTGCCAACTTAACATTGTTCTTTTGTTTGTTTTTTGTGGTGTGGCGAAAAATAGCGTTCGCAACGCGGGCTCTCAAACGCTTCAAGTTCTCAACTTCTTCTCGAACATGAAAACCGCGATCTCGAGATGGCAAACACACATTTTTGGCCCTAGGTGCGAAACATACTATTAAACGGATGAATCACTTGAAATGTGGTTTGAAAGGTACTAGTTTTCAAAAATTTCTTGGGGGAGCATCCCTGAACCACCCTTTTATGAAAGACCTATTGTCTTAGATTCCTCAACCATCTCGTATTATTACAGGATATTGCTTGGAGAACCCCCTCCCTCCCCCCCCCCCTCCAGAATAAGAACAGTGGTCATCCCCCCTCTCCAGGTAGTGGTGGTAGTCCAGTGGTGTGGGAGTCCCCAGTTCGAGTCCCGATCCGTCTGCGTGTCCGGTCGGCGCTGGCGCTGAGACAGTTGTTCTGTGAGTGCCTATCAAACCAGTTGCAACCAGCGGAGTTGCAGAGCAGCCATTTGTTATAAAGCAGCCAAGGCGACCGCCTCTGTTGTCAGCTGACTGCTTCCAGTTCGATTCTTGTCTTCAGACTTCCATCTTCCTTCGTCACTTCTCCATCACTCACCATGAATAATCTACATCTCTTGTGAGTAGCCTGCTTGTCAATCAAAACAAAACCTTGATAGGGTGTTTACGATCTTTCTGCTGTTATAGGTGTATGGAAAGAGTAAATAGGTCAGATTTGAATATTGGGAAGTGAAAAAGCTGTTAGGTGTATAGAAAGAGTGAATCGACTAGATTTGAATATTGGGAAGTGATAGCCGTGAGCCGCAGCAGGTATCTGTTCAATCAGATTAGATAAGCAACGCTCTCCTGGGCCCTCTTTGTAGGGATGACTGATTGGATCGGCCAGCAGAGACTGTTCTCTGCTGTAAAATCACTTCCCAGTGGTTCGGAACCCACCTAAAGCCAAATCATCAATCACCATCATCCACGCACAGGTTTCAGACCGATATGTTTCATATTCATAAAAAAGATTCATGTAGGTCGTTGTTCAAGAGACGTAGTCTCCTCACTGTACTCACTTATACTCACTTGTACTCACTTGTCCTCACTGTACTCACTCCTCACTTATGTAGTATTAACATAACTTGGCAGCGTGTAGCAGATGGGACATGCTACATCTGAATCCAGCATACTGCTGCCAAGTTATATGAAAACTACTATACCTTGTATGAAGCTACTTAATATTAGAATAATAGTGATGATATAAACCAAAATCTTGATATACTTGTTCATGATACACGAAGCTGAGGAGATTATCTCTTGGTGAGTCACAATACGAGTAACTTATTTGAAGAAAATCCCATTTATATTGGTAGGAAATTCTACAAGCTACCGCAGTTTTAAAGAAGCAATGAACATTTTTAATATCTATATTATAATAATAATAATTTCTCTGGTTGTGAGTACAGCACTACCAGAGGTGTTTTTTCACGGTAAAAAAATTAACATTGCAGAAAATACAGTATGTATAAAAAGTCTTAAATTTAATATAGTGTTGCAATAAAAATGTTGTCATTTTCTCACAATAAAAAAAAATAAATACTGGATTTTGTGGCTCCCACTGTATAAAAAAAGTCTTAAAGATATAGAATTACGGTCTTTAAAAGTCAGTTGAATAATTATTTAGTTGATAGAGCTTTTTATAGTGAACAAGAGTTCCTTTCAGATCAAAATCAAGCCTCACCTCAACTAATTGGTATTGTGATTATGGTTAGTTTGAAATAACTGACAATAATATTTAACAAACTAATAAATATACAGAAACAGAATCTACTAATTTTAATTTCTCAAAGTGCTATTAATTAATTATACTGAAGACTTCCACAATGACGGATATTGACAACGGTATTGAATAGCTGATGGAAATCGATGAATGCTAGTGTACAAAAATGTCAGTCACCACCGGGAATCGAACCGCGGATCTGCCAATTGCAGACTATAGTGACCCTTCTGCACAGCAGCATTCATTTTAAACTTTGCCATATCGGCTCGTATCTCACAAGTTCGTTCAAAGTAACTGACAATTTAACAAACTGACAAATATACAGAAACAAAATTTATTAATTTCGAATTTCTCAAAGTACTCAGTGCTATTAATTTATACTGAAGACTTCCGCAATGGCGGATATTGACAACATCATTGAATAGCTGACGGAAATCGATGAATGCTACTGTAAAAAGTCTTCAGTATAAATTAATAGCACTGAAAAATTAGAAATTTCTAAAAATTAGAAATTCTGTAATTATGGGGGCGAATTCAGATTTTTTGTGGGAATATCAGCTGAGAAAAAAGTTTTCACCCCCATGAAAAAAACAAATACAGTAGTTTTCAGTGCTTGTTGAGAATTTCGGAAGAGATACATCCCCCCTTTATTCTCGCCTGTTACAGGTTCCTCCTGAAATACTCTGTACATGACCTTGAGGAATAGGGCGTATTTAAAAATAATAATGCTCGGTCAATGTTTAGGCAATAGATACTTATCAACCCGAAAATTTTTTAAGACGTTTTTCTCAAGTGTAAAGCAAATAAGTGCTGACAAGCAGATCGGCGTGGATTCTGTAACAGCGCTGTTCTTGCCCTTTCCACATTTTCTGGCGTTCTTATTGTTATAACCAAGACCTAACCATTTTTTGGTGCTCTTCTTATTATAACCAAGACTTAAATAACTCTTAAAGGACCCTGAGAACGCCAGAAAATGTGGAAAGGGCACAAATTCTGCGGTGTTACCGAATTCACTCCGATCAGCTACTCATTTGCTTTAGAAAATGTCTGTATCTATGATTTTCTACAATACGTTTTTGTTAATAGAATTTAATGGCGTACATTTCAATACATTTTTATGTAGATAAATGATTTATTACTTCAAAATTGAACGAGCATTTTAGAATTAAATTTTTATTAACCTGATGATATTAAATGTGATTAGTGAATTAAAATGACTACGTTTAATCCACGCAAATGGAACATAAATATTTTTTAAATTTTCAAATATGACCTATTTCTTACACTCTGTGTATATTCAACGTTGCACTCTAGCGTTTAAAACTATCATTGAGATTTTCTTTGCTAGAATAGTCATAAAATAGAATAAAAATATATAAGAAATAACATTATACTAATCAGAACTAACTAACTAGATAAAAAGTAATAGTAAAAAATTGTGATAGTAATAAGATTGAATGATTGTTAATTTAAATGCATGGTCTTAGAAAACCGATTGAATATCAGTTACAAATTATAAGTACAGTAAACGTTTTTACACTTGTAACAAAAACTAAAACTATTAAGATTTTATTTGCTAGTATAAAAAAAAGAAAAAAATATATTTGTGAAATAAGACTAACCAAAGTTAACTAAATGATTATAGGCTAAACTAGATAAAAATTAATAGTAAAAAGGTCTGTGATGTTTTCCATGACTAAATACTTGATGAGCAATCTAATATTAAAACTGACACTGTATTTCTATTTAAATTAGGTTTTTACTCACTTAGTAGTGTGAGTAAAAATCATAATTAAAAAATAAATTCAGTGTTAGTTTTGACATAAATTGTAAAAAATATGAGAGTGATGGAATAGTTGGAGATGATAAAAAATATAAGTAATAAATAATGATAAATGGGAAGTTATACCAGAGACAAAACCTCCAAGAGTTGGAACAAAATGGAGTGAAGAGAGAAAACCTGAATACGCACAAAAAATGAAAAGCTAGTGGGCAAACAAGAAGAACAAATCCAAAAAATGGACCTTTTTTACTCAGCGTCTTCCACTTTGGGGGTTTTACGTCTTATAATAATAATCATCATAAATAATGATAATAATAAAAACTATTATTATAATAATAATAATGAATAATAATAACAATAATAGTAATAGTAATAATAATAATAATAATAATAATAATAATAATAATAATAATAATAATAATAATAATAATAATGAGTCTAGTTTTAGGCTTAAAGCCTGTTACTCTTTCACACGCTGTTGTAATATTTGTCTTAATGAATAAATCAATAAGAAATAAGAAGATAAATAAATAATAAATTAATAAATTCTCAATGAATCGCCAAAAATGTTTTTTGACAAAACTGCTGTCCATATGACAATCAACTAGGAGAAGCCAGGATTATGATGGACCAGAATCTTTTTTTAATGTATATATGAATATAAAATATACCACAGTACTTACTTTGGCGATAGATATTTTAGAAGCAAATTGATAACGGTACTGCTCCAAACTCAACTGAATTGATTCATATCATATTCCCATATTTTGAAAACAAAATGATTGCTGTTCTAATTCACTTGACTCATATAGGTATTCTCAAGATAAATTAAAATCCTTTTCCGTGTCCATTATAGTCAGGTAAATAATTATTATTTACAATCTTGCTTCATTTGATGACTTTGAATACGATTACAGTAATCCTGGAACTGAGAAAACTGAATTACAAACTCATATGAGTGCATTACTGATAGACAGTGTGAACTATTATTATTTTAATCGTAAATGCATGTTATGGTCTATCAGGAAGCGGAAAATTTTGCGATTTCTCCGCTGCAAATGGATTTTCTCATTAAGTTACCGCTGCTGTGAGAGCAAAACATCCAAAACAACAACTCTGTAATCACCAGAGCATTTGTTTGGTGTTTATTTTTAACCAAATGTGTAACCCAGGATAAAATTTGTTTGTTGTCTATTATTACTATATACTATTAGGCCTATTTTTTCAATGCCCTTGTAAAGTGATCTTGGAAGAAAACATTGCATTTATAGGAGTTTTGTAGGATAGACGATTGACCTGGGCGATCGAATAATTATGTTGTAAAATTTCATCTGGGGCATTTGTCCTGCGACAGCTCGCTAGATTGAATGACAAAAAGTTACTTTTTACAGCTTACCATGGGCTCTTACTGTCACATATTAGGTATGCCATCTTAGTATGGGCTAATTCATCAAAACAAAACTTTGATAGGGTGTTTAAGATCCAAAAGAAAGCTGAGGTATTTGGATAGAGTAAATAGATTAGATTCATGTAGGCCGGTGTTCAAGAGACTTGGTCTCCTAACTGTACCCTGCTTATATGTGTATGAAGCTACTTTATATGTAAAAACGAATGATATTAACCAAAATCTTGACGTACACGATTATAATACAAGAAGCCGAGGAGATTATCACTTATTGAGTCACAATATATAACTTATAGTAACTTAGAGAATAGTAACTTATTCAAACAAAAACCTATTAATATTGGTAGGTATTTGGATAGAGTAAATAATAGACTAGATTCATGTAGACCGCTGTTCAAGAGACTAAGTTTTCTATCTTTACCGTTATCTTTCTTATATGTGTTTATATACCTTGCACGACTTGCGTATGTATGTTTTGCATTCTATAATTATATAAAAAATGTGTATGAAGCTATACTTTTTATGTAAAAAAAATGATATAAACCAAAATTTTGGCATACACGAGATCATAATACAAGAAGCTGAGAAGATTAATTATTATCACTTGGCGAGTCACAATAGTTGCTTATTCGAACGAAAACCTAGTTATCTTGCTAGAAAACTCTACAAGCTATCGCAGTTTTTAAAGAGTCTTGAAAATACAGAAATTTAAAAAACAATTGAAAATACATTTAGTTGATAAAGCTTTATAGTGTACAAGAGTTCCTTTCACATCAAAATTAAGCTTCGCCTCAACTAATTGATATATAGTATTATGGTAACTAGTGTTTAAGATTATATTACGCATAATGATTGACCTGACTTGTCTCATACTCCTTCCGGAGTCTCCAAGACGTAGCCTAATCTACAAAAAAATCTAGAAATGACTGCTGATATGATGAGAGGTATTGATGGACTCTCTTTTGCCTCCACATATTCTATCTCTTCAGCAAGAGGCACATATTTTTCAACTTTTTGCCACCAGGTTTCTCAATGGTATGGATATGATAATCAGGAAGGTGTTTTAATCTATGATTCACTATAGTCATTGATCAGACTTGATGGTTCGTCTATGCTATAGTATTATATCCGGTGGTTCGGAACCCACCTAAAACTGTAGGTTGCACTCATCAATCACCATCATCCAACTCATTACCCACGCACAGGTCTCATATCTGTGTGGGCTTCATCCTCCAAAAAAAAAAATATATATATAATCCAGTCTGTTGAAGGGCGTTGTCTTTATTTCCGCATCACAGTATAATCAAAATAATAATTTATTTACCTATTTATTACAAAAGCACAATCAAGTAAAGGTACAACAGGCACAGCCCACTACTGCTTTCTCTACAAATGTTTAATTAAAACATCTGAATTCTTGGTTAAGTGTGTCATAGTTTAACTAGAAATTTAACTTTGAAGAAAAATTACTGATCCTTTCCAAAACAAAATTATTTTTCTTTGGAGTATGAATCCCACATTGGTCTGAGACCTGTGCGTGGGTAATGAGTTGGATTATGGTGATTGATGAGCTGGACCTACAGTTTAGGTGGGTTACGAACCACCGGGAAGTGATTTTAGAGCAGAGAACATGTATTTCGATTATATTGATTTAGATGTTCACTTCAAATCGAAGCCACTATAACAGAGTCCATTGGTCCAATACAAAAGATTATATTATTTTAATAATTGACTGAACGAAGAGAGGTCGACCGTTTTGCATTTGTCTGTCTGTCTGTCTGTTACGCATTTACGGCTAAACACGTGGACGGAACTCGATGAAATTTTGCATGGATCTTCTTTCTAGGAATGCCTAGCGATTCATTTGTACGAATTTTCTAAATTTGCTTGCATTTAAAGGATATTCAAAATGAAAAGGCCTTCTTCTATAGGAACATATGATTTTTAAAAAGAGCTTCTCCATCATATGAAATATGAATCGGATTCATAGATAGCCCTCGGACCCCCTTTTTCATCTGGTTGAGCCTTATTCATGTGAATAAAGTTCAATCTAATATTAAAACTGACACTGTATTTCACTTTTATACAGGATGTTCCGGAACTCTCTACCAATACTTCTAGGCAGTGTTTCTGGACCACTAACAAAAGTAAATATCGTAATTCAATTTTTCTAAAATCCCCAGTTACTCACACAGCCGCCATTTTGTTTTTTTCACTCATTATTTTTTTATTCAAACACCTCTGAATGTATAATTTTGAAATTTTGCATACAGCTTTATAACAATTGAAACAATCTAAAAAAAATTAATCAAAATTTTCCGACATCAAAAAACAAAATGACGGCCATTTAAAATCTTTGAACAGGATTAAATTAATAATGGCTGATGATATCAAAATTTGACTGGAATAACGTTTTTTAGATACTTTTATTGCAAATTCGACGAAACCTCATTTTCCAAGATTGGCCAACAATTAACAGAGTTATGCTACGTTTTAGGGTGTGCGGTGGTTGGAAGCGATAAAACTGCAACCCATTCTCAACCACTGCACACCCTAAAAAGTAGCATATCTCTGTTAATTATTGGCCAATCTTGAAAAATGAGGTATCGTTGGATTTGCAATAGAAGTATCTAAAAAATGCTATTTTAGTAAAATTTTGATATCATTAGCCATTATTAATTTAATCCTGTTCAAAGATTTTAAATGGCCGCCATTTTGTTTTTTGATGTCCGAAAATTTTGATTCGTTTTTTTAGATTGTTTCAATTGTTATAAAGCTGTATGCAAAATTTCAAAATTATAAATTCAGAGGTGTTTGAATAAAAAAATAATGAGTGAAAAAAACAAAATGGCGGCTGTGTGAGTAACTGGGGATTTTAGAAAAATTTAATTACGATATTTACTTTTGTTAGTGGTCCAGAAACAATGCCTAGAAGTATTGGTAGAGAGTTCCGAAACATTCTGTATATTGTTTTACTCGAGTGTTTCTGGACCACTAGGCAGTGTTTCGTATTATTTGTCAAATAATGTCAAATTGAATTTATTATCAATAAATAAAAAATAAAACAAATAATCTAATATGAAAATTGACACTGTATTTCCATTTGAACTATGATTTTCGCTCACTTAAACTTGAGAAATACATTTTGCTTCTCAGGAGAAGCTTCCTCAGCCTGATTCAAGTTTAATCTGATCAGCATTCTTCAAGTTTAGGTGAGTGAAAATTATAATAATTTATATAGAAATACAGTGCCAGTTTGATATTATATTGTTCATCAAGTATTTGTTTATCACGTTCTAAAAATCCAAATTCAATTGAATCTAGCAACCGGCTAGTCAATAATAATTAACAAAAGAAAAATAGAAGAATGGGCCAAAACAAAATGAAGCTTTTCTTGTATTTATCCTTCCTGTAATAATTCTTCTTGAACTTTCTTTTTTTAAATTATGTTTATTTTTCTTTCTTTGTAATAAGCTTCTCTGTACTTTAGTTTTAGTTTGATTGAGATTGATAATGGTGTAACAACCGAAACTAGTTTCTCAAAGTTTTAATAAATGTGGTTGTGACAATTTCGTCTTATTATTCGTTTATTTTTTAATTTTTTTAATTCTCTTTTTCCTTTTTATTTCTGTTCATCTACCCTCCTGAGACCCAAGAGCCTAATACTAGCCACTATGGCTTATACTACTTGAGACCTGGATTTTTTTTTATATTTAGGAATTAAGACCGAAGTGCCTAATACTAGTCACTTGCAAAAATTACCCTTGAGACCTGAACATTTTTTTTGCTTGTTTTTAGAATAGCGACCTAGCGCTCACTCCTCCAGACATTACATGTGTCAACGAATCTTGAAGTTGAGTGACTAATACTAGGCACTTCGGTCTTACTTCTAGTCTGGTGACAAAGAATGTTGGGTCTCAAGCTGGTGTTTGCCGATGTACTAGTATTAGTCACTCCGGTCTCTAATTAATTTAAACCATATTCAGCTTCAGGTCTCAGGAGGCTACTGATCAGTATACAATTCAGCCTAAAGAGTATAATTAATTATTCTGATTCTTATCTGGACATCTTTGCCGTTAAATTCCCTTAATAATATATATTAACCGTTACATTCAGAGATGAAACAAGCTAATAAAGCGAATAAATAATTGTTTATAGATGTATCGAATGCGGAACGCCTCCGGCTACAGAGTACGAGAATTTACTGAATTTATTTTTAGAAGCACTGCCATTCACTCTCCCGAAGACTCAACAGATAAGCTTTTCAATAGAAAGACACAACAAATACCGTTTGCAGCCGTGCGACAGCTTTCAAATTCTTCTAAACTATTAGCTTGACAAAATGTAATGATCATAACTGCGATAGTAATTCATTTTCTCGAATTAATAACTTTTGGCTTCCTTCAGTTCTGTTGTAGGCTATACACTGTATTGTGTGAATTTTGGCTGAAAACACTAAGTTATTAACTCATCATTTTTAGAAAGTATTGAACGCCCTGCCGTCTACATGAGCTGAAACTAAGTAGTTTTTTTCTCGGATGACTTTCTTATTACTTTTTCTCCTTCCCTTTTTCTTCTTCTTCTTATTCTCCACCCCCTCCTCCTTTTTCTTCTTCTCTACCTTT